>OX371225.1:69840732-70224119 GCA_947310385.1 Nephrotoma appendiculata
TTATTATTTCGCATTTGTTTTCCACTTAATAATTTAAAACTGAACTAGAAATTAATTAATTTATACAAAAAAATTTTGAATAGATATAAAAATATATTTTGGTGTAATTTTATTTAAATTAACGCACATCTTTAAATTTTTTTAAGAAAATCACTTTTATAAAATTACCAAACTCATGTCGTGAACATGTAAAATAAATACGATACATAGCTCTATTTTGTTTCATCTTGTTATACTTGGGACAGTATACATATACGCACCAATACTAAAGTATTGATTCTTCGACTTTTTTCTAATATTTCGAAGGCAAATACGATAGCTCAATTTTGAGTTTCGTCTTGTTATACTTGGGTAATGCAACTGATCTAAATTAATTTAAAGAAAAGCGATACGCATAAAAGCTAAGTAATATGCGTCGATTTTGGTAGACACTTCAAGACACGTACTTGGATCACGAATGTGATTAATGTGCGCGTTTTTACGGAAATAAATCTTCGTTTAGCGGATAGACATGGGGATAAATAATTCCCAACTGCTAGAAAAACATCACTAATTTCCAATTCTCTATTCGAGGTAAAAACCAAAATAGGGTCAATGGATGTTTTATTTGAATAAAACGCCAAGTGAGCGTACTATTCGTTTTAAATACCAAGGCCATATTTACAAGAGAAGAATGTAGTTTACTTATAATTGGTACGTCGACCAATGGAAGTTTAACTAAATAATTTCTTTTCCATAGAATACCCAGTAGCTTAAAAATTTGAAATAAAAACATATTTGAACCGCCTCTGACTGATAATATTTTCAGCTAACTGCTACGAGCTTACTGTATTTAATTGGGTGAAATTATTGGTTAGATTTAATTTTATTTAGCTTGTAGTTTGCCGAGAACCTCATCGCTCTTGGATCAACTAGGTGGACTTTCCTATTTTTAGGGATTCCGATGTGCGATGAAAGAAGTTGCATTATATTGCATGACACTTTACACTTTACACTTATTTTACATTTTACATTTTGCATTTTATATTTTACATTTTACATTTTACATTTTACATTTTACATTTTACATTTTACATTTTACATTTTACATTTTACATTTTACATTTTACATTTTACATTTTACATTTTACATTTTACATTTTACATTTTACATTTTACATTTTACATTTTACATTTTACATTTTACATTTTACATTTTACATTTTACATTTTACATTTTACATTTTACATTTTACATTTTACATTTTACATTTTACATTTTACATTTTACATTTTACATTTTACATTTTACATTTTACATTTTACATTTTACATTTTACATTTTACATTTTACATTTTACATTTTACATTTTACATTTTACATTTTACATTTTACATTTTACATTTTACATTTTACATTTTACATTTTACATTTTACATTTTACATTTTACATTTTACATTTTACATTTTACATTTTACATTTTACATTTTACATTTTACATTTTACATTTTACATTTTACATTTTACATTTTACATTTTACATTTTACATTTTACATTTTACATTTTACATTTTACATTTTACATTTTACATTTTACATTTTACATTTTACATTTTACATTTTACATTTTACATTTTACATTTTACATTTTACATTTTACATTTTACATTTTACATTTTACATTTTACATTTTACATTTTACATTTTACATTTTACATTTTACATTTTACATTTTACATTTTACATTTTACATTTTACATTTTACATTTTACATTTTACATTTTACATTTTACATTTTACATTTTACATTTTACATTTTACATTTTACATTTTACATTTTACATTTTACATTTTACATTTTACATTTTACATTTTACATTTTACATTTTACATTTTACATTTTACATTTTACATTTTACATTTTACATTTTACATTTTACATTTTACATTTTACATTTTACATTTTACATTTTACATTTTACATTTTACATTTTACATTTTACATTTTACATTTTACATTTTACATTTTACATTTTACATTTTACATTTTACATTTTACATTTTACATTTTACATTTTACATTTTACATTTTACATTTTACATTTTACATTTTACATTTTACATTTTACATTTTACATTTTACATTTTACATTTTACATTTTACATTTTACATTTTACATTTTACATTTTACATTTTACATTTTACATTTTACATTTTACATTTTACATTTTACATTTTACATTTTACATTTTACATTTTACATTTTACATTTTACATTTTACATTTTACATTTTACATTTTACATTTTACATTTTACATTTTACATTTTACATTTTACATTTTACATTTTACATTTTACATTTTACATTTTACATTTTACATTTTACATTTTACATTTTACATTTTACATTTTACATTTTACATTTTACATTTTACATTTTACATTTTACATTTTACATTTTACATTTTACATTTTACATTTTACATTTTACATTTTACATTTTACATTTTACATTTTACATTTTACATTTTACATTTTACATTTTACATTTTACATTTTACATTTTACATTTTACATTTTACATTTTACATTTTACATTTTACATTTTACATTTTACATTTTACATTTTACATTTTACATTTTACATTTTACATTTTACATTTTACATTTTACATTTTACATTTTACATTTTACATTTTACATTTTACATTTTACATTTTACATTTTACATTTTACATTTTACATTTTACATTTTACATTTTACATTTTACATTTTACATTTTACATTTTACATTTTACATTTTACATTTTACATTTTACATTTTACATTTTACATTTTACATTTTACATTTTACATTTTACATTTTACATTTTACATTTTACATTTTACATTTTACATTTTACATTTTACATTTTACATTTTACATTTTACATTTTACATTTTACATTTTACATTTTACATTTTACATTTTACATTTTACATTTTACATTTTACATTTTACATTTTACATTTTACATTTTACATTTTACATTTTACATTTTACATTTTACATTTTACATTTTACATTTTACATTTTACATTTTACATTTTACATTTTACATTTTACATTTTACATTTTACATTTTACATTTTACATTTTACATTTTACATTTTACATTTTACATTTTACATTTTACATTTTACATTTTACATTTTACATTTTACATTTTACATTTTACATTTTACATTTTACATTTTACATTTTACATTTTACATTTTACATTTTACATTTTACATTTTACATTTTACATTTTACATTTTACATTTTACATTTTACATTTTACATTTTACATTTTACATTTTACATTTTACATTTTACATTTTACATTTTACATTTTACATTTTACATTTTACATTTTACATTTTACATTTTACATTTTACATTTTACATTTTACATTTTACATTTTACATTTTACATTTTACATTTTACATTTTACATTTTACATTTTACATTTTACATTTTACATTTTACATTTTACATTTTACATTTTACATTTTACATTTTACATTTTACATTTTACATTTTACATTTTACATTTTACATTTTACATTTTACATTTTACATTTTACATTTTACATTTTACATTTTACATTTTACATTTTACATTTTACATTTTACATTTTACATTTTACATTTTACATTTTACATTTTACATTTTACATTTTACATTTTACATTTTACATTTTACATTTTACATTTTACATTTTACATTTTACATTTTACATTTTACATTTTACATTTTACATTTTACATTTTACATTTTACATTTTACATTTTACATTTTACATTTTACATTTTACATTTTACATTTTACATTTTACATTTTACATTTTACATTTTACATTTTACATTTTACATTTTACATTTTACATTTTACATTTTACATTTTACATTTTACATTTTACATTTTACATTTTACATTTTACATTTTACATTTTACATTTTACATTTTACATTTTACATTTTACATTTTACATTTTACATTTTACATTTTACATTTTACATTTTACATTTTACATTTTACATTTTACATTTTACATTTTACATTTTACATTTTACATTTTACATTTTACATTTTACATTTTACATTTTACATTTTACATTTTACATTTTACATTTTACATTTTACATTTTACATTTTACATTTTACATTTTACATTTTACATTTTACATTTTACATTTTACATTTTACATTTTACATTTTACATTTTACATTTTACATTTTACATTTTACATTTTACATTTTACATTTTACATTTTACATTTTACATTTTACATTTTACATTTTACATTTTACATTTTACATTTTACATTTTACATTTTACATTTTACATTTTACATTTTACATTTTACATTTTACATTTTACATTTTACATTTTACATTTTACATTTTACATTTTACATTTTACATTTTACATTTTACATTTTACATTTTACATTTTACATTTTACATTTTACATTTTACATTTTACATTTTACATTTTACATTTTACATTTTACATTTTACATTTTACATTTTACATTTTACATTTTACATTTTACATTTTACATTTTACATTTTACATTTTACATTTTACATTTTACATTTTACATTTTACATTTTACATTTTACATTTTACATTTTACATTTTACATTTTACATTTTACATTTTACATTTTACATTTTACATTTTACATTTTACATTTTACATTTTACATTTTACATTTTACATTTTACATTTTACATTTTACATTTTACATTTTACATTTTACATTTTACATTTTACATTTTACATTTTACATTTTACATTTTACATTTTACATTTTACATTTTACATTTTACATTTTACATTTTACATTTTACATTTTACATTTTACATTTTACATTTTACATTTTACATTTTACATTTTACATTTTACATTTTACATTTTACATTTTACATTTTACATTTTACATTTTACATTTTACATTTTACATTTTACATTTTACATTTTACATTTTACATTTTACATTTTACATTTTACATTTTACATTTTACATTTTACATTTTACATTTTACATTTTACATTTTACATTTTACATTTTACATTTTACATTTTACATTTTACATTTTACATTTTACATTTTACATTTTACATTTTACATTTTACATTTTACATTTTACATTTTACATTTTACATTTTACATTTTACATTTTACATTTTACATTTTACATTTTACATTTTACATTTTACATTTTACATTTTACATTTTACATTTTACATTTTACATTTTACATTTTACATTTTACATTTTACATTTTACATTTTACATTTTACATTTTACATTTTACATTTTACATTTTACATTTTACATTTTACATTTTACATTTTACATTTTACATTTTACATTTTACATTTTACATTTTACATTTTACATTTTACATTTTACATTTTACATTTTACATTTTACATTTTACATTTTACATTTTACATTTTACATTTTACATTTTACATTTTACATTTTACATTTTACATTTTACATTTTACATTTTACATTTTACATTTTACATTTTACATTTTACATTTTACATTTTACATTTTACATTTTACATTTTACATTTTACATTTTACATTTTACATTTTACATTTTACATTTTACATTTTACATTTTACATTTTACATTTTACATTTTACATTTTACATTTTACATTTTACATTTTACATTTTACATTTTACATTTTACATTTTACATTTTACATTTTACATTTTACATTTTACATTTTACATTTTACATTTTACATTTTACATTTTACATTTTACATTTTACATTTTACATTTTACATTTCATTTTACATTTTACATTTTACATTTTACATTTTACATTTTACATTTTACATTTTACATTTTACATTTTACATTTTACATTTTACATTTTACATTTTACATTTTACATTTTACATTTTACATTTTACATTTTACATTTTACATTTTACATTTTACATTTTACATTTTACATTTTACATTTTACATTTTACATTTTACATTTTACATTTTACATTTTACATTTTACATTTTACATTTTACATTTTACATTTTACATTTTACATTTTACATTTTACATTTTACATTTTACATTTTACATTTTACATTTTACATTTTACATTTTACATTTTACATTTTACATTTTACATTTTACATTTTACATTTTACATTTTACATTTTACATTTTACATTTTACATTTTACATTTTACATTTTACATTTTACATTTTACATTTTACATTTTACATTTTACATTTTACATTTTACATTTTACATTTTACATTTTACATTTTACATTTTACATTTTACATTTTACATTTTACATTTTACATTTTACATTTTACATTTTACATTTTACATTTTACATTTTACATTTTACATTTTACATTTTACATTTTACATTTTACATTTTACATTTTACATTTTACATTTTACATTTTACATTTTACATTTTACATTTTACATTTTACATTTTACATTTTACATTTTACATTTTACATTTTACATTTTACATTTTACATTTTACATTTTACATTTTACATTTTACATTTTACATTTTACATTTTACATTTTACATTTTACATTTTACATTTTACATTTTACATTTTACATTTTACATTTTACATTTTACATTTTACATTTTACATTTTACATTTTACATTTTACATTTTACATTTTACATTTTACATTTTACATTTTACATTTTACATTTTACATTTTACATTTTACATTTTACATTTTACATTTTACATTTTACATTTTACATTTTACATTTTACATTTTACATTTTACATTTTACATTTTACATTTTACATTTTACATTTTACATTTTACATTTTACATTTTACATTTTACATTTTACATTTTACATTTTACATTTTACATTTTACATTTTACATTTTACATTTTACATTTTACATTTTACATTTTACATTTTACATTTTACATTTTACATTTTACATTTTACATTTTACATTTTACATTTTACATTTTACATTTTACATTTTACATTTTACATTTTACATTTTACATTTTACATTTTACATTTTACATTTTACATTTTACATTTTACATTTTACATTTTACATTTTACATTTTACATTTTACATTTTACATTTTACATTTTACATTTTACATTTTACATTTTACATTTTACATTTTACATTTTACATTTTACATTTTACATTTTACATTTTACATTTTACATTTTACATTTTACATTTTACATTTTACATTTTACATTTTACATTTTACATTTTACATTTTACATTTTACATTTTACATTTTACATTTTACATTTTACATTTTACATTTTACATTTTACATTTTACATTTTACATTTTACATTTTACATTTTACATTTTACATTTTACATTTTACATTTTACATTTTACATTTTACATTTTACATTTTACATTTTACATTTTACATTTTACATTTTACATTTTACATTTTACATTTTACATTTTACATTTTACATTTTACATTTTACATTTTACATTTTACATTTTACATTTTACATTTTACATTTTACATTTTACATTTTACATTTTACATTTTACATTTTACATTTTACATTTTACATTTTACATTTTACATTTTACATTTTACATTTTACATTTTACATTTTACATTTTACATTTTACATTTTACATTTTACATTTTACATTTTACATTTTACATTTTACATTTTACATTTTACATTTTACATTTTACATTTTACATTTTACATTTTACATTTTACATTTTACATTTTACATTTTACATTTTACATTTTACATTTTACATTTTACATTTTACATTTTACATTTTACATTTTACATTTTACATTTTACATTTTACATTTTACATTTTACATTTTACATTTTACATTTTACATTTTACATTTTACATTTTACATTTTACATTTTACATTTTACATTTTACATTTTACATTTTACATTTTACATTTTACATTTTACATTTTACATTTTACATTTTACATTTTACATTTTACATTTTACATTTTACATTTTACATTTTACATTTTACATTTTACATTTTACATTTTACATTTTACATTTTACATTTTACATTTTACATTTTACATTTTACATTTTACATTTTACATTTTACATTTTACATTTTACATTTTACATTTTACATTTTACATTTTACATTTTACATTTTACATTTTACATTTTACATTTTACATTTTACATTTTACATTTTACATTTTACATTTTACATTTTACATTTTACATTTTACATTTTACATTTTACATTTTACATTTTACATTTTACATTTTACATTTTACATTTTACATTTTACATTTTACATTTTACATTTTACATTTTACATTTTACATTTTACATTTTACATTTTACATTTTACATTTTACATTTTACATTTTACATTTTACATTTTACATTTTACATTTTACATTTTACATTTTACATTTTACATTTTACATTTTACATTTTACATTTTACATTTTACATTTTACATTTTACATTTTACATTTTACATTTTACATTTTACATTTTACATTTTACATTTTACATTTTACATTTTACATTTTACATTTTACATTTTACATTTTACATTTTACATTTTACATTTTACATTTTACATTTTACATTTTACATTTTACATTTTACATTTTACATTTTACATTTTACATTTTACATTTTACATTTTACATTTTACATTTTACATTTTACATTTTACATTTTACATTTTACATTTTACATTTTACATTTTACATTTTACATTTTACATTTTACATTTTACATTTTACATTTTACATTTTACATTTTACATTTTACATTTTACATTTTACATTTTACATTTTACATTTTACATTTTACATTTTACATTTTACATTTTACATTTTACATTTTACATTTTACATTTTACATTTTACATTTTACATTTTACATTTTACATTTTACATTTTACATTTTACATTTTACATTTTACATTTTACATTTTACATTTTACATTTTACATTTTACATTTTACATTTTACATTTTACATTTTACATTTTACATTTTACATTTTACATTTTACATTTTACATTTTACATTTTACATTTTACATTTTACATTTTACATTTTACATTTTACATTTTACATTTTACATTTTACATTTTACATTTTACATTTTACATTTTACATTTTACATTTTACATTTTACATTTTACATTTTACATTTTACATTTTACATTTTACATTTTACATTTTACATTTTACATTTTACATTTTACATTTTACATTTTACATTTTACATTTTACATTTTACATTTTACATTTTACATTTTACATTTTACATTTTACATTTTACATTTTACATTTTACATTTTACATTTTACATTTTACATTTTACATTTTACATTTTACATTTTACATTTTACATTTTACATTTTACATTTTACATTTTACATTTTACATTTTACATTTTACATTTTACATTTTACATTTTACATTTTACATTTTACATTTTACATTTTACATTTTACATTTTACATTTTACATTTTACATTTTACATTTTACATTTTACATTTTACATTTTACATTTTACATTTTACATTTTACATTTTACATTTTACATTTTACATTTTACATTTTACATTTTACATTTTACATTTTACATTTTACATTTTACATTTTACATTTTACATTTTACATTTTACATTTTACATTTTACATTTTACATTTTACATTTTACATTTTACATTTTACATTTTACATTTTACATTTTACATTTTACATTTTACATTTTACATTTTACATTTTACATTTTACATTTTACATTTTACATTTTACATTTTACATTTTACATTTTACATTTTACATTTTACATTTTACATTTTACATTTTACATTTTACATTTTACATTTTACATTTTACATTTTACATTTTACATTTTACATTTTACATTTTACATTTTACATTTTACATTTTACATTTTACATTTTACATTTTACATTTTACATTTTACATTTTACATTTTACATTTTACATTTTACATTTTACATTTTACATTTTACATTTTACATTTTACATTTTACATTTTACATTTTACATTTTACTTTTACATTTTACATTTTACATTTTACATTTTACATTTTACATTTTACATTTTACATTTTACATTTTACATTTTACATTTTACATTTTACATTTTACATTTTACATTTTACATTTTACATTTTACATTTTACATTTTACATTTTACATTTTACATTTTACATTTTACATTTTACATTTTACATTTTACATTTTACATTTTACATTTTACATTTTACATTTTACATTTTACATTTTACATTTTACATTTTACATTTTACATTTTACATTTTACATTTTACATTTTACATTTTACATTTTACATTTTACATTTTACATTTTACATTTTACATTTTACATTTTACATTTTACATTTTACATTTTACATTTTACATTTTACATTTTACATTTTACATTTTACATTTTACATTTTACATTTTACATTTTACATTTTACATTTTACATTTTACATTTTACATTTTACATTTTACATTTTACATTTTACATTTTACATTTTACATTTTACATTTTACATTTTACATTTTACATTTTACATTTTACATTTTACATTTTACATTTTACATTTTACATTTTACATTTTACATTTTACATTTTACATTTTACATTTTACATTTTACATTTTACATTTTACATTTTACATTTTACATTTTACATTTTACATTTTACATTTTACATTTTACATTTTACATTTTACATTTTACATTTTACATTTTACATTTTACATTTTACATTTTACATTTTACATTTTACATTTTACATTTTACATTTTACATTTTACATTTTACATTTTACATTTTACATTTTACATTTTACATTTTACATTTTACATTTTACATTTTACATTTTACATTTTACATTTTACATTTTACATTTTACATTTTACATTTTACATTTTACATTTTACATTTTACATTTTACATTTTACATTTTACATTTTACATTTTACATTTTACATTTTACATTTTACATTTTACATTTTACATTTTACATTTTACATTTTACATTTTACATTTTACATTTTACATTTTACATTTTACATTTTACATTTTACATTTTACATTTTACATTTTACATTTTACATTTTACATTTTACATTTTACATTTTACATTTTACATTTTACATTTTACATTTTACATTTTACATTTTACATTTTACATTTTACATTTTACATTTTACATTTTACATTTTACATTTTACATTTTACATTTTACATTTTACATTTTACATTTTACATTTTACATTTTACATTTTACATTTTACATTTTACATTTTACATTTTACATTTTACATTTTACATTTTACATTTTACATTTTACATTTTACATTTTACATTTTACATTTTACATTTTACATTTTACATTTTACATTTTACATTTTACATTTTACATTTTACATTTTACATTTTACATTTTACATTTTACATTTTACATTTTACATTTTACATTTTACATTTTACATTTTACATTTTACATTTTACATTTTACATTTTACATTTTACATTTTACATTTTACATTTTACATTTTACATTTTACATTTTACATTTTACATTTTACATTTTACATTTTACATTTTACATTTTACATTTTACATTTTACATTTTACATTTTACATTTTACATTTTACATTTTACATTTTACATTTTACATTTTACATTTTACATTTTACATTTTACATTTTACATTTTACATTTTACATTTTACATTTTACATTTTACATTTTACATTTTACATTTTACATTTTACATTTTACATTTTACATTTTACATTTTACATTTTACATTTTACATTTTACATTTTACATTTTACATTTTACATTTTACATTTTACATTTTACATTTTACATTTTACATTTTACATTTTACATTTTACATTTTACATTTTACATTTTACATTTTACATTTTACATTTTACATTTTACATTTTACATTTTACATTTTACATTTTACATTTTACATTTTACATTTTACATTTTACATTTTACATTTTACATTTTACATTTTACATTTTACATTTTACATTTTACATTTTACATTTTACATTTTACATTTTACATTTTACATTTTACATTTTACATTTTACATTTTACATTTTACATTTTACATTTTACATTTTACATTTTACATTTTACATTTTACATTTTACATTTTACATTTACATTACATTTTACATTTTACATTTTACATTTTACATTTTACATTTTACATTTTACATTTTACATTTACATTTTACATTTTACATTTTACATTTTACATTTTACATTTTACATTTTACATTTTACATTTTACATTTTACATTTTACATTTTACATTTTACATTTTACATTTTACATTTTACATTTTACATTTTACATTTACATTTTACATTTTACATTTTACATTTTACATTTTACATTTTACATTTTACATTTTACATTTTACATTTTACATTTTACATTTTACATTTTACATTTTACATTTTACATTTTACATTTTACATTTTACATTTTACATTTTACATTTTACATTTTACATTTTACATTTACATTTTACATTTTACATTTTACATTTTACATTTTACATTTTACATTTTACATTTTACATTTTACATTTTACATTTTACATTTTACATTTTACATTTTACATTTTACATTTTACATTTTACATTTTACATTTTACATTTTACATTTTACATTTTACATTTTACATTTTACATTTTACATTTTACATTTTACATTTTACATTTTACATTTTACATTTTACATTTTACATTTTACATTTTACATTTTACATTTTACATTTTACATTTACATTTTACATTTTACATTTACATTTTACATTTTACATTTACATTTTACATTTTACATTTTACATTTTACATTTTACATTTTACATTTTACATTTTACATTTACATTTTACATTTTACATTTTACATTTTACATTTTACATTTTACATTTACATTTTACATTTTACATTTTACATTTACATTTTACATTTTACATTTTACATTTTACATTTTACATTTTACATTTTACATTTTACATTTTACATTTTACATTTTACATTTTACATTTTACATTTTACATTTACATTTTACATTTTACATTTTACATTTTACATTTTACATTTTACATTTTACATTTTACATTTTACATTTTACATTTTACATTTTACATTTTACATTTTACATTTACATTTTACATTTTACATTTACATTTTACATTTTACATTTTACATTTTACATTTTACATTTTACATTTTACATTTTACATTTACATTTTACATTTTACATTTTACATTTTACATTTTACATTTTACATTTTACATTACATTTTACATTTTACATTTTACATTTTACATTTTACATTTTACATTTACATTTTACATTTTACATTTTACATTTTACATTTTACATTTTACATTTTACATTTTACATTTTACATTTTACATTTACATTTTACATTTTACATTTTACATTTTACATTTTACATTTTACATTTTACATTTTACATTTTACATTTACATTTTACATTTACATTTTACATTTTACATTTTACATTTTACATTTTACATTTTACATTTACATTTTACATTTTACATTTTACATTTTACATTTTACATTTTACATTTTACATTTTACATTTTACATTTACATTTTACATTTTACATTTACATTTTACATTTTACATTTTACATTTTACATTTTACATTTTACATTTTACATTTTACATTTTACATTTTACATTTTACATTTTACATTTTACATTTTACATTTTACATTTTACATTTTACATTTTACATTTTACATTTTACATTTACATTTTACATTTTACATTTTACATTTTACATTTTACATTTTACATTTTACATTTTACATTTTACATTTTACATTTTACATTTACATTTTACATTTTACATTTTACATTTTACATTTTACATTTTACATTTTACATTTTACATTTTACATTTTACATTTTACATTTACATTTTACATTTTACATTTTACATTTTACATTTACATTTTACATTTTACATTTTACATTTTACATTTTACATTTACATTTTACATTTTACATTTTACATTTTACATTTTACATTTACATTTTACATTTTACATTTTACATTTTACATTTTACATTTTACATTTACATTTACATTTTACATTTTACATTTACATTTTACATTTTACATTTACATTTTACATTTTACATTTTACATTTTACATTTTACATTTTACATTTACATTTACATTTTACATTTTACATTTTACATTTTACATTTACATTTTACATTTACATTTTACATTTTACATTTTACATTTTACATTTTACATTTTACATTTTACATTTTACATTTTACATTTTACATTTTACATTTTACATTTACATTTTACATTTTACATTTTACATTTTACATTTTACATTTTACATTTTACATTTACATTTTACATTTTACATTTACATTTTACATTTTACATTTTACATTTTACATTTACATTTTACATTTTACATTTTACATTTTACATTTTACATTTTACATTTTACATTTTACATTTTACATTTACATTTACATTTTACATTTTACATTTTACATTTTACATTTTACATTTTACATTTTACATTTTACATTTTACATTTACATTTTACATTTTACATTTTACATTTTACATTTACATTTTACATTTTACATTTTACATTTTACATTTTACATTTTACATTTTACATTTTACATTTTACATTTTACATTTTACATTTTACATTTTACATTTACATTTTACATTTTACATTTTACATTTTACATTTTACATTTTACATTTTACATTTTACATTTTACATTTTACATTTTACATTTTACATTTTACATTTTACATTTTACATTTTACATTTTACATTTTACATTTTACATTTTACATTTTACATTTTACATTTTACATTTACATTTACATTTTACATTTTACATTTTACATTTTACATTTTACATTTTACATTTTACATTTTACATTTTACATTTTACATTTTACATTTTACATTTTACATTTTACATTTTACATTTTACATTTTACATTTTACATTTTACATTTACATTTTACATTTTACATTTTACATTTTACATTTTACATTTTACATTTTACATTTTACATTTTACATTTTACATTTTACATTTTACATTTTACATTTTACATTTTACATTTTACATTTTACATTTTACATTTTACATTTTACATTTTACATTTTACATTTTACATTTTACATTTTACATTTTACATTTTACATTTTACATTTTACATTTTACATTTTACATTTTACATTTTACATTTTACATTTTACATTTTACATTTTACATTTTACATTTTACATTTTACATTTTACATTTTACATTTTACATTTTACATTTTACATTTTACATTTTACATTTTACATTTTACATTTACATTTTACATTTTACATTTTACATTTTACATTTTACATTTTACATTTTACATTTTACATTTTACATTTTACATTTTACATTTTACATTTACATTTTACATTTTACATTTTACATTTTACATTTTACATTTTACATTTTACATTTTACATTTTACATTTTACATTTTACATTTTACATTTTACATTTTACATTTTACATTTACATTTTACATTTTACATTTTACATTTTACATTTTACATTTTACATTTTACATTTTACATTTTACATTTTACATTTTACATTTTACATTTTACATTTTACATTTTACATTTTACATTTTACATTTTACATTTTACATTTACATTTTACATTTTACATTTTACATTTTACATTTTACATTTTACATTTTACATTTTACATTTTACATTTTACATTTTACATTTTACATTTTACATTTTACATTTTACATTTTACATTTTACATTTTACATTTTACATTTTACATTTTACATTTTACATTTTACATTTTACATTTTACATTTTACATTTTACATTTTACATTTTACATTTTACATTTTACATTTTACATTTTACATTTTACATTTTACATTTTACATTTTACATTTTACATTTTACATTTTACATTTTACATTTTACATTTTACATTTTACATTTTACATTTTACATTTTACATTTTACATTTTACATTTTACATTTTACATTTTACATTTTACATTTTACATTTTACATTTTACATTTTACATTTTACATTTTACATTTTACATTTTACATTTTACATTTTACATTTTACATTTTACATTTTACATTTTACATTTTACATTTTACATTTTACATTTTACATTTTACATTTTACATTTTACATTTTACATTTTACATTTTACATTTTACATTTTACATTTTACATTTTACATTTTACATTTTACATTTTACATTTTACATTTTACATTTTACATTTTACATTTTACATTTTACATTTTACATTTTACATTTTACATTTTACATTTTACATTTTACATTTTACATTTTACATTTTACATTTTACATTTTACATTTTACATTTTACATTTTACATTTTACATTTTACATTTTACATTTTACATTTTACATTTTACATTTTACATTTTACATTTTACATTTTACATTTTACATTTTACATTTTACATTTTACATTTTACATTTTACATTTTACATTTTACATTTTACATTTTACATTTTACATTTTACATTTTACATTTTACATTTTACATTTTACATTTTACATTTTACATTTTACATTTTACATTTTACATTTTACATTTTACATTTTACATTTTACATTTTACATTTTACATTTTACATTTTACATTTTACATTTTACATTTTACATTTTACATTTTACATTTTACATTTTACATTTTACATTTTACATTTTACATTTTACATTTTACATTTTACATTTTACATTTTACATTTTACATTTTACATTTTACATTTTACATTTTACATTTTACATTTTACATTTTACATTTTACATTTTACATTTTACATTTTACATTTTACATTTTACATTTTACATTTTACATTTTACATTTTACATTTTACATTTTACATTTTACATTTTACATTTTACATTTTACATTTTACATTTTACATTTTACATTGTACATTGTACATTTTACATTTTACATTTTACATTTTGCATGGAACAGAAAAACAAAACAAAAATTACGATACGAAACACGAATTACGATTACGAAATTACATACTCTTACGATTAAAAACACAGTCAACAACTTGTGTATATTGCTTTATCACGAGTAACGGGTCTCTAGGAGCTGTTCATCCCCTCGGTTGTCAATGATCATGTCTTCTACTAAATGGGGTTATAATGATGTCTCGTTTTTAACATTGAAGTGCCAGAGTCTTAGGTCACAGTTATACAGGGATACTCCATTCATTTGCTATCCGCGACCTGACTGCGCAATGACGAGCATGTTAATATTCTTATGTCTGAATACTGCGTTCAGTTCAAGAGAGATAATCAGCGGGCTGCCGGAGTAGCAATTCTGTCAAAAGATCCATAAAATGAGCATAGTGGACACAAATAACTTGCCGTACGAACTTCCACTTGTCATAGGTCAGCCTTACTTTCTCAAAACCAATATTGACGGGCCAATACAGATGGATTAGCGAATGGAACTATGGGATGTCTGAGGTATATCGAATGCAGGCATCCTGACCGAGACAACGAGAACGATGAAAAGGTCAACAGTAAAAAATTTTAAACGACTCTGGATGGATTTCGGTACAAATTCACAAGTTGGCAAGAAGGTCAGGTGGCTTAAAGCTGGATGGGCAGAGAAAACGAATATCGACCGATTTTTGGTCCCCATTACTATAAAAAGCTAAACTGTTAATCGAAACAACAATCGGACAATTAATGTTAAGCGTAATCATTTTAGAGTCGTACCTGCATGTGCAACAACAACTCATGCATCACAGGGTGGTACCTATAATAAGATAGTCAGTATATACTCTTACGATAACAGACACAGTCAACAACTTGTGTATATTGCTTTATCACAAGTCTCGAAGAATTATTCATTACATCCTCTATCGATGGATTTACAGCTGGAAAATCTACTGAAGAAGCTCTCCTACATTTTTTTTTATGTTTTAATCTATGCAATCTGTTCTGGGGCCGAAGCACTCCCAACTCTTTCGCGGTTCACTTTTACCGTCCTACTTTTCGCTTTGCTTGCCAAATCGAGGACGTACGGCTATAGGTTCGATTTACGTAGAACCATCTGCACATTGCATTGCTACATGCCAGCCTATAGTGGTTAAAGCTTTGGCGTTTGGATCGGGAGGTACCGGGTTCGAATCCCGATAGGGGCAGGATGCAAAAGGGATTTTTCATCATTTGATTACGATCGATGATGGTAATGAACACAACTATGACCCCCTGTCGGAGTGCACAATTCATTGGCCGACCCATCTTCCATCTCTCCTACATTTCTTTAGTACTATATATTTGGCTGTTAACAACTCTCACAAATGTTCTACGGTTTTCATTGACATTTCGAAAGCATTTGATACTGTCAACCACGATATACTACTTACAAAATTATCTAGTATCGGAATTAGGGGCAATTTGTTAGAATGGTTTATCAGTTACCTTCGAAACCGTAGTCAAATTGTAAGAGTTAATAAGGTGGATAGTCGTCCAGGCCATCTTAAATGTGGTGTTCCCAAAGGCTCAGTTTTGGGACCTTTGTTGTTTTTAATTTATTTTAATTCTTTTTTTGAAATTAATCTAACAGGCTCCGCTACAGCATTCGTGGACGATTTGGCATTAACCTATGCGTCGAATTATCACATTGAAATTCAACGCTCTATTAAGAATGACTTATGCATTCTGTGTAAATGGTTTTTCTTTCACCGACTTGTTGCTAGTGATAAGTCAAGAGTTATGCATTTTAGGCGTCCTGACATAACATTTGATCAAATCTTTATCAAATACCATGTTCACTCATGTGATAAGAACCTATGTTCTACCCAATGCTTTGACCTACTTTGCGTAAAGGAGTTTAAATATCTAGGCGTCACAATTGATTCACAGCTTAATTGGACCTCCCACTTTTTATGTTTTGCAAAGGTTATATCATGCTCTTGTAGAATCCATCATAATGTATGGGATAATTAGTTGGGGAGGTATTTACTTTGTAATGTTGATCTTTTTATAGCGCAGAAAAGAATTGTTAAATTAATTTATGCTCGTCCGAAAGTTACACCCACAATTCCGCGTTTTCGTGATTTGGATTTGTTGCCTCTGAGATATCTATACGTGTTTAAAGTATTGACGTATAATACGAGAAATCCAAACAATTTTGTCGGTCTTCATTGTAGTAATGAGAAGTTTAGAAGATTTTATTTATACATGGCGCCGTATTGGTTTCATCTTTTACCTAATCGCGTTAAAATGCTTCCATTGGAGCAGAAACACAAATTTTTCAGGGATGTTCGGATTTGGCTGCTAAGCATTGATAATATTGAGTAATACTTTTAGCAATGAAATTAATCATTTATACTATATCCTAATGAGCCGGAGAATAAATTTACAAAATAACTAAAATAAAAACTGAGCTTGTATAAATAGTATTTGTTCATTAAAAATTGTCACCTAATTATATTTTTTTAAATGTTAGTTGTAATTGTTATAAATTGCTCCACTACACACTCAGAAAAAAAATATGATTGAGCTGATCATAAAAGTGATCATCATTGTTATGATTACATGCAATGATTAAGACAATCATATTATGATACAAACAATCATTTGAAATGATAGTATTTAACACAAAATGATGATATTTATCATATAAACTATTGATTTAAACCAATGCCTCCTAAACTACAGGCCGCTTACACCAAATGATGACAGTGACGACACGCTATGTCGATTTTTGTTGTTTTCTCTAGTTGTTTTGTTAGTATAAATATCTTAACATTATTATTGCGTAGCCTTGGTTTAGACATAACGTGACGTCATATGCGTGACGTCATGTACGTGACATCAAGTGCTTGACGTCACGTACACGACGTCATGTGCGTGACGTGGTGGGCGGGTGGGTAGTGGTGGGTGAGTAGGCGGTGGGAGTGATATGTGACTGTGGGAGTAAGATGGTTATATATTCAACCACCCCACTCCCACCTATATATATATATATACATATATAGACAAAAAATATATATATATATATATATATATATATATATATATATATATATATATATATATATATATATATATATATATTTGTATATATATATATATATATATATATATATATATATATATATATCATATATACTGGTAATCACATGACTTATTGGCATTGCAGGCAGTGTTACCAGATTGGAAGTTTAAACTGAATTTGCCAGTTTTTTTTACCAAAATAAGTTTTTAAGTTTGTTTTCAGAGAATAAGTTTTTAATATTTTTATTTCACTGACTCAAAATTGAGTAAAAATCTATAAAATAAATGGTATTTATATAAAGAAATAATTTTTATAAATATAACATGCACAATATCTATATGCACAATGCACACCGTTACCAATTATTGACACTATATTTCGTGCTTGTAGGAAAAATTTTAAATTTCCTGTATCATGGGGAATTTTTTTATGCAGTATGTGATTAAATAAAACGTGAAGTTTTTTGCTGTGAGCATCCTGAGGGAAAAAGTTTTTGTTTCATTGCATACAAGTTTTTTAATCTGATCGGTCTGGTAACACAGCAGCCATGCAATTACAAATTAGCATGTAAATATTTAGTGTTTACATATGAATTAATCACCCATTGAGATAGCGAATTTTTATAAATACACTAAACGAATCAAAATTTAATCATGCATTCTGATTACCCTAATCATAGGAGATGAATATGATTACAAGTATCATAATAATAATAAGCTCCGTTTTCAGTGATTGACATAATTAAACAAATAGTATTTCTTATTATTGTATGATAGGGAATATCACAATAATTTTATAATGATTTCTATTATTATTATATGGTAAATGCAATCATGTATTTATCATATTTTTTTTCTGAGTGCAGACATAAAGTCTAAAGGAACTCTACTTTGTCTCAAATTTTATTGAAATAAATATTACTAGCTGACCTGTGACTGAATAATCAGTCACGTGAATACATTTTGTTGAATTTTTGGTTAAGAAATGATTAAGAAGATTTTTTAAGATGTAAATTTGATGCACTTTTATCAAAAATAAAATAAATTCATATAGGTTAATTTTTAAATCTTAAACGGCAAGCACGCGCTCAAATGCACACAATACATGACGTACGTGTCAAGTCAAATATCCATATCTCAAACAGGAAGCGCGCGCTCGGGATCACATGATCACTTACGCACCCAAACTAAATATTAAAATCTCAAAAGGGAAAAGCACACAATTGCTGAGGCAAACTTTAATCTAAATATTTCATAAGAAATGTACAAAAGGATAATAAAATAGTAGAAGAAGGTAGATAATAAAACAGTAAAATATATTACAATTTACATGCACAGAATCTCTTCAAAAAATACATTCTTTGTTGTGATGTGCCCATCCCGATCAGCTGATTGATCGCTTGTCTCAACGATAAACACGTTGAGTCCGTCAAATGAGCGGCATCGTGAAAAGGCCACATACATCTGTTCATGCGTAAATACGGGGGCCGGCAAGTACACTCTTACCTTCTTCAAGCTTTAACCCTGACTCTTGTTGATGGTTATGGCGAACGCGAGCTGAACCGGAAATTGAAGGCGAGACATTTTAAATGAGAAGATGCCTTCCGAGGGTGAAAGCTTAATGCGTGGGATGAGAACGCGCTCGCCTTTTGAGAAGCCAGTCAGCACCTCACATTCCAGAATGTAGCGGTTTATTTTTGCGACGCGCATACGTGTTTCACTGATTCGACCCTTGCTAGTGTTTAGATTTCTTATCAAACAAACGATCGCGTTTACCTTTAGCGGGATGGCATGGCGCGGCAATCCGGACCCTTCAATCTTGTTGAGAAACTCGACGGGTAGGCGGAGTTTCTCATGCATGTCGTCACTCTCAAGTTTATCAGCACTATGTTTCACTTCTTGTTCGTCGGGCAGGAAGTCAAGCACCTGCTGATTGGTAAGCGCGCATTCTTCATTCATGGGTGCAAGGATGGTGCGCTCCTCGATGGTTCCCTCGGCTGGTGTTGTGTTGATGTCACCATACACGAAATCGATCACACTTTGAGGAAGTCTGCCGGAAGTGTGATCGAGTCGGTTCGAGCATTGCCGTTTTCAACAGAAAGCAAATATTGCGCAAACTCGTGCTCACCTTCATCGACGCGCATGTTTTTGGTGAGTGTAATGTTATAATTTACCAATTACCAAAGCGGAAATCAAATTGATGGTCGATTCGCAAGTTTGCGTGCGTCCCTCCTTCAGGTAGCTACCACACATGAGGACGATTTTCCCAGCTAATGGAACACCCACTACCCGTCTATGATTGTGAGCTCTGCTCCTGGCATGATTAACTTTGAATTTAAATCGCGTGTCAACCATTAAGCAACTTTGAAATTGATTCGCGCGCCGACAGTGTTGCAACTTCGAATTTGAATCGCGCGCCACAAATTTGAACAAAAATATTTGTTTTTTTGTCGTCCCATAAAATTCTCAAATTTTGCAAGATTTCACGCGCACAAAAACTTGTAAATTTTCTGAAACCACCTGAGGTACCCGTTTCAGGTACTTCCCGGTGGATTTTTCCGATTTTTCTAGCAAAGGCACACCGCTATATTTATGTCGACCTACCCTGAAAAATTGAAAAGGATCGGATCATGAAAAAATTACGCGTTTTAATATAATAGATAATAATAATTAAAAAAATAATCTATCATATCATAAACAAATGAAAAACTCTGGTTAATAAAATTTCATTCCTTCATCCTTCAAAGTAATTTGTACCATACGACCATACGCACTACACACGCCATGTTTACACATTTTCTTGAGAGTACTAATGGACTCACTCTTTTTTTTAAATAAACGATTCCTTCCTGAAACATGCCAATCTATACTGAAATCTTGTGTATGGTACAGTCATTAATAAGCACTATAATGGTTTTAGTAAATTACAAGGTACTGTTGAATTAACTTTAATCGAAGATTTCTTAATTGTAAATTCAATAAATTTTTTAGAACAAATTCCATTTTATTCCCACGGAAATATGAAAGGCGCGCCGAGCATATTTCCGTGGGCATAAAATGGAATTTTTTATATTAGAATTTGTAAATTTGGCATTTTGTGTAGGAATTTTGTTTTTTTGGAGTTTCGTTTTCCCGAATTTGGATTTTGGAATTTCAATTTTAGCAAATCGTACACAATCCCTCGCCTTTCATATTTCCATGGGCATAAAATTAAATTTATTGCAATTTTGTGCTTTGGAATTTGATATTTTGTAAAGAAATTTCGTTTTTTTTTTGGAATTTATTTTCTGGATTTGTCGAATTGGAATTTTGGTTTCTGGAATTTTGATTTTGAAATTTCGTTTTTGGAATTTTGGATTTGGCGAATCATACCCAATCTCCTGTTACAACTTCACTGTCATAAAAATGCTCCACACTCTTTACTTCAAACTTTAATTTCATTGTAATCGATTGAATCATGTATGTCTAAAATCACTTGTGCTGTCGTGACATTGTTGTAATATATATTTTTTGTATTTTCTTTTGGTACATCTCTTTTATTTTATGGTTCGACAAATAAATGATGGAGCGAGACCAATGTGTGCCCTTGTGCGTGTGTACGAGCGGGTACAATGTATTAATATTTTTTTTCTGTTTCTTGTTTTGTGTTTTGGCGTGTCACGTTCGATCTTTATTTTGCGCCGCTGATGCATGTGCAAGAACGAGAGGTACATAAAAAGAAAATATTTTTCTGCATCGTATTTTTGGTGTGAGAATTTTGTTTAGTCTTGATTGGAATTTAAGAAAAATTTATAAAATTCTCGTTTCGTTTTTTGGTTTGCAAAAAAAAAAATCGAGTCTGTTGATCAAGGTGAAAAGTTCTGTAAAAATAAACGAGACGCGTTAAGTTTTATTATTAAAAACGTTAAGTTACAACAATTAATTATCGTAATAGTGCAGTTAAATAAATGATTATAAAAAGTATATATGACCAAATAATTGTTTTACTAGAAGTGAACAGGGACAAGAGGCTCTAATCATATTTTTTTTGGTGGGCCATTTATTTTGAGAGCTCCATCTTCAAAATCTCGATTTTTTTATTTTTTTTAAATTTTTTTTGCCTGTTGAATTACTAATTAATGGATGTATCAGTGCAATAGATATACAAAAAAAAAATTTATGTAAATAATTTTGGTTCTGGAATTTGCAGAATGATATAGACAACAAATATTTACATATTGATGAGTGAATTCTTGGTGACGCCCTAGAGTAAAACGCAGACGAAATTTCGTTGATTTCGCAATTCTACGATACACAGTAAAACCCTTTGTCGGGGGATCAGCACTTTTTTATTTTTCGGGCGGCAAGGCAACACGTGGGAAATTTATACTCAAAGGCGGAAGAACACCCAACGCTTTTTACGCGGGGCCAGTTGAGATAATTCGAGTTTAAGGTATCGGGGGAGAGGCTATGCAACATACGGATGGCTAACCGGCTTTTTATTTACGGTAAAGGCGGAAGGACGCCCCGCCTAAGATAGTATTAAGGTACGTTTTTTTATTGTTTTTATTTTTAAATTTTGATTTTTTATAAAAATTGTAATCGAGCGCCGAATAGCGGTTGTTTGTCGCGCGATCGGTGTGCACGTTGGTCTCGCTACGCCCATTTTCCCGTTCAGCAACTCTATTATTCTTTTTTTTTGTCTGATTTAACTTTGTTGCGGTCGCATATTTTTCGGCGATTTGTGATGTTGGTAATTTTCGTTTTTTTTGGCTGTTGATTAAAATAAAATGAATTATTGAATTTTTGGTTCGGTGTGATGGGCATGGGAGAGGGAATTCTCATTCTGTGCCTTTGCCATATTTATAGGCTGGGCTTCTCACTCCCATCCAGCCCCTTGGCAGGATATCTACAGGGTCGGAGTGGCGAGTCCAGCAGATGTATCGTTCATTCGAGGGCGACCGTAAAACCAAACGGTCTCCTCGTGGCACTTGTGCGGGTTCATGCTGTCGAAGTTTGAATTGTAGGAGATTCGTTGGAGGTCTCTCCGAGTGAAGAAAGGCTTGGTCTGTTGGGGAGACTTCCCTACCTTCTAATGCTGCTTCGTTGCAGCTGAGCATCGGCCTTTCACGGTCGATGGGTCGTTCGGGGGGAGGGGGGTCTCTTCAGTCGTCGACGGATGGGCACACCAGTACACGGATTTTGCCACGAAATGTGTGAAACGAAATGAGTGTCACCGGAAAGATATAGTAATAGTATTTGTTTTTGTGCTAGTTTCATGCGTATGATTGTTTGCAAATGCAAATCACGTGTCATGCTTTTTTTGTTTATTCATATTAACCCTTTGAGTGCCAACATCATTTCGGCTAGTGTATTGAGGAGCACAATCGCGCTTCATGGCACTCAAAGGGTTAGCCATTTTGTAAACGCCATATTTGTGTGTTGTTTATGTATTTTCGATTTTTTTTTATATTTAACATTTTATTTTTAAAATTTATGAATTTTAAAATAAATTTAGGTACTCATAAAATTTTGTTAATACATATAAAATTAATTTATGGTAAAAAAAATATTAAATATAAAATATATTAGCATGTTAAGTAACGAACGACACTCCACAGCTCGAGAACAGACGTAATGTGCTGAGAAAAGGAAATAAGCACCATAATAATTAAACCGATTCGCCCGGATCGCGCTATTTTGGTACTGTTCATCATACAAATGACACAAACACGAACAAAAGCAAAATACAAATACAAAGACATTATTGTGTATTATACACTGTGTACGTATTTTGATTTTTTTTTTTGCTTCACTCATTTTAAATAAGTAACTCACGAGACAAAATTGATATAC
Organism: Nephrotoma appendiculata; assembly: GCA_947310385.1. Taxonomy (NCBI): domain Eukaryota; kingdom Metazoa; phylum Arthropoda; class Insecta; order Diptera; family Tipulidae; genus Nephrotoma; species Nephrotoma appendiculata. The sequence goes on from OX371225.1 coordinate 69,866,813, forward strand.
AGGTTATCATCATTTTTTTCCTGTTCCTCAAGTTTCGACCGACAAATTTTGGCGGAAACTCTGGTTTTTCATTTATTTTTAATTTGCGTTTTATTTATTTTTGGTTAATTATATGTTATTTAAAGGTGTAAGCTAGGAGCACCGCAAGCCGCGAAACTCCACAACCGTGTGAGGCCTCCGCATGATTATTAATATCTGCGGGTCAGCTGCTGAGCCGTCCGTAACACCCCCAGAATCAGTTGTCTCAATCTCCGAAGGGTGTGGATTTGGTAGCATCTCTGCTGCTGTACCCCCTTGGGGATTATATTTCGTGTTTGTTGTGCTCATTGCTTGTTTTTGTCAAGTTGTACCCCTACTAGCATTTGCACATTGCTACTGCCGAAGCATTATCTACAACTAATTGAACTCTTTATATAATCTGCAAGCTTGTATTTGAGAAGTGTCATCCTTCTCAACGAAACAATTTTGAATTACTGCCCCACCCCAACCATGAATCCTTTGAAAGCTATCACTTTTCATCTTAAATACCAATATTTTTAAGTAATTAAATTACACTATACATTAGACTTATAATTAAAAGCTCTTGTTATATACAACCGAATAAGAAGCCACTACCATTTATCAAAATCGATACGAGTTAAACAAAAACAAATCATAAAATGTCAAACCAAAGACAATTTTCAATCAATTGTGTTATGTGTTATGTTATTGATATCACATTTAATAAACTGATATGAATTTCAAGTGAAGACGAAATCTATTGTATATAGTTTATAGTGCACATACAATACACAGTACAAAAAGCTGTTAGAAGTACGAGTACATAGTCCACTCGCTATATACACAAAGTTCATTTTCTATTATTTTGCATTGTCATATTGAACAAAATGTTAGTACACAAATTTCTCCAGATCTACAGTAGTCAGTTCACCCGATATTTTACTCGTATACAGTTAGAGGGATGTTGTGTCCTTAACTGTGCATAATAGTCGTATGTATAACACAAACACAATACCGGAATAATACATTCCAGCTTTTTTTGTATTTTCATCATCAACAGAATTTTTTATTCAAAAATTTTTGTTGGATTCTCGTTTTGTGTAGAAATGTGAAATGAAAAACTAAAAATGGGAAAATATCGATGGTTTGATATTATGTTGTTGTTGTTGTCGATTTTTGTTCAAATTCTATTCAAATACAAATATTGTATATTCAATTTGCATAACCATATAACTATATATGTAATGTATATCTAAATGTGTGGAGATATAGACACCTTTCAACTTTTATAATATGTATACAACAACAATGTACGTCAACGTAAATATATGTTTACTATATATATGAGGCGTGTGTATGTATATGTATGTATACCTATACATCGTTTGTGGTATGGGGGTCCAGAGGATATATTGAAATCAACACAATATTCTTCTTATTTTGTCCGCATACGAGAGTATAGGGAATTAGAATTTATATTTATCGAATGGTTCGGTGGCTGGGTAGAAATGAATGCATAGTATTTGGTCACACGGAAATTGATTTCATCCCATTTGTATAGATATACACAGGTAAAACAAACATATCGAGTAGTTGTGTGTGTATATAGGTATATCATATTCCTATTACATTATGGATGGAAAACAGAAAAATTTAAATATCGTTCGTTTGAGGTTGAGGGTTGATTGTGGTTAAATATATTAATTCAACAAATTTTTATATACTACATGTTTTATATTTAATCCATATGGGATGCGTTCATTCAGTAAGCAAAAAATAAAACAATAAAAGTAAATAAAAATCGTAAATATTTTCAACCTAATGATGAAAGGTTTTAGCGTACGTAGATAGGTTGTCAACGGTTTATTATATACCGCTAAGAAATTAAAATTTATGTTAACTTACAAATTATGTATAGACATTATTTCTTAATAATCATTAAATTTTTGTATTAAATTACCTATATCTGTTATTGTGGTACGAATATTTTCTATACTTCAACCTTAAAGGTGAAAATATTTAACCGAACATTTTTAAGTATTATAAGTGTTGCTAAGAAATTTTAAAGTTTTCTAATTCCACTCGAAAGTATAGTAACAAATAATAATTATTTGGAAATACTATCGTAATGTGTATGTACATGTGTACATAATATACATACGTGCTCAAAACTAAAAGATAGAAATAAAGATTTAATTAAAAATGAGAGAAAATCAAAATTGTATGCTGCAAAAATATTAAATACCTTCTTGAAGTTATATAACAACTATTTAAAGAGGTTTAAAAAACTTTTAACGTCGATTTTATTTCAAATATAATTAAGTACTTTATAATAAGTATAATTAATTCAAAAATAAAATAATTTGTTGAAGAGATTATAATTTATGATGATGGAATTTATGTGGAACCTGCAAATCCAAATCATCTGTAAATTAAATTTATTGGTATTTGGCAGTTTAAAGAATGTTATTCAATATTTTTTAAAGCTTTGCCAAATTAACTTCTTTTGTAATAAACTGCTTAATATTCAGATAATCAACAAGATCAACCTTTGTTGAAAATTTAAATTTAATATTTAAATCTTTTAATAGCTTGTCGGTTATTGTACACAGATTTTAACCAAATTTCACAAGGATCTACCAAATTTTGGAAAAAGGTTAATTTTGCAGTTTGATTCCAATTAGTCAATTCATTGGTTTGTATATTTATTTCGGATTTTGGTGAAATGAACTTTATTTTATCAAAACTCATTATTTGGTGTTCATAAATGTTTTTTACTTTTTTATATTTAACTAGCTGACCCGGCGAACCTCGTTCCGTCCCAAATTACTTCGTTCCAAGCAATTACTTTTGTCCTTCACGAAAATTGATTTTGATGAGAGAAAAAATTAAACAACTCAACTCAATTCTCAATAGACGTTTGAGTTGAGTGGACATTCCATTCACTTTTTCATCGAATTCACCACTTATGTGTTGAAAAGACAATGAAATTTCGATTCAAACTCTCTATCAAAAATTGAGTTGGTTTTTTAGATTTTCTCTCTCAGTGTGGAAATGAATTTGAGTCAGTTATTCGAGTGAAATTAAATCGAATACAGAAGCAAATCAAAACACTGCATTGTGGCAAAAAAAATTTTTTTTTGGTTATATGGTTTGACTGGTTTGACAACTCTCGAACCCACGAAATACAACTGACCATGAGAAAAACATGGAAGTTCGAGATTTATTCCACTCACTTCCAACGATTGACCTTGCGATTTGTTAACCGTCGTAGCGAATGCCAAACGAGCGGAAAACTGAATGTGCTTAAAGTCAAATGGAATCAGAGGAATTCTCGGAATTAGAACATCCTCTCTTTTGAATTTGCCCTTGATGATCGTCGCTTGAACCACGTTGTTCATTTGTTTTTTCACAGCCAATCGAGTCTCGTTACACTAACTCGGATGGTTCAGATTGTGCAGCATGAATATAACAGATCCTACCTTGAGCATCAATTTATGCGGTGGTATTCCCGGCAAATCAAGCGCATTAAAAAAACTCGGGCAGATAGTTGGTTGCTTCGTCTTGAGTCAACGGATTTGTAACATAATGCATTTCCCTATAGTGATTTTGTTTTGAATCAACTAATTCAGACTGTGCATCCTTGTTCTTCGCTGCCAAAATCGCTCGATCGCTGAGCCAATCGTGATTCATAATTAATACGGATGTCCGGAAACACTTTCGTGATAAGCTCTTCGTTTGACGTCGTGAACATGTGAAAATTCGAGGGAAACGAAATCAATTCGGTCAAAACATCAACATGAATTTAACCATTGCCACGCGCCAACAGTTGTTGATGATTGTAATAATGGTATCGTTTATGGATGCAATGCACATAAATCAAATATTATAAAACAGAGAATTAATACTCATATTTCCAATTTAATGGCAGTAAGAAAAATAACACGTTTGCACAATGGAAAATGACAAAGGGCGATTTCCATTCCCTTGTCACGATTAGTCAAATCATCGCTAATTTGATTTAAAACTTTCGTAGTCAACGTCATTTTTCGATTTTCTGATTTTTCCGGTGGATTTTCTCAAAATTTTCTTGCGTAAGAACCATTCCCTGACACTTGCGAACACACCAAAAAAGGTTGAGCCAAATCGGTTGAGCCGTTCTCAACTGAAAAAGATCATTTTTCGATTTTCCTTATTTTCCGACTTTGCCAGTAGATTTTCCCAATATTTTCTTTCGTAAGTACCATCTCCTGACAATTGCGAACACAACAAAAACAGATTCAGTCAAATCGGTTGAGCCGTTTTCATCTGAAAATAACGATTTTTGGATTTTCAAATTTTTCTGACTTTTCCGGTGGATTTTCCCAAAATTTTATTTCGTAAGAACCATCTCCTGGCAATTGCAAACACAACGAAAAAGATTGAGCGAATTCGGTTGAGCCATTCTCAACTGGAAAACATAATTTTTTGATTTTCTGACTTTTCCGGTGGATTTCCCCAAAATTTTCTCTCGAAGAACCATTTCCAGGCAATACACGAACATATTAGAGAAATAAAGTCCATAAATAAATATCATAAATAAAAAACATAAATAAAGACCGTAAATAAAATCCTTAAAAACACCTTACATAATGACCTTAAATAAAGACCTTAAATAAAGACCATAAATAAAGACCGTAAAAAAGACCATAAATAAAGAACATAGACAAAGACCTTAAAAATACCTTAAACAGAAACCATAAATAAAGACCTTAAGACCATAAATAAACACCTTAAAAAGACCTTAAATATAGACTTAAAAAAATACCTTAAATAAAGACTATAAATAAAGACCATAAATAAAGACCTTAAATAAAGACCCTACATAAGGCCATAAATAAGACCTTAAAAAAGACATTAATTATAGACCTTAAAAAGACCATAAATAACCTAATGAAGACATTAAATAAATATTTAATTAAAAATCATAAGATCATAAATAAAGACACTAAATAAAGACATTAATAAAAGACCTATATAAAGACTGGAAAATGGACCATAAAGAAAGACATAAAAAGGACCATAAATGAAGACCTAAAAACGTTAAATAAAGACCTTAAATAAAGAACATAAATAAAGGCCATAAATAAAGACAGTAAATAAAGACCTTAAATAAAGATCATAAATAAAGGCCATAAATAAAGACAGTAAATAAAGACCATGAAATAAGACCTTAAATAAAAACCATAAATAGAAACATTTAAAAAGACCATAAATGGCCATAGATAAGTCCTTAAAAAAACTTTAACTATAGACCTTAAAAAAAGAACTTAACTAAAGTCCTTAAAAAAAGACCGTAAATAAAGAACTTAAAAAAATTAAATAAACAGACCACAAATAAAGACCTTAAAAAAGACCTTTAAATAAAAACCATAAATAAAGACCTTAAATAAAAACCTTAAATAAAAACATTAAAAAAAATAAAAAAAATAAAGACCTTAAAAAGACCTTTAAAAGACCTTAAACAAACACCTTAAACAAAGACATTAAGATTATTAATAAAGACCTTAAATAAAGACCATAAATAAAGACACAAGTTTACACAAGTATCCTGGGGTTAAAATATCTTTATTCAAGTACCCTGGGATTAAAAAGGGGGGGGGGGGGGGGGGCGGTGCATTTTCTACTTTTTGTGGTAGATATATTGTGAGTAGATGCCCTCTTTGTTTCTAGTGAGTAATAACATTTTGTCTATAAAAAACCAAAAAAATCTTAAATTAATAAATACAGACGAATTTCAAACCTCAACGACTTATTTCGTTGAGCCGTCCAGACTATTACAAAGTACCACCGAATATTATGGTTTCGAAACAAAGTTCTACTTGCATAATAATATCTCAAAATCATTAAAAACCCATTTAATTTAATACGATAACCAAAACCTTATGGCTATTATTAAATCAAATATTACTTTCCCACCACATTGTCTTAAACATTTAATAATATTAAATACGATTTCTCTTATCATAATCTTAAACAAATTTTAACCTCAACAAAAAAAATTAAAAATTAAAATATTAAATAGAATCAAGATTAAGGAACACATAAAAAATATTATATTAAATAGAACTTGGAAAGCTTTTTTCACTTGCCTTCTTATTTCGCAAAAAAAAAAAAAAATTTGCATAATAATTTAAATCATAAAGAAATATAAACAAGAATTCTTTTATGTTTTTGTATAAAATATGAAAATTTAATTTTAATAAATTTGTTCGCGACTTTGCTCGTATATACGATTTAAATAATATTATTTTATGTTTTTTTGTTCTTCTTAAGACAATAAAATATAATTTAAATTATTATTATTATTATTATTATTATTATTATTATTATTATTTTCAGATGGTACAGTAACAAACAAACAAGCACCAGAAAAAATAAGTTCAAGACATTGGAGAAATGTGATGCTCGGTTGTTAAATTTTATTCATTACAAAGTTTGGGAAGGATACCGAATTCAAAATTTTTACGGTTTTCTGTGGTGCCACCTCCTTCCGACAACTAATTTATTTTTAATTATACGATTTTATGTTTTTGTCTTGGGCGAGACTGAAGCCTGGAAAATGCTTTTAATTATTTTTAAATTTAAAGCTTAATGTGTGGGAAGAAAGCTTTTTCCTTAAAATGGGATTGCAGTTCATTGAAAAATAAAGAAAAAGGCTGCACTAAGTTAAACTAAACGAGCATCGTAAATCGAAATACATTTTTCATTGTTTATCGGTCACTATGAGCAGCTCATTCATTACTTTTAAACACTGTTCATTTACTAGGAACGCTTCCCGTGCATTATTCTGGCCTTCTATTATTTCAATTTCATTACGAAATTGTGCATATATTTATTATTTTTTTCTATAAATCCACATTACGATTGTATAAATACATTCTCGTTCTAGTGGCAGTTGAAGTCTCAGGAAAAATAATGATATGCTGTTTGCATACATTGACTCCATGAAAATGAAGACTCTGATTATCGATCTTTCTGAGATCTGGATTTTTGAAAAGGAAATTGAAAATTATTGTATATATGGGTATAATTTATTTGCTAAGTGCAACAATCACAGTTGTGCGGGTGGTGTAGCTATTTATATCAATAATAACTTGATTTATAAACAAGTTAATTTTAATTTTCTATCATTTGATGCTGTCGGTGTAACATTTACCCTGAACTGTAAATTGATATTCGTAGTTTGCATATATAGACTGAATTACACTAGTGTTCCTACATTTGTTGATGAGTTCGCCAAGCTAATTAATTAACGTACTCATATCTAATTTATTTATTATGGGTGATTTCAACATCAATATGTTACAAAAGAATCCATCTCTAGATAGTTTCTAATGTTAGTTTCCAATAATGGTCTTGATGTTTTGGTTTCTGAATCTACTAGAATTGCAAATATTTCGGCAACTTGTATAGACAATGTTTTGTACCGATTTGATCAAAGATACTATAATGAGGTGCGTGCTCTGTTTTAGATCTTAAGACATCAGATCATTGTTTAGTTAACATCAAACTATCAAAGCTTATTCAATATACAAATACTAGTAGGAGCATTGAGGTATCGAATGTTGATCACAATTAATTAATCTGCTGACATATAAAGAATGGGCAGATGTATATTGCTGCATAGATCCTTCTTCTAGCTCAGTGAACGCGCAATTAGTTAAGTTAAAGCAAAATATAAATAGTATATTAGTAATACAATGGTAGGTTACTACATGCAATTTAAGATGCCGCTACGAGTACTGATTTGAAATTATATCATAGAAAATCTTTCAATAATCGCCCAAAAGTTGATTACTTTCATGAGGTAATCGGGGCGATCATTAATATATTACACAAATAGGTTTGAATGAGCCAACTATACATCGATTTCCACTGTCTCTCTTTTCGGGCTATCTTGTATTGATTTTTTTCTCATGGATGAAAAAAGAAAAAACAGAATGTATACAAACTAAAAAAATGTGTTATTTGTTACAGTATTCAAAAATAGTTGTTGTTGTATGTCATTTAGTTTTAAGCAGCCACACGTTTCTGTTAAAACGAATTATCTACACGTGATCGTAAAATTGACTCTATAAATATATATATATGTATGTATGAATATGAACTTATTTTGGAAATCTCAAAAGTTCAAAGTTATATTGCAATATTTTGAGAATAGGATAATTTAACTACAGAGATATTTAGATTTTTTTCCGTTTCAAACAATTTTGAAACTGCTATTTGAAATTATGAATTTAATAATTTATATATGTATTTTATAATTTGAATTTTTTTTTTGCTAAAATATTTATTTTAATAAAAAGAAAGCAAACACTGACAAAAGGGGTTGAGATATAGATAATCCACAATGTCAGTCTTTTGTCACACTAATTTTTGTTGCTAAAATTCGTAAAATATCTAAATTAACAAATTGGCGGACCTACGAGGGTATATCAAAAAGTCTTGCAATATCATATGAAAAAAAAGAGTGAGTGAGACAACAATATATTTTTCAAAACCATTTTTTGTCGCGATGAAACTTCTAGAAGAACATTTCGATGTAAATTTTACAGTTCGTTTGTTTTTGTCAATTTAGTAACACGTGTTTTGAATTTTTCTTAAAATGGATGAAATTGAATATCGCGCCATTATTAAATTTTTCTGTAAAGATGGACGAAATGCAATTTATATATTCAACTATATATCAAAAAGTTACGGCGAATCTGCACCATCATATGCCACAGTAACAAGGTGGGTAAAATTATTCAGAAGTGGTCGGGAGTCATTAGTAGACGACAACCCCTCGGGTCGGCCAGCAGATGCTATTAGCTATGAAAACGTAATTTTGGCCGAATCTATTGTATTGGAAGACCGGCGTATTTCTATTCCGCGGTTAGCGTGGAGACTTTCTCTTTCATACGGTACCACATATACTATATTACATGACCATCCTCACATGTCGAAAGTAAGTGTGCGATGGGTTCCCCGTTTCTTGAATGCAGAACAAAAAAAAATGCGTGTTCAAACTTCAAAGGCGATTTTAGATATGTACAAAGAAGATCCAGAAAATTTCTTGGATAACATAATAACAGGCGATGAAACATGGCTTCATCACTGGGATCCGAAATCCAAACAAGAATCGATGCAATGGATTAAACGTAGTGAACCACCACCAAAGAAATTCAAAACTCAACCGTCTGCTGGTAAGGTTTTGGCAACAATTTTTTGGGATGCTGAAGGAATTTTGATAATCTATTATATGCCACCGAAAACCACAATCACAGGCATATATTACGCAGAGGTTTTCCGAAAATTGAAAAAAGCGATCCGGGAAAAACGGCCAAGGAAAGTTAGGAAAAAAATCTTGCTTCTTCACGACAATGCACCAGTGCACAAGGTTAATATTGCTCAAGCTGCATTAAAGGACTGCGGCTTCGTGGAAATTCCGCATCCACCGTACAATCTAGACTTGGCACCCAGTGACTAGTTTCTGTTTCCCAATTTGAAAAAAAATACTAGGGGGCCGGAAATTTTCCAGTGACTATGAAGTACAGTCTGTTGTAAATTAATATTTTATGGAGCAAAAGAAATCTTTTTTTTTAGAGGGTTTAGGCAAGTTAATTGATCGATATGACAAATGTATAAACCTTAAAGGAGATAATGTCGAAAAATAAAAATATTGCTGTCTCACTCACTCTTTTTTTTCATATGATATTGCAAGACTTTTTGATTTGCCCTCGTATTAAACCCTAAGGCAGGATAATTTTTTTAATTTTCAACGGAACTGATACATTTCCCGTGTCACGTATATTCGAACAGCTGGAATTCCCACGATCGGCGAAACTTTATGTTCCGTCATATTGGCCAAAATAAGGTACAGAAACTATCGGCATTGCCAAATCGGTAAACCTTTTATTAAAAGTACCCATCCCAGACTACGTTTACCTATATTTTTTATCTTTAAAAAAAACCTTAAATAAAGACCTTAAATAAAGACCATAAAAAAGAACTCATTTAAAGATCTAAAGTTATGACTTTAATTAAAGACCATAAATAAAGAACTTAAGACCTTAAATAAAGATCTTAAATAAAGGCCTTAAATAAAGACCATAAATAAAGACCTTAATTAATGATCTTAAAAAAGGATCAAAAGTAAAATACATAAGTAAAGATCATAATAAAAGACCATAAATAAAGACCAAATTAAAAACCCTAAAAAGACCTTAAATAAATACCTTAAAAGTGAACCTAAATAAAGACCATAAATAAATACCATATATAAAAACCTTAAATATAGACTTTAAAAAAGATTTTAAACAAAGACCTTAAAAAAGACCTTAAATAAAGGCCTTTATAAAGACCTTAATTATAGATCTTAAAAAGGACCTCAATTTAAAGACCATAAATAAAGACATTAAGACCGTGAAAAAATCTTAAACTTTTTTTTATAATAAAGTCCTTAAAAATACAATAAATAAAGACCTTGAAAGAGACCTTAAATAAAAGAACTTATAATAAGACCTTAAATAAAGACCATAAATATAGACATTAAATAAAGACCATAAAAAAAGGCCATAAATAAAAACCATAAATAAAGACATTAAACAAAGACCTTAAATAAAACCATAAATAAGATCTTAAATAAAACTTTAACTATAGACCTAAATAAACTTTAAACAAAGACCCTAAAAGCGACATTAAATAAAGAACTTAACAAAAATAAACAGAGCTTAAATAGGGACCTTAAAAAGACGTTTAAATATACACTATAAATAAAGACTATAAATATAAACCTTAAATAAAAACACTCAAACATGGATTTAAATAAAGACCTTAAAAAAAGACTAAAGTAAAGACCTAAAATAAAGGCCATAAGATCATAAATAAAGACTTTAAATAAAGACCATGAATAAAGACCATAAATAAAAACCTTAAATAAAAACCTTAAAAAAGACCTTAAATAAAGACCTTAAATAAAGATCATAAATATAGACCTTAATTAAAGACCTTAAATAAAGACCTTTAAAAGGACCTTTAACAAAAAGACCTTAAACAAAGAAAATAAAAATAAACCTTAAATAAAAACATAAAATAAAAACCTCAAATAAAGACCTTAAAAAAATGAAATTAAATACAGACTTTAAAAAAGACCTTAAGTGTAGACGTTAAGACCATGAATAAAGACCTTAAATAAAGACTATCAAAAAGAACTTAATTAAAGATCTTAAGTAAAGACCTTAATTAAAGACCATAAATGAAGAACTTAAGTCGTTAAATAAAGACTTTAAATAAAGACCGTAAAAAAGAACTTAAATAAATACTTTAAAAATAGACCATAAAAAACCTTAAAAAGGCCATAAACAAAGACCTTAAATAAAGAACATAAATAAAGAGATTAAATTAAAACCATAAATAAATACCTTAAATAAAGACCATAAATGAAGACCTTAATTAATAATCTAAAAAAAGACCATAAGTAAAAACCATAAGTTATTTTTGGTCTTTTTACGGTTTTGACAAAGATAAACCAAAGACAAAATAAAAACCTTAAATAAAGATCATAAATAAAGTCTTTAATTAAAGACCTTAAATAAAAACCTTAAAAAAGACTTTAAATAAAAAGACATTAAATAAAGAACTTAAAAAAGGACCTTAAATAAAAAACATAAATAAAATCCTTAAACAAAGATCATAAATAAAGACCATAAAAAAATACCATAAATAAAGATTAAAGACCATAAATAAAGACCCTAATAAAAAACCTTAAATAAAGACATCAAAGTGAACCTAAATAAAAACAGTAATTAAAGTCCATAAATAAAGAGCTTAAAAAGTTCTTAAAAAGACTTATATAAAGACCTTTAAAAATACCTTAATTAATGACCTTAAAAAGACTTAAAAAATGACCATAAATAAAGAACTTAAAAAAAACCATAAATGAACACCTGAAAAAAGACCACAAATAAAGACCATAAATAAAAACCTTAAAAAACTATAAGTAAAAACCTTAAATAAAAATCATAAATAAAAAGACGTTAAATAAAGAACTCAAAAAGACTTTAAATAAAAACCATAAATAAAAACCATAAATAAAGACCTTAAATAAATTCCTTAAAAAAGAAATTAAACAAAGACCTTAAAAAAGACCTTAAATAATGACCTTAAATACTGACCTTAATACCACGAAAAAGACCAGAAAAAGACCATAAATTATTAAAAAGACCATTTATTTATGGTCTCAAAACTAATACTTTAAAAAAGACCATAAAGAAAGACCTTTAATAAAGACGATTAATAAAGACCATAAATAAAAACTTTAAAAATACCTCAAATAAAGACATTAAATTGAACCTAAAAAAAGATCTTAAATAAAGACCATAAATAAAGACCTAAGTAAGTCCTTAAATAAAAAGACTTTAAATAAAAACTTAAAAAATACCATAAATAAACACCTTCACAAAAGATCATAAATAAAGACCTTAAAAAAGACCTTAAAGAATAGACCTTAAATAAAGAACTCAAAAAAGACCTTAAATAAAACTATAAATAAAGACCTTCAGACCTTAAAAAGACCATAAATAAAGACCTAAAATATAGACCATAAATAAAGACCATAAATTTAGGTCATTGATTATGGTCTTAAGGTCTGTTTAGGTTCTTTATTTAAAGAAAGGTCGTTACTTTACGTATATAATTAAGGTCTTTTTAATGTCTTTATTTAAGGTCATTTATCTTTCTTTGTGGTCTTTATTTAAGGTCTGTATTTATGGTCTTTATTTGTGGTCATTTATTATGGTCTTTAATTCTAGTCTTTGTTTAAGGTCTTTATTTAAGGTCATTAATTTATGGTGTTTTTTATGGTCTATATTTAATTTTTTTTAAAAGTATTTTAAGGTCTTTAAGACCATAAATATAGGTCATTATTTATGGTCTTTCTTTATGGTCTTAAGATCTTTTAAAGTTCTTTATTTACGGTCTATATTTAAAGTCGTTATTTTAGTTCCATAATTTTGGTCTTTTTTAAGGTCCTCATTTAAGGTCTTTTTTTAAGGTATTTATTTAAGGTCTTTATTTAGGGTCTTTATTTATGGTCTTTATTTAAGGTCTTTATTTAAGGTCTTTATTTAAGGTCATTTTTAAGGTATTTATTTACGGTCTTTTTTAAAGCTCTTTATAGATTTTTTTTAAGTTTTTTATTTAAGGTCTTTTAAAGGTCTGTTATGGTCTTTTAAATACCATAAATTAAGGTCATTATTTATGGTCTTTTTTATGGTTTTAAGATCTTTAGTTAAGGTCTTTATTTAGGGCATTTATTTAAGATTTATGATTAAGGTCTTTTTTAAGGTTTTTAGTTAAGGTCTCTATTTAAGGTCTTTATTTAACCTTGTTAAAGTTAGCCGAAAGTTGCCAGCCGAAAGATAATGCAGATAGTGTCTTGACTATTTCAACAGAAAGTTAAACTCTCTTTATACTCTCGCTCCTATCGATTTTTAAATTCCTATAAACTGAAATAATTTCTCCTTCACCCGAAGGATATAATCCGATCCTAAATTCATCCTAAATTCTAGTTTATGACTGATTTTTGCTTTATTCAAGACACTATCTGCATTATCTTTCGGCTGGAATCTTTCGGCTAACTTTAACAGTATCTTTATTTATGGTCTTTATTTAAGGTCTTTATTTGTGGTCCTTCAGATAAATATAGACCTTCAGACCTAAAAGACCTTAAAAAGACTACAAATAAAGACCTTAAATAAAGACCATAAATAAAGACCATTAAATTTAGATCATTTATTATGGTCTTAAGGTCTTTTTTGGTTCTTTATTTAAGGTCGTTATTTTAGGTATATAATTAAGGTCTTTTTAATGTTTTTGTTTAGAGTCATTTGTTTTTATTTATGGTCTTTATTTAAGGTCTCTATTTATGGTCTTTATATATGATCTTTATTTATGGTCTTTATTTATAGTTTTATTTATGGTCTTTATTTAAGGTCATATTTTAAGGTGTTTATTTACGGGCTTTTTTAAAGCTCTTTATAGATTTTTTTAATTTTCTTTATTTAAGGTCTTTTAAAGGTCTGTTATGGTCTTTTGAAGACCATACATTAAGGTCATTATTTATGGTCTTTATTTATGGTTTTAAGGTCTTTTTTAAGGTTTTTAGTTAAGGTCTTTATTTATGGTCTTTATTTATGGTCTGTATTTATGTTTTTATTTACGGTCTTTGATTATTATCTTTATTTACAATCTGTATTTGGTCTCTATTTAAGGCTTTATTTCTCGTCTTTATTTATGGTCTTAGTTATGGTCTTTATTTGTGGCCTTTATTTATGGGTTTTATTTATGGTCTTTGTTTATGGTATTTGTTAAGGTGTTTATTTAATGTCATTTATGGTCTTTATTTAAGGTCTTTATTTAAGGTCATTTTTTAAGGCACTTATTTAAGGTCCATATTTAATTTCTTTTTTAAAGATTTTTAAAGTCTTTAAGACCATAAATTAAGGTCATTATTTGTGGTCTTTATTTATGGTCTTGAGGTCTATATTTAAGGTCTTTTTAAGGTCCCTATTTAATATCCTTTTTAAACTCTTTATTTAAGGTCTTTTCTGGTCTTTATTTATGGTCTTTATTTAAAGTCTTTTTCAAGGTTTTTATTTATGGTCTTATTTTAAGGTTTTTATTTAAGGTCTTTATTAAATTTTTTTAAGGTTTTTATTTAAGGTCTTTATTTATTCATGGTCTTTATTTATGGTTTTTGTTTAAGGTATTTTTTAAGGAGGTCTTTTTATTTAAGGTATTTTTTTTAAGGTTTTTATTTAAGGTCTTTTTTTAAGGTCTATAGTTAATTTCTTTTTTAAGGTTTTATTTATGGTCTTTATTATAGTTTTTATTTAAGTTCTTTATTTATAGTCTTTATTTAAGCTCTTTATTCGTAGTCTTTATTTTTAAGGTTTTTATTTATGGTCTTTATTTATAATGTTTATTTATAGTTTTTATGTAAGGTGTTTTTATTTAATGTCTTTTTAAGGTCTTTTTTTATGGTCTTTTTCAAGATCTTGATTTATGGTCTTTGTTTCTATTCTTTATTTAAGGTCTTTATTAATGGTCTTTATTTAAGTTCTTTATATAAGGCCTTTATTTAATGTCTTTATTGATGGTCTTTATTTATAGCCTTATGATCTTAAATTAAGGTTTTTATTAAGGTATTTTTTAATGTCTTTATTTATGGGCTTTATTTATGATCTTTATTTATGGTCATTAATTCTAGTCTTTATTTATCGTCTTAATTTAAGGTCTAGATTTAATTTCCCTTTTTAAAGTTTTTAGTTAAGGTATTTAAGAACATACATTAAGGTCTTTATTGATGTTCTTTATTTAAGGTCTTATGGTCTTTAATTGAAGTCTTTTTTAAAGTCTTTATTTATGGTTTCTATTAAAGGTCGTTTTTAGGTCTATAATTAAGGTCTTTTTTAAAGTATTTATTTAAGGTCATTTGTTAAGGTTTTCCTTTATGGTCTTTATTTAAGGTCTTTTTTTAAGACCTTTATTTAAGTCAAATTATTGCATCCCAGAACCGCCACGGTTTCCATTTATAACTAAATATTCTTTCTAATTACCTTCTAGAAAACACAAATTAATTTTAAAGAAATTTTTTAGTATAAAATTAATTTTCTATTTACTAAATAAGTATTTAATAAAAATAAAATTAATTGTATAGTTCGTATTAATTGTTAATTAATTGTTTGTATTAATTGTTCGTTCTGGTAATGTTCCCAGTTTCAATAATTCCTCCCGCATTATTCCACCTGCAGCATAACATACGGTAACATACTGAACGGAGATCAGATATTAACTGATCACTAACATTTTCGTACAATTTCAAAATCCGAGCGTTCATCAAATTTGCACTTAATTGAATGCTGTGTTTGTATGTAAGTATTTTATCCTTGTTATCAAAATCCTCAAAAAGCGATTCTGCGCAGTTTATATAAGAACGGTTTTAAAAAATTCGCCGTCACTAAATGCCTTTCCATATTTAGCTATTTCATTGGTTATGCAAGCATCATAATTACAATTACATATTCCAGAGGTGGAGTAAAGTTTAAAAAGTCGAGGATGTTTCATTTGTTATTTTTTTTTGCTATTTTCTTTCTTTATGAATAATTTTTTAAACGTGCTATGACTGGCACGCGTGCCACGCATTTGCGATCAGTGGTGTAGACCTATCATTTAAACCTATAAAGGAATAATGCTTTATTATATCACAGAGTTCCAGCAGAAAGAGTTGCAATTGACATGGAACTTTTAAATAATTTTACACTTCTCTCAGAGCATTAAGCTACGTTACAAAATCGGTCTCAAAATATCGATAAAGTACTATAATACTGACAATATAATCGCTGGTCTATATATGAAATGTAAAACGGCCATTCAATTTTTTATCACATTATGAATATTTCGTCAATTTTATTTGCTTTGTTTTTCTGTTAATTGTTGCAAATAAAATTTAATATTTAATGAAAATATTGAAAGCTTTCAATTTTAATGTTGTTTTTTGCCTAAAACAGAATATTACAATTCATCTTCAATCCTAATCTGAAACATATATAAGCCGATTTATTTATCTTCCATTCAGCATAAAAAGACCATTACCAAAAACAAATAACTAAATAAAATTATTAACCCCCTAAAAAAAGCTCTACATACTCAATTGAATTAATGGCTTTTTGGTTATTTTTTGCTGGTTTTTAAATAGCAGAGAACCACAAAATAAACAAATAGCTAGAAACTACCAAAAAGATTATTTTTTTGTGTGTTGCTAAGTTTGTGTACTTCGTCTATATACTCGTAGAAATACCAGTAAAATTTGCTTACATGCTTGTTTGGATGTTTGTTTGTTTGCTTGTTTGTTTGTTTGTCAACAATTGATATATTCAATCCTAAGTTTTGGTATAGTTTCGTAGCACGTATGGATAACCCATTCACCAATCCTATTTAAATATTAGTATTCTAAAATCAGCAAAATTGTAATAGTTTTTAGTTTTGGTAGAGGATGGGCGGGGGTATATATTTGCTGTTTATATATATTGAATGTGCTTTTAAGAGGATAATGATTAAAAATCAATCTTTCCTTTTTATTATATACGTTCAAATGTACGGTATATGAACCATCGATTATAGAGAGCTTTCGATAAGCATTCAAATAATTTTACGATGCATCATGATTTATTCACTATAAGTGCCACAACCCCATATACCTAATAAAAAAAAAACATCCCAAAAAAGGGTTTGGTTTTGAATACATATTACATACAAGTATCGATGTATGGATTCGGAAACGAGGAGAGCTTTTTTATTGTTATCTAATTGAAATAATTTCATTTAAATTCCAGACAATGATTCACAAATTTTTTATTTATGTAATAAAACATTTTATTATTATAAATAAAAATATATAGATTTGGAATAAAAGGGAAAACCATTTAACATTTCTTTCGATTTTATATATATAAAGTCCTTTATACGTATTCAATGTATATGAATGAATAACATACTTGTATTGTATATGTGTACATAAAAGCTCACAATAAAAGTTGAAAAGTGAAAATCTTAAAATAAAATTGGATTTTTTTGCCGTTTTTGTTTATGAAAAATGAAAATTGATTTTTCTGATACATATGGAAATTCTGTGTATTATGGATTATTTTATTTTATGTATGTATTGTTAATGAATCCATTAAGCGAATAAAGTTTTCACAGAATCGTTTTCATCGTTTTGTATAATTTGGTACATCAAGCTTTAAATTAATCAGTTTAAAAGCTCCACAAACCCAGATAGGTACATTATAAATTTGTTCGTGGTATTTTTCATGTATGCCAAAAGTATAAAATCAATTTTTGATATATTTTCCAATTCACGGGTACAATCCATTTCCGAAACAAAAACACTCAACATGGAAAATATAAAATTAAATTTTCCAATATTTTTTTAATATTTTTTTTTACTTTAACACTGGTTTATTTCTCGGTGAGTGTGTGTTTGTTGAAGCTTTAAGTATTTTCCGCAATAAATCAATTTCAATCGCCATACATAATTTATGATGATTCATGGATTTGCTTCTCCTTCGTTTTTTTTTTTATATATATATTTAGGTGGCTAGGTAGATGGTTTTGGCCAAAAGTAAAGAAGGATACAAGTATTTTTTGTGTATATTTTTGGTTTAATATATGGATCTAATCCGAAAATATAACACAGCGACGAACAAAAAAAAAATATTGTTTATTTGCACAAAATGCTATGGGTGACACCTTTCAAAATGATTTCTTTGCTTAACCTGATATATAATATATGTGTGTATGCGGGTAATGTATACGGCAAAGAAAACCAATATTTTCTTTATTATGTATATATAGTAAATATAGCAGTAAAGACGGCATCATTAACATTATTAGGTTAGTGGATATGAAATGAAGTAGCTTTCACAATATTAAAGATTATAGGTATATGATTTACGGCAACCCATTCCAAACAGATTGTAAAGTGAAGCTCTTTCAAATGGAATCGAATGCGTGAACTTGATAAATTCTCTGTTTATGAGAATTAAAGCCAAGCTTTACATACCTGTTACATATTTTGTCCTTTATTCATATTAAGGCATTAACAAAATGCTATGTTTAACGTTAAAATTTAATTAATCTGTCTCAAATATTTCTTATGAAATTTTAATAAATTTTGAAAATATTATTGGAAAATGTGTACGTGGGTTGTCTATTGCCCTTGCTATGGCTTATTCTAATTAGGATTTCTTAGCATTCCGATACTCCATGCTTTAACGGACACTTTTACAATAACATTATGTGGTCTATGCCTTAACCAGTCGACTACTGAGTGTTATACGTGTGTAGAGTGGAATTCATAACACTTTTCCACCTTAAATCTGTTCGTCCCGAACAAACACATCTAGTGTCGCATTTAATTAGTCTATCGTTCTGCACGACTCTCCAGTCTCCCTTCACCTTCAAAGCGTTTTCTTGTGTCAAATTTGAATTTTCGTATTTTTCGAATTTTTTAATTTAAAACTAAAACAACTAACTTTTCGTGTTTACGAAAATTATTATATATTACTGTTAGGTTTTCGATAGTAATGGTGTCTGTGATTGTTCCGTTTATTGGTCTATTTTCAGTATTCTCGAATTGATTACACAACCATAGGAAATTCTTCCATTTGCGTCAATCAAAAAGTTAGTTGCAAAAATAGAATATAGATGATAAATGTAAAAAGAATCGAATTTCGTACGCTACGCAGTAATTCGCTAGTAGTACAACTACATGGTAATGCTCTATATATATTCAGGGTGTTTGGCAGGTGGACCGACAACGTTTTATGGCAGATTAGGGGGATCTTTTGGAAGCTTTCATCCTATGGAACCGATGTTCTTAGTCTCACGATAAATGAGATATGATATTTTAAAGTTTTTTTTTAATTACTCTAAATCTCACGTTTAAATAGTCATAACTTTTTTGTTTGTAGACGCAAAGACACGAAATAATTTTTATTGTATTCTGCAATGTAATTTTATTCGAAATAAATCAATATTTAATACAATTGGTTAAAGAATGTTGAGTATAAAAAATGTCTGCATTCTATATGCATTTAAAAAAAACTAGCGTTTGTTTTGAAATAACTTTTATTTTAAAAACTTCTCTAGTTTATGGCCTTTCCAACGGTATGCAACATGTCATAGAAATCATTCACTTTTTGGACAAAATAAGAGATACTATTTCGCCGGGGCTAGGTTTAAGAATATACCTTTTAAGTTATTGATAAATTTTTAATTAACTTCATTTATTAAATTTCGTTTTAAATGAGCTCCTTCACTCCGTATGGATGCAAGGTACATTTTTCTTATCTCCAAGGTTGTTGTGCGAAATTTCTAATTTTTTTTAAATGCTGCGCTTATCATTTCAATCAAAATTTCTATTGTGGGTACTTTTATTGCGTACAGTAATTACGTATCAGGTCCCCAGACGTAAGAATTCAAGGGTGTGAGGTCTGGGGACCGTGTGGGCCAAGAAATAAGGTCATCCCTATTAGGGTGACCGTTATTTAATTAGTAAATAAATAAAGATTCCTACCAATATGAGTTTAGCAATGTATCATCCAAGTACTCTCTTACCGTTCGTTGGTTATGTACCCGACAGAATCCTCGTCAATAGCTTGTATTATTCTTCTATCGACTGAAACATAATATGTTGGCTCACATTTATCCGAAACTCGTGGAAATGAAAGGTGCCGCTTTTCCTCGGACGTCGATAGGTTGTTGAGCAGATTTCGTGGTATGGTAAACGTCAATTAGGATATCAGTCTCAATTCTTTTCGCTTCACTCGCATTGCAATTAGCACTGAAATACGTCAACAACATGTCAGCATATTCTTCGTTACTAAAGTTAGATACCGTAACAACAGCAAAGACAAACGCAAGAAAATATTCTCAACAATTTAATTTAAGTCCGGCACATAACCAACGAACGGTAACATAGTTCTGCCCATGCCAGAACTATGACAAAATTCTGAAAATTATCATGGACATTGGCATTTGATATATCTTTCTGAAAAACATAACGGGGTCGATGAGAACCGGGCAAAATCTCGATTAGTAATCGTTTGAATGGCAAAAATACTGTAAATTATAACTCACACGTTTCGGGGCCATATTTGCCCATGCCAGAACTATGACAAAATTCTGAAAATTACCATGGACATTGGCATTTGATATATGTTTCTGGAAAACATAACGGGATCGATGAGAACCGGGCAAAATCTCGATAACTAATCGTTTGAATGGCAAAAATACTGTAAATTATAAATCACACGTTTCGGGGCCATATTTGCCCATGCCAGAACTATGACAAAATTCTGAAAATTAACATGGACATTGGCATTTGATATATATTTCTGGAAAACATAACGGGATCGATAAGAACCGGGCAAAATCTCGATTAGTAATCGTTTGAATGGCAAAATACTGTAAATTATAACTCACACGTTTCGGGCCATATTTGCCCATGCCAGAACTATGACAAAATTCTGAAAATTATCGTGGACATTGGCATTTGATATATGTTTCTGGAAAACATAACGGGATCGATGAGAACCGAGCAAAATCTCGATTAGTAATCGTTTGAATGGCTAAAATACTGTAAATTATAACCCACACGTTTCGGGGCCATATTTGCCCATGCCAGAACTATGACAAAATTCTGAAAATTACCATGGACATTGGCATTTGATATATCTTTCTGAAAAACATAACGAGATCGATGAGAACCGGGCAAAATCTCGATTAGTAATCGTTTGAATGGCAAAATACTGTAAATTATAACTCACACGTTTCGGAGCCATATTTGCCCATGCCAGAACTATGACAAAATTCTGAAAATTATCATGGACATTGGCATTTGATATATCTTTCTGAAAAACATAACGGGATTGATGAGAACCGGGCAAAATCTCGATTAGTAATCGTTTGAATGGCAAAAATACTGTAAATTAAAACTCACACGTTTCGGGCCATATTTGCCCATGCCAGAACTATGACAAAATTCTGAAAATTATCATGGACATTGGAATTTGATATATCTTTCTGGAAAACATAACGGGATCGATGAGAACCGAGCAAAATCTCGATTAGTAATCGTTTGAATGGCTAAAATACTGTAAATTAAAACCCACACGTTTCGGGCCATATTTGCCCATGCCAGAACTATGACAAAATTCTGAAAATTACCATGGACATTGGCATTTGATATATCTTTCTGAAAAACATAACGAGATCGATGAGAACCGGGCAAAATCTCGATTAGTAATCGTTTGAATGGCAAAATACTGTAAATTATAACTCACACGTTTCGGAGCCATATTTGCCCATGCCAGAACTATGACAAAATTCTGAAAATTATCATGGACATTGGCATTTGATATATCTTTCTGAAAAAAATAACGGAATCGATGAGAACCTGGTAAAATCTCGATTAGTAATCGTTTGAATGGCAAAAATACTGTAAATTATAACTCACACGTTTCGGGGCCATATTTGCCCATGCCAGAACTATGACAAAATTCTGAAAATTATCATGGACATTGGCATTTGATATATCTTTCTGAAAAACATAACGGGATTGATGAGAACCGGGCAAAATCTCGATTAGTAATCGTTTGAATGGCAAAAATACTGTAAATTATAACTCACACGTTTCGGGGCCATATTTG
The DNA here is from genome assembly GCA_947310385.1 of Nephrotoma appendiculata. NCBI lineage: Eukaryota > Metazoa > Arthropoda > Insecta > Diptera > Tipulidae > Nephrotoma > Nephrotoma appendiculata. The sequence continues at coordinate 69,889,108 of OX371225.1, forward strand.
CCCATGCCAGAACTATGACAAAATTCTGAAAATTATCATGGACATTGGAATTTGATATATCTTTCTGAAAAACATAACGAGATCGATGAGAACCGGGCAAAATCTCGATTAGTAATCGTTTGAATGGCAAAAATACTGTAAATTATAAATCACACGTTTCGGGGCCATATTTGCCCATGCCAGAACTATGACAAAATTCTGAAAATTATCATGGACATTGGCATTTGATATATGTTTCTGGAAAACATAACGGGATCGATGAGAACCGAGCAAAATCTCGATTAGTAATCGTTTGAATGGCAAAAATACTGTAAATTATAACTCACACGTTTCGGGGCCATATTTGCCCATGCCAGAACTATGACAAAATTCTGAAAATTATCATGGACATTGGCATTTGATATATCTTTCTGAAAAACATAACGGGATTGATGAGAACCGGGCAAAATCTCGATTAGTAATCGTTTGAATGGCAAAAATACTGTAAATTATAACTCACACGTTTCGGGGCCATATTTGCCCATGCCAGAACTATGACAAAATTCTGAAAATTACCATGGACATTGGCATTTGATATATCTTTCTGAAAAACATAACGGGATCGATGAGAACCGGGCAAAATCTCGATTAGTAATCGTTTGAATGGCAAAAATACTGTAAATTATAACTCACACGTTTCGGGGCCATATTTGCCCATGCCAGAACTATGACAAAATTCTGAAAATTACCATGGACATTGGCATTTGATATATCTTTCTGAAAAACATAACGGGATCGATGAGAACCGGGCAAAATCTCGATTAGTAATCGTTTGAATGGCTAAAATACTGTAAATTATAACCCACACGTTTCGGGGCCATATTTGCCCATGCCAGAACTATGACAAAATTCTGAAAATTACCATGGACATTGGCATTTGATATATCTTTCTGAAAAACATAACGGGATTGATGAGAACCGGGCAAAATCTCGATTAGTAATCGTTTGAATGGCAAAAATACTGTAAATTATAACTCACACGTTTCGGGGCCATATTTGCCCATGCCAGAACTATGACAAAATTCTGAAAATTATCATGGACATTGGAATTTGATATATCTTTCTGAAAAACATAACGAGATCGATGAGAACCGGGCAAAATCTCGATTAGTAATCGTTTGAATGGCAAAAATACTGTAAATTATAACTCACACGTTTCGGGGCCATATTTGCCCATGCCAGAACTATGACAAAATTCTGAAAATTATCATGGACATTGGCATTTGATATATCTTTTTGAAAAACATAACGGAATCGATGAGAACCTGGTAAAATCTCGATTAGTAATCGTTTGAATGGCAAAAATACTGTAAATTATAACTCACACGTTTCGGGGCCATATTTGCCCATGCCAGAACTATGACAAAATTCTGAAAATTATCATGGACATTGGCATTTGATATATCTTTCTGAAAAACATAACGGGATTGATGAGAACCGGGCAAAATCTCGATTAGTAATCGTTTGAATGGCAAAAATACTGTAAATTATAACTCACACGTTTCGGGGCCATATTTGCCCATGCCAGAACTATGACAAAATTCTGAAAATTATCATGGACATTGGAATTTGATATATCTTTCTGAAAAACATAACGAGATCGATGAGAACCGGGCAAAATCTCGATTAGTAATCGTTTGAATGGCAAAAATACTGTAAATTATAAATCACACGTTTCGGGGCCATATTTGCCCATGCCAGAACTATGACAAAATTCTGAAAATTATCATGGACATTGGCATTTGATATATGTTTCTGGAAAACATAACGGGATCGATAAGAACCGAGCAAAATCTCGATTAGTAATCGTTTGAATGGCAAAAATACTGTAAATTATAACTCACACGTTTCGGGGCCATATTTGCCCATGCCAGAACTATGACAAAATTCTGAAAATTATCATGGACATTGGCATTTGATATATCTTTCTGAAAAACATAACGGGATTGATGAGAACCGGGCAAAATCTCGATTAGTAATCGTTTGAATGGCAAAAATACTGTAAATTATAACTCACACGTTTCGGGGCCATATTTGCCCATGCCAGAACTATGACAAAATTCTGAAAATTACCATGGACATTGGCATTTGATATATCTTTCTGAAAAACATAACGGGATCGATGAGAACCGGGCAAAATCTCGATTAGTAATCGTTTGAATGGCAAAAATACTGTAAATTATAACTCACACGTTTCGGGGCCATATTTGCCCATGCCAGAACTATGACAAAATTCTGAAAATTACCATGGACATTGGCATTTGATATATCTTTCTGAAAAACATAACGGGATCGATGAGAACCGGGCAAAATCTCGATTAGTAATCGTTTGAATGGCTAAAATACTGTAAATTATAACCCACACGTTTCGGGGCCATATTTGCCCATGCCAGAACTATGACAAAATTCTGAAAATTACCATGGACATTGGCATTTGATATATCTTTCTGAAAAACATAACGGGATTGATGAGAACCGGGCAAAATCTCGATTAGTAATCGTTTGAATGGCAAAAATACTGTAAATTATAACTCACACGTTTCGGGGCCATATTTGCCCATGCCAGAACTATGACAAAATTCTGAAAATTATCATGGACATTGGAATTTGATATATCTTTCTGAAAAACATAACGAGATCGATGAGAACCGGGCAAAATCTCGATTAGTAATCGTTTGAATGGCAAAAATACTGTAAATTATAACTCACACGTTTCGGGGCCATATTTGCCCATGCCAGAACTATGACAAAATTCTGAAAATTATCATGGACATTGGCATTTGATATATGTTTCTGGAAAACATAACGGGATCGATGAGAACCGGGCAAAATCTCGATTAGTAATCGTTTGAATGGCAAAAATACTGTAAATTATAACTCACACGTTTCGGGGCCATATTTGCCCATGCCAGAACTATGACAAAATTCTGAAAATTATCATGGACATTGGCATTTGATATATCTTTCTGAAAATCATAACGGGATCGATGAGAACCGAGCAAAATCTCGATTAGTAATCGTTTGAATGGCAAAAATACTGTAAATTATAACTCACACGTTTCGGGGCCATATTTGCCCATGCCAGAACTATGACAAAATTCTGAAAATTATCATGGACATTGGCATTTGATATATCTTTCTGAAAAACATAACGGGATTGATGAGAACCGGGCAAAATCTCGATTAGTAATCGTTTGAATGGCAAAAATACTGTAAATTATAACTCACACGTTTCGGGGCCATATTTGCCCATGCCAGAACTATGACAAAATTCTGAAAATTATCATGGACATTGGAATTTGATATATCTTTCTGAAAAACATAACGAGATCGATGAGAACCGGGCAAAATCTCGATTAGTAATCGTTTGAATGGCAAAAATACTGTAAATTATAACTCACACGTTTCGGGGCCATATTTGCCCATGCCAGAACTATGACAAAATTCTGAAAATTATCATGGACATTGGCATTTGATATATCTTTCTGAAAAACATAACGGGATCGATAAGAACCGTTCAAAATCTCGATTAGTAATCGTTTGAATGGCAAAAATACTGTAAATTATAAATCACACGTTTCGGGGCCATATTTGCCCATGCCAGAACTATGACAAAATTCTGAAAATTATCATGGACATTGGCATTTGATATATGTTTCTGGAAAACATAACGGGATCGATGAGAACCGAGCAAAATCTCGATTAGTAATCGTTTGAATGGCAAAAATACTGTAAATTATAACTCACACGTTTCGGGGCCATATTTGCCCATGCCAGAACTATGACAAAATTCTGAAAATTATCATGGACATTGGCATTTGATATATCTTTCTGAAAAACATAACGGGATTGATGAGAACCGGGCAAAATCTCGATTAGTAATCGTTTGAATGGCAAAAATACTGTAAATTATAACTCACACGTTTCGGGGCCATATTTGCCCATGCCAGAACTATGACAAAATTCTGAAAATTACCATGGACATTGGCATTTGATATATCTTTCTGAAAAATATAACGGGATCGATGAGAACCGGGCAAAATCTCGATTAGTAATCGTTTGAATGGCAAAAATACTGTAAATTATAACTCACACGTTTCGGGGCCATATTTGCCCATGCCAGAACTATGACAAAATTCTGAAAATTACCATGGACATTGGCATTTGATATATCTTTCTGAAAAACATAACGGGATCGATGAGAACCGGGCAAAATCTCGATTAGTAATCGTTTGAATGGCTAAAATACTGTAAATTATAACCCACACGTTTCGGGGCCATATTTGCCCATGCCAGAACTATGACAAAATTCTGAAAATTACCATGGACATTGGCATTTGATATATCTTTCTGAAAAACATAACGGGATTGATGAGAACCGGGCAAAATCTCGATTAGTAATCGTTTGAATGGCAAAAATACTGTAAATTATAACTCACACGTTTCGGGGCCATATTTGCCCATGCCAGAACTATGACAAAATTCTGAAAATTATCATGGACATTGGAATTTGATATATCTTTCTGAAAAACATAACGAGATCGATGAGAACCGGGCAAAATCTCGATTAGTAATCGTTTGAATGGCAAAAATACTGTAAATTATAACTCACACGTTTCGGGGCCATATTTGCCCATGCCAGAACTATGACAAAATTCTGAAAATTATCATGGACATTGGCATTTGATATATGTTTCTGGAAAACATAACGGGATCGATGAGAACCGGGCAAAATCTCGATTAGTAATCGTTTGAATGGCAAAAATACTGTAAATTATAACTCACACGTTTCGGGGCCATATTTGCCCATGCCAGAACTATGACAAAATTCTGAAAATTATCATGGACATTGGCATTTGATATATCTGTCTGAAAATCATAACGGGATCGATGAGAACCGAGCAAAATCTCGATTAGTAATCGTTTGAATGGCAAAAATACTGTAAATTATAACTCACACGTTTAGGGGCCATATTTGCCCATGCCAGAACTATGACAAAATTCTGAAAATTACCATGGACATTAGCATTTGATATATCTTTCTGAAAAACATAACGGGATCGATGAGAACCAGGCAAAATCTCGATTAGTAATCGTTTGAATGGCAAAAATACTGTAAATTATAACTCACACGTTTCGGGGCCATATTTGCCCATGCCAGAACTATGACAAAATTCTGAAAATTATCATGGACATTGGCATTTGATATATCTTTCTGAAAAACATAACGGGATTGATGAGAACCGGGCAAAATCTCGATTAGTAATCGTTTGAATGGCAAAAATACTGTAAATTAGAGCTCACACGTTTCGGGGCCACATTTGCCCATGTCAGAACTATGACAAAATTCTGAAAATTAACATGAACATTGTCATTTAATATATCTTTCTACAATATTGATTCTGTTGTCAGTTCTGATTTGGAAAAGGAGTGTAAATTCTATCTAAATTACTATCGTTTATCATATCTGAGTGCACTTTTACTTTAGTTCTTCTCTTTCACCATCACCATATTTTATTTCCCCATTTGTAATTAGATGGTGTTTGATGATTCAATAAAATTATTATATTGGTAAAAAGTAAAGTTGATGGTGGATGGTCGAAAAATTAAATTGATATTTTATACGGCTATCATAGAAACGTGGAATCGATTAGTGCTTGGCAAAATTTCCAGCAGAGTTTAGTTGTAAATGTTTTTTATGTTTAAATTTAATTTAAATTGTTTAATTCGTTTGTATCAGCTAATTTCCATATTTTCTAAAATAGGAGTTTCCCTAAAATATCTTCTCGCCTAAATGTTCGCTTTTAAGACTATTTTCACTAACACTAGTATACATAGGATTTCTTTAGGAAATATTTCACGGCTGTCTGTAGGAGTGTGAAATTTTTCCTAAACCATTCCTAAAAAAATTTTACACTTAGGATAGATTTAGTAAATATTTCACGCGCATGTTTTCTCATTGGTCTTGTGACATTGTTCCACCTATATAACTTGCCATTTACTGCAATCTGTTTCTGGGGCTCCGCGTAATAATATGCCAGAAACAAAAATTTTAAATCACTTAATAAAAATATTTTTTTTACCCATAGTATTTAATTCTTACAGCTACCACAGATTTTGAAAATAACGTCTCCATTTCCTGAGATCGTTTTTTGAAGTCCTCGTGAACGAGCTGGTGTTTTGTTTTATAAAATGTTGAACCAGAGAGTTAAACATTCATTTCCCATGATATCCTTCCATGATGTACTTGTGGATAATATCTGAAATTTTATTCAGAAGCTGGTTAAAATATATATAATTAATAATTTTATTTAAATAATTTTTAAAATATTTATTGTGAGAGACACTATATGTCCTAGGGAACATAAGAGTAGCTTCGCCGACCTTCTGGATTCAAAGGGATATCACATAAGTGTACAGACTTTCCAAAAACTTATGCTTTCGATTATGAGCTAAACTGTATAATAGGTTATCACGAGTTATATTGTAACATAACTTTCTCAGCGACCCCTTTTTGAATCCAGGCCTATAAACAATTCGTGGGGCATATCGTAGCCCCACGAATTGTTTATAGGCCTGGATTCAAAAAGGGGTCGCTGAGAAAGTTATGTTACAATATAACTCGTGATAACCGTTTATAAACCGTTTATATAACTCGTTTACATGATATCTTTGTTACCCTAGATCCTATTCCTACCTGCTCTTCACAGCAACCAGATTTCAGCTTTAAAGGTGATGTCTTTTTTAAAGTTACTGTCGAGGATTCCGCCGAATACTCCTTCTATACCCACAAGCAATGTCATATTCATGCACACAAACTCAAACAAATTTTTTCTAGGTAACCGCATTACAACAGGACAATTTTCTTTGGGTTCTCAAAAATAATTTATTTCACTCCTATATAAAGTTGATACATACACTTCGTTGTAAGGCCAAAGGAATAAAATTTTACCCAATTTCAGGTGGTGGTCTGGTGAAATAAATTATTGCATTTCTGAAGCCTGTATCATCTGGAGCCAATTCCGTGCAATCTGACACAAATACAATTATATGATGTGAATGACATGAATGACAACTGTAGGCCAAAAGCCCCTCGTCTACCTCACAGAAACAAGACATCTTCAAAACAAGGTTTGGTGGACTGATTCTTAATGCGGATTTTCCTGGTTGCAACATGTTACTGCATTAGTGCTGCAACTGAACAAGCTAGTTCTTCTGCTCCTACGGTTTATTAGTCTTTTACACAAAGACTTATCGCACTGTTTGTGTAGGAATTAGTGCACCTACCGTGGGTCGGAGCTAGTCCACTAATTCTAAACAATTAGTTGAGAAGTTAAAGGTTATTTTAATTCTGGTTCTTTATTTAAAATATTAAGGTTTATATAACAAATTATTACATTGATTACAACAATAATTAAATATAACGGAAATTATAGCTTCTTATGTTTTACCTAAAGTAAATCTAATTGTTTGGTGGTCATGTTCATGCGGTCCGAACCCATACAGAAATTCTGCATTAGAGTTCGTTCTCGTGGAACGAGTCATAAGGGATCACTTCTTGTCTATTTCTCCCCTCATTAACATGCAGTATCCTGCAGGGTTGGAAAAGTCTCGAAAATGGTGCTACATGAACTCGTTACTAAGATTAGCAGAAAGCCAACCCACAGATTTTATCTAAACTCGCAGAAGCGTCATTCACAGTTATTTTGTCGACTAGATCTCAAGGTTTTAGTTCGTGGGGAAGTTGAGGCTTGCATGCTCCTGGCCTACAACGTGGAACAGAATAAAAAGAAAACCAAACTAAAAACTGAAACTTGAGGAATGTAGTAAATTTAATAATACTTGGGTGTGCCGACCCAGAAACGACCGGATCTCTCCGAGCGACAAGTACAATGTCTGCTGAAGAAACATCTCGAATGTTCCATCGGCCCCTAGAGGTCAATGACCAGCCACAACGAAGCAACATAATCGGGTAGCGTCGTTTCTCCAACAGACAAAGCCTCTCTTCACCCGGAGAGGCCTTTCACAGAGCATTTCCCACAATTCACACTCCGACAGCTTGAGACTACCGGGTTGCTGCGGAGATACCGTGTAGATTTGACGGTCATCACCGAATGGACGACACATATGCTGGACTCGCCACTCCGACCATGTGGATGTCCTGCCAAGGGGATGACGGAGAGTGATCATAAATCACGTTACTCGTCATCATAAATCACGTTACTCATAAATAAAATGAAATCCTGAGCGATATCCTACTGCAACCACCGGTGTGGTTTTAAAATGGTGCGGCGAACACAAATGGCGTTGAATGCTTTGTTTGTCTATTTTCAAACTACGCCTGAGTGTCGACGACAAAGTTTGATATGTCGATTTTAGAGTGTTATAAATTATAACACTTTAGATCCAAATTTACTCGCGGGTGAATAAACTTTTTTAACGAAACTTAAAAAATTACCTACGCGTTCGGTTTATGGACAAGCTATAATTCCCCCTATGAATTTGCGGGGCTAAATAATAGTAACATATTGGTTGTACTTCCATTTCAATTTCAACGCTCAGGAGAAAACATCAAAAAATAAGAAGCCGTTCGAATATCAAAAAAAAAAAAAAAAAAATGGCCCGCTACTGAGTCGGTTGCTGCAAACTGTTGCAATATTTTTTGGATGCTGTCACATATGGGCAAGGTAAGCGTATTTATTTAATAATCTGATCAATTTTCATAGTGTGGTCTCATTCTAACGATTCTATTTTGTCCTGCCTCTGTGAATGGTTTTGGTGATAAACCGGTTTGAATTGGAGAATTATCGTGACGCGACTTCCCTTATCGGTACCATCTGGTCCACACCTCTTTGAGCGTGATCTCAAGCCGGCTAGAAATCTGTGTAAATTATATACCAAAGTATATCGTCGATCACAAAAATCGTACAAGTATAAATAGAGGCGACAACACCTACACATAAACACAACACAAAACATTAAAATAATAATAATTATACCGTTCACCGAAATTATTGATTATACAAACAAAGCCGGTACCACTTGGTCCATCAACTTCAGCTGTGTGTTTTTGTATACCACTACAAGCGAGGACTAAATATTTCTGGATAACAGTTTTTTTGTGCATCGATTGAAAATCGGCAAATACAAACGCTATACGGTGTAGTGTAAATTCAAATTTTAGTTCGGATGGTGGTGTAGCTGATGAATAAACACAAAAAAATGGGTTAGCCGTATTTTCAGTTACATAAAATTTGATCAGAACAAAAAAAAAATTTTTTATTAACTTTAATTTTTTTCTTATAATACTAAATTACATGTCTTATTAGTAAAAATTAGCGTTAGTTAGTTATAGTGTCTAGTTATAGTTATAGTGAATTATTCTGGTGGTGTGAAAAATAAGTCAAAATCATTGAAAAAATTTTCATTGAAAAAAATCATTGAAAACAAGAAAAAAAAAAGTTACGAAACATAAATGGTACATAAATAAGTTAAAACAACAAAAACAAATTAAATAAAAATTAGGGAGTTAGCAGAGATCTTACTCTAGGCTCCAGCACAATACACTAGGGCGCATATTCCTGAAATCGGTGGATATTTTCGTCTACGAATTATAATTTACATTAGAGTTCTTTAAATTACTCTAATTTTTCGCCGGCTACTTTAATAGTTTTTCCAAATTTGCTTGCAAGTCTTTTATTATTTATTTCACTACTAAACAAAAATCGGTGTTTTTTTCCGCCTGGGTAAATCAGATTTTTGTTTAGTAGTGAAATAAAAAATAGAAGTCTTGCAAGCAAATTTGGAAAAACGATTAAAGTAGTCGGCCAGAAATTCGAGTAATTTAAAGAGTAATTTAAAGAATTATATCCAGCGATTTCAAGAATATGCCCTCAGAGCTCTCGTGGGACGTGGAAAAAAAATCGGGTGAGTTTTCTCTAAGTTAAATTTACATATAATTTCTATTTGTTTTTAACTATATATTATTTATTTACGTATACCTTATAACTTCGTTCAAAAGCTAAAAGCAAAAGGTTTAAAATAAATATTGATGACAGTGAAGTATGTCCCAAATAACAAAAATAAACCTGTATTAGTATATATACTGTTAAAAAAAATTCTTATAAGAATTCTGAGTGAAAACTAGAAAATAAACTCAAAAAAACTATTTTACATTCTTCATAATACCCCGGAAATTCATTTCCATTTTTCTTCTTTTGTCAGTAGTTTGCAGAAGATAATTTATTTCAATATATCTAAATGCCGGGTATAAAAACCACAGTACTCTCCAAATTTCTCTATAAGAGGATATCCAGACAGAGAAAACAATCAAGTGAGCTCTGAATTTTGTTCTGGAAAGTGGAGTCGTTTCGTTAGGTATGAGTAGTTTTAGTTTAAATATATTACTAAAATCGTGGAGTTTGTCGGAAAATGACTATAAGATAACACAATGAAATGAACCGAGTTTCCAAATATCCTTTTCAGTTCTGCTAAATTTAGTCGATTTTATTAGTTTGCGTAATTCTTGTTAAAATAAATTCTGGTTATCGTAAAGTTCGAGTTTTTATTGACGAAAATAAATTAATTAGGGTCAATTTCCAAACGATACCGAGAATAAGATATCATTTTTAATTGTGGAAAATGAAGACGATTTTATTGGATTGAATAAAATTTGTTTAGATAAATTCTGAATATCCTAGAGTTTGTCGGAAAATTTTACTATGTCCAAATGTTAGCTTCAGATTGACACCAAAGAATTTGAATTAAATGAGAATGAATGATAGCAGCTGTCAAGCGAGTCAAATCCGGAGGATAAAAGTGAAAGCATATAAATCAACGGATCGTAACCTATATGAAGTTGGCCCAAAATTCTAGCCCAAAAAATGGCGGTTTTAAAAGCTGGCAACACTAATGCAAGTGTCGTGAAAAAATGAAACGATCGTGATAGAAAATATTAAGATACAAAAATGCTAAATCTTTAAAAAAGGTGTCGTGGTTGCTAATGTATATGAAGTTGGGCCAAAAATGTTAACTCCAAAACTCTTAAAGTTCTGTAACATATAAGAACATTTGCTGTATCAAGTATCTGCCAAATATTTTGTATTTTCGATATATTAAATCAAAATTTATTCTGTTACCACAGCAAAACCGCCATATTTTAATGTCAGCCCAAAAACAGATATGTCGTAAAACTATCAAACCCGCATGATAGATAATCAATTCTATCAAATCAAAAATAACCGAAATAAATAATACATTTCAGTTCCGTAGCACTTTATTTGAGACTTAACTTCGGACTATAATTAGAATTTATGTTAAAGTATATACATCGGCGCATTAAACGAACTATTCATTTGTTGGGGGGAGAGGTGGATCGGAGGTTTAAAGGGCTCCCCTTGTCATTATTAAGATGATAGAACCATTGAATGAAATTTGTAACCGTACGACAAAGGACATCGCCGGTGTAAAGTTTTAGGACGATGTAATTGGTATCTCATGGCGAGAGTGGCCCACATATAGCCATTTTGAGAACACACTCTATATCTTAATGGAAGTTGAGAGTTTGGGTATTGGTCATCGGTCTCACTATGATTTTCGAGTAGTTCTGGTCTCAACCTTTGTCGGTGCAATGTTTCAAGGCTATATAAATTATATTTCATGGCGAGAATGACCTTTACATAAGCCTTTTTCAGAACGCACTATATATCGTAATTGGAGTTATGATGTTGTGCATTGGTCAACAGTCATTCCTGGTAAAAGATCGTCAAACGTTGGACCGACGAGGGGTAAACCCTTACATTTTTTATAAGTTTATAAATGTGTTTGCACTATACATTTTTTTGTGTTTTAAGTTTTTTATTTTTTAATTTTTTGATAGTATTAAGGTGGTTAAGATATTCGGGTGTTGGCGACGATGTAGAAAGCCCTCTAATTTTTTATAAATTAGTAAATGTGTTTGTAATTTAAATTTTTTTGTTTTTTTATTTTTTGTTTTTTTTTTTTTATTTTTTTATTTTTTTACATTGGTCATCGGTCATTCGTGTTTCAAACAGTTGGGTGTTGGTGACAATAAAAAGTGAACCCTACAATGTTTTATACATTCGTAAATGTGTTTATAATTCAAATTTACCAGAACAACCGATGACCAAATACCCAAAATCTCAACTTCCATTAAGATATAGAGTGTGTTCTCAAAGTGGTTATATGTGGGTCATTCTCGCCATCGGATAGTAATTACATCCTCCTAAAAGTTTGCACCGGTAAAGGTTGAGATCTATGTCCTATCCATAGATTCTGATCAAATGACAAATGATTAATGACAATTGTTTGTGACATTGTACTAAAAATACTGCTACAATTTTGTGACAAATACTTGTGAGTACTAAATCGCGATTCGTATGACATGACTTTTCCGAAATGTCACAAAAAGTAAGCTGACAATTTTAATAATATTGTCATAGTCTTTTATTATCGTGACAAAAGTTTTTATACTAAATATGTGTGAGTATTTACAATTAAAACAAAATAAATTTATTTTTTATTGAAAAGCAAATAATTTTGCTATAACTTAAAACTGTAGTTGCTGTAAACTGCAATAAATGTCATTTGATCCGAATCGTAAATTTTCAGTGACTTCAATTTCTACCAATAAGCAAATGTCACGAAAAATTGTCATTTTGTCGGAATCTACCCCCAGAACTACTCGAAAATTACAGTGAGACCGATGACCAATTCCCAAAATCTCAACTTACATTAATTACTTTCGGCTTACTTCAATAATCTATAACGAAAAATATTTTTGTATTTTGGGCTGACATCAATAAAATGTCGTGACATATGATTTTTTTGGGCTGACAGTTCTTTCGTGACAGAAATTATAGTTTTCGTGTTGCCACTGCGTTTTCCGATGTTGGGTTGACATTTGGGCCAACTTCACATACATCGGGTCGTATTTAGAATTTGTTCAATCGAAATTAAAAACTACACAAATTTACAATTATTTTTATTCCAATTTAGTACGGATTTTTTTTTTATTTTCGGTAAAAAATTGTACTTATAGCATTCCAAAATAAAAAATAATTATGAATAAATAGCACGTAGAATATGAACGTAGTAATAAGAAAAATGCGATACTATAATATAACATATGATTCTATTATGTTTACAAAAAGAAAATGTACAACAACAACAACAACCAAAATTCGTTTCTTAGATTTTTTTGATTTATAACTTAAATTAATGATAATTTTATCACAAATCACTTTCCTTTTAACATAATTTACATTTTATTTTTAATAAACACTTATAGATGGTAAGAAATTCTTTTTCGAATTTTTTGATGTGCATTTTGGCAACATTTCACAAAACATTTCATTTCAATATTTCAATGTTCAAAGTTTTCAATATTTATTCAGAAACGATGCACTAGTACACGATCCACTAACTGTTTTATAATATTTTATTTATTTTAATTAATAATATCACGATTTTTTGACATCTGAGACCACCATATGCATTTTTTATATAACCATCCTGTTCCCACATGTCTCAAATGAAATAGCAAATATTATATTAATTTTATATGGGAAAAAAACATTTACAGCTCTTCAGTATTTCCCTCTAAGGTTGACACAATCAAATAAATCCAAAGCCATTTTGATATCTAGGGGATAGGAGTCTTTTTATAGGTCTCGCAAATCTAATCGATTTTATCTAATCGATATACTCCTTACCATTAGCTGGAATATATTTCTTCATTAACTTTTGTTTCATTTTTAATTTTTTTTTTTTTGAGGGGTAAGGGGCGTCGGTCTTGAAAGTTTATATTCTATTCCAAATGTCATCCTCACCTGCACGTGGTGCTCCCTGCAAATCAACAAACGAGGCTCTGGCGACCGAAGAACGGCGGGATAACCGAACACTGAGAACCTAGCAAATGATTTTAGCTCTATTGAACCACTACAAATGGCAATAGTTAGGTTTACAACATCTGCAATAGTCTGTTCTTAAAGCAATGAAGTTACAGCAAAAATAATTTTACAAAAGGTGGAACTCAAACTGCTCGGTTGGCTTAACCACCCTCAAACGATGCCGGCTCAAACGATGCTTTGTTGAGAGAACCATGCAGATGCCCATTGAGGAAGGAACTCGAATCGGATAATCCTGTTCTCAATTTGGATACGGCTGTTGTCTGTTATTCTAAAGCTATCATTTCCAAGTAATGGAATTTTTCGACCAACTCTACGACATTTTGAATTTATCTCGAAATCGATTTGATTAGCGAGAGCGAACAACGATATCTATTCCCTAGATATGGAAATGACTCTAGATTTGTTTGGACTTTAGGATATTCAGAATTTATATAAATTAAAACTACTCAAACCAATAAAATCGATTAGATTTGCGAGAGCTTAATGTGTTTTATTTTTTCTCGACTATTTTTCACTCTTTCTTTCATCTTTGCAAAAAACATAAATCGAATATGAAAAAATGTGGCGCCTATTTCTGTCTCTTTCTATTATAATATAGTTATTTCGCAAATATTTTATTTTAACAGTGTAAATACTAATACTGTTCTGCTGCATTAAAAATTTCTAATTGGATTTTGTTAAAGTTAGCCGAAATTTGCCAGCCAAAAGATAATGCAGATAGTGTCTTGACTGATTCAACAGAAAGTTAAACTCTCTTTATACTCTCGCTCCTATCGATTTTTAAATTCCTATAAACTGAAATAATTTCTCCTTCACCCAAAGGGTATAACCCGATCCTAAATTCATCCTAAATTCAAGTTTATGTCTGATTTTTGCTGTATTCAAGACACTATCTGCATTATCTTTCGGCTGGAAACTTTCGGCTAACTTTAATAGTATTATGTACACAGGATTTTTTTGGGACAAACTTCACAACCGTAAATATTGAATATTCAATATTCAATACATTATAATTTACATTATAATTAAATTAAGGTGGTTGTTTTATGAATTGTGAATAATTTAAACTTTGGGTATTTATTTGGGTCGATTGGTCCATTTGCGAATTTGTTGGTTATATTTGGGAAGTGATGATTTTCCGTCGAAGGCAAACGTAAAGTGGCAGTGATATAAAGTGATTATAGTGATTCTAGTGGTTTTGTGTACGCACATGAAAGAGTTGTGATGCCATTATTGGTCGCGCAGAGTGACCCTACCACACTGAAGCAGCCGGATGTTGGAAAAAAAACCCAAGACAACATGTGCAAAGCGACCAAGGGTGGTTACACTACTAAATCCATAAACAGCTAAACCTCAAAATGTGGATACCCAACGCTCAATAAATAAAAAAATCGACACACAAAACTTTGTTCACAATACAAAAACCATTAAGGAATTAGACACCATTTGTATTTATATTTTGGTATTAATATTCAGATATAAAGGAATTATTTATTTTATACAATTACTAGCTGAGTTACCCGGTGTTGTACGGGAGGTATATAATTCAAATACCTTGATTGTTATGCAAGAATTCTCTCTTTACATCGCTGTAGTTGCAATCACATATGGAAAGAAAATTATAAGTAGCTGAATTCAGTAACGGGTTCCTCCGTCAATCCAGGCGAACTTTTGTAATGATATTATTGGACATCTTGTTTGTGAGGATAGTTAATTAATTTTGGTTTGGTATTTGTTACCAATTGCCAAATAATTATACTCCATTTTTACAAACCTTCAACCAGATCAAAGTGAATAATAAATACATATAAAGATATTTTAGTTAATAATTTTTATTATAAAGCCTTTTGATAAACAATATTTTTGGTTTTTCTATTTGGTGTGTAAATAAATAAATTTTTTGGCGTTCCCACTCTGCAGAGTTCGGAGCAAGCAACATACAGTTGACCATGTGAAAAGCATGAATTTTCCAAAATAACACCAGCTATTTTCAATGATTGCCCCTGGGCTTTGTTGATTGTCATTGCAACGGCAAGGCTTAATGGGAATTGTAGGCGCTTGAATTCAAATGGCAAATCGGTGGGAATCATAGGACTGCGCGGAATTTGCACATCTTCTCCTTTAATTTTACCGGTAATAATCGTTGCTTCAATCACATTCGGCATCAATCTCTTCACACAAAGCCGTGTTCCGTTGCACAATTTCAGTGCAGTATTAAAGGTGAACCCTCTTTTAAAAATGGTATGTGTGGTGGAATACCAGGTGGCTCCAAAGAATTAAGAAACTCTATTGGATAATTGACGGATTGATCCACATCAGTAACCGTGTCGATAGATTTGTATTTCATTAGTGGCCCGGGTAGTTGCGATTGAATTTCATTATTTAATTTATTAACGCCGTCATTTTTGGGGGCTAGGAGTGCACGTTCGCACAGCCAATCATGATTTTTGTAGTTATTTGGCAGATTTGAGAATACTTTCATTACCACGTCCTGTATTGATGGCAGCATTTGACAAAAATTAGGCGGGAACGATATCTCACATGTTACAGGGTTATTTGGCAATTTCCAGTTACCCATGTCCAAAAGCTACCTGGCAAATGTTTTAGCTGTACCATCGTGATGTAAATTCACACGCATGTTTGTAGATAGTGTGATTTTCGTAACAAGTTTCCAAAGATGAGACGCCTTCAGGCAGACATTAAATTCATCAGCGGGTGTTGATCGTGGAATGACTGGCAAAGTTTGACGAAAATCACCTGTTGGTAGTGTTAAAGCTCCTCCCATTGGTCGGTTATTTTGTCGCAAATCGCGCAAAGTATGATCAACCGCTTCAAATGCATTTTTGTGTGCCATTGTACATTGATCCCAAATAATGATTTTACATGTTTTTAATAACGTGGCAATTCCCGAATTTCGTGTTATATTGTAAGAAAAATTATCCGCTTGATTCAAATTCAATGGTAGTTTAAACGTTGAATGTGCTGTGCGTCCTCCATCGAGTAAAGTGGATGTAATTCCAGATGATGCAACAGCTTGGCCGATTGTATTCTGCTGTCTTACTTCAGCAAGTATCAAAATAAGAAGAAATGTTTTTCCAGTGCCTCCGGGTGCATGAAGAAAAATAATTCCTCCGTTACCGTTTGCTATTTATTGCATCACTTTAGTGTATGCCTGTCTTTGATCATCCACTAAGAGACTTTTTTGAGTCTCAGCGAAAACTCGTAACTGACCAACGTCGTAATTTTGTTCTCGTAATAGATCTCTATCACGAACAATGTTTCCATGGCTTATCGGTGCTGGCAACCCAAGTTGGGAAATGACTTTGTTATTAATGTATATGCATGCATCCTTGAGTAATATAAGTGCTTCATTAAATATGTCTGCTGAAAACTGTATGTTCATATTGGAATTTGTTCTACGTGCTTGCCAAAGTATATCTTCACTAAGGCTTTCTTTGTGCTTTTCTCAAATACCTTTAGGATTGGAAGGTGTGCATGTTGTTAATATGATTGACATAGACATGCTTCGGTTAGTGTTCTATCCCAGTGTTCATCATTTTCAAGTAAGCCCAGTTTAAGACATGCCTCTCTGTAGGTTTGACATACTTCGCCATTTACAGTTCTCAGTGCTTGAAAAGACGTTGGTTCTCTTATTTCATGAAGCAGCATTCTCAGAAAATAACACTCCGTATTGTTAGGATGAACATTATAAATTCGACCCAAGGCATCAGAACCACGTATTCCAGTGTACTCCCGAATAGTTTTTACGAATGAATCTGTTCCGCACAATTGAAAATGTCGTATTCGTTGGTTGCTCTCTGTAACAGATTTTCTTCCGTAAAGTAAACTCGTTGTCATTTTCTAAGTGTATACTAAGATGTACACTGTTGGATAACGCTCGTAAATATTAAAACTCAGAATTCGCCAGACAGCTTCATTACTGCTGATGTAACGTCCTATTTGAAATTGCGTGACTTAATCGAATGGTGAATTTGTATTCGAAAGTCCAAAAATTGTCATATCACTGCCTTTGTTGACATATTTACATATATATTTAATTGACTTAACCGAGTTGCAGTACTCAACGTTAATATGGGCTTTAAATATTTTCGACAGTAACGGAGTGTACGGAACAATCCAACTATTATCTACCTCATGATGCACATTGTTTACCTTGATAGTGGCTGTGTGTCCTCCGTCATCGGGTTTTCGTCTCCGGTATTGTGGATATCCGTCGTCACCAGTTTGTGTTTCCTGATACATCTTTCGGGGGTATTTTTTCGAACAATTTCCGTCTTTCATGCAAGGTGATTTGGGATTCACGGCTCCACATGGCCCATGTATCATGTTTTTGCTAACGTTTTCAAAAAGTATCGGATCATCTTGGGGATTGGGTAATTCAGCTGGTATAACACTATTAATTTGAGTTGGAGTAATCTTGTCCTTTAACCAAATCAAAATGTGAGGATGTGGTAGGCCTCTTTTCTGCCATTCTATAGAATACATCCAGCAGCGGGTTTCTCCATAAATATGATTTTTAGTTATGAGGTTCATGAGGTTTATGAGTTTCTGTTGGAAAACTCTAGCTGTCAGATCATGCCGATGGGTCGATGATTGCCCAATTAGAAGTAAATCTATAATCTCAGTCCATGTTGGATTACACGTAAACGTTATAAATAGATCAGGACTTCCAAATCTTTGGACATACGTCATGGCATCCTTAGCATATTCGTGCATGTGCCTTGGACTTCCCGTATACGTAGCTGGTAATATGACCAATTTCCGAATGTCAGGGTCAGCAACGTTTCCATCATTTGCAATTTCATCGCGCAAGTGAATATATTCCTCGGAACGAAGTTTTTTCTGATTTAAGCGAATGAAAAGAAGTCGTTCACTTTCGATTTTAGCATACATATCAACAATGAATTGGTGAAAAAGTTAACGGTACTTCAGGATGTGGTTTGATTGTTGTGCTGTAATCATAATACGATACGCATAAAAATTCATGCAAGAAACACTTTTCGTCATCACAGCATTTGTTGTTGGGTTAGTTTGCATCATGTTGAAATGATACTCATCTTCTCCTTGCCAAAACAATATTGGATACTGAAGAGCATCATACGATCTGTGTGTTTCAGTAACACGCTGTAGGCTTTCATTTTGTCTATGGATAATAATACCACGTCGGTTGAAATCCGTTCCGACCATAACAATATCAACTTCGTTGATTGTTGGAGCATTGAATCGTCTTTCATGTTGACCAGACGGTGTTTTGTCTGCTCGAATAACTACTCTGTGGTCATCTGATGGCATTTGCTCCAATGCAGTTTTGAATAAATTTACGTTCATCATAAATATGCGTTCATGGAATAAAATCTGTAAATTTGATATTATTTCACGTTTTGTTCCGGGACTAATAGCATAACGTTGATAAGTCTCCGCCTCCTCGTTGCTCATGAAGTAAATTTGTAAAAACTTGGGGTCGTTGTTAGAGAGAGGAAGAAGTGATCCAATTTTATGATAAATTTGTCCTTGTACTTTAAACGTGTGCGTAAAACCTCCATCTTTAACAATTTGGGTTGCTCCAAAAGATGTCGTTTGAAAGCATGAGTTGTATTTTCGAATATTTTGTAGAAAATGTCTGGATAACTCAGTAGTTCCGGAGACGTAAGCTAGAAGAGGTTCAGGTGGATCATTCAGAGGAGGCAAATTCACTTTCCATTTGAACAACACCTTCCAGGCGATTCATTGTGAAACTTTAAAGCATGACAATACAAACAAATGTTTTCCATTTGCCCAATTGAAACATTGTTATCATAGTTTTTCTCGTAATTGAATGCTGCTAACTTTAAATCACCTGTAAAAGTTTCTATTAATCGTCCATATGGTAACCGATCGACTTCCAGCCGGGCCTCACGATGTTCAATGGTTTCATTAGCTCTAGAAGAAGATGTACTGCTTCGGACGTCTGCAAGTCGTGTTTCATACTGTTCAGTTGTTTCGTCAGCTCTTGAAGAAGAAATCCTGCTTCGAACGTTTACAAGTCGTGTTTCATATTGTTCGCTTGATTCAGCCACCCTTGCGGCTCTAATCTTCTTCGACTTTCCAGTTACCTGCCCAATTTATCTTTTTTTCAGTGGCATTTTTAAGCAAAAATAAAACGTGTAGCTAATTAATCAGGAATGACGGGCATTCAAAACAGAAATTAGTATTAATTTATCAAAACGATTTTAATGTTCCCTTCGATACGTTTCACCGCGAACTGTCTTTGAAAATGTCTTTACGGAATTTTTTTTAAGCAAAATCAAATGTTATCTATAATCAAAAAGTAATCATAGATTAACACGTTTATAAACTGAAAACTTAAATCTAATAAGATAGTATACTGGTAATACCTGGAAAATAATCACCAACAATTATTTTAATGCAATCTAGCTAACTAATCGAGAACAACGGCATCCGAAACACAAATTAATATTAATTTATTCAAAACGATTAAAACTACGTCCACTTCGATACGTTTTACCGCGAACTGTGGTTGAAAATGACATTTCGAAAAACAAAAGAAGTTTTTTCAAACTAAGGCAATTTTACACGTACAATAATTTGAATCCAAGGATGTTTCTTGTAGAAAATGCTATTTTCAAATATAAAACACTAGTACTTTTCAAAGTAAATCAGTTTAGACGTACAATATTTTTTAGTATCTTTCCTAGAATTGATTTTATGAAACAATCATTGATTATTTAAGTAATAAACTAAATAAAGTAATAAACTATTGGCGTTTAGTATGAAACTACTTATTTCATTAAAAGCCGCCGGTTGCAATAGTGGATTAAAATAGAATGTGAATTATTTCTGAAGTTATGTGGAAATTAGAACTCGCTGACTATGGTACATTTCAAAACAGGATATGATTAATAGGATATCACTAAACAATACATGTCAAACCAGTAAAAATGGATTTTTAGTATGGATAATATAAGTGTTCAGAGATTTGTCTTCAGATAAAATAATGAAAGATTGTCTTAAATTTAAAGTAATAAAATTAATTTGAATAATTAAATCTATTATAGTAGAGGTATGATTTGTACATATATAACAATCGCACGCTAGATATCCTTTTTGGTGTCTAAATTTGTGGCTAAGTCGCTATTTCGGAACATTTAAATAATTATATCTATACATGTAAGAATGAATTCTTGATCCAGGGCAGACTTCCGGATTGAAGCATGTTACTAATTTCATATAACCTTTTTCCTTAGTCATTCCCGTCAAAAAATCTTAAAAAATTGAAATTTGAGAAAAAAATTGTACCACATCCCCTAGACCCCGGAATCCAGCCCCTTCAAAAGTATCGTGGGCTTGGTCTTGAACATGCAACATATTCATGGTAAACATTTCATGGCGATCGGTAAAGCGGCTAAGGCGTTATTTCAGAACAATCAAATAATTGTATCTTTACATGTAAAAATGAATTTTTGATCCAGGGGCGAACCCCCCGAATTCAAACATGTCTTTTATTTCATATAACCCCTTTCCAAAACTCATTCTCCTAAAAAATTTAAATTTTTGAAAAAAATTGTACCATGGCCCCTAGACCCCGGGTTCCAGCCCCTTTCAGAATATCGTAAGATTGGTTCTGAACATGCAACATGTCATGGCGATTGGTTGAGTGACTGAGAAGTCATTTTGGAATAATCAAATATTTGTATCTATACATGTAAAAATTAATTTTTGATCCAGGGCTGGGCCTTTCGGATTCGAACATGTGAGTAATTTCATATTACCAGCCCCATAAACTCATTTTCGTGAAAAAATTTAAAGAAAATTAAAATTTTCGAAAAAATTTGTACCACAGCTCGTTGACCACGGGGTCCAGCTCCTTCCAAAATATCGTAAGATTGGTCCTGAACGTGTAACATTTGCATGGTAAACATTTCATGGCTATTGGTTGAGCGGCTGAGAAGTCATTTTGGAATAATCAAATATTTGTAAACATTAATTTTTGATCCAGGGCTGGGCCCTTCGGATTTGAACATGTAAGTAATTTCATATAACCAGCCCCATTCTCTCATTTTCGTGGAAAAATTTAAAGAAAATTAAAATTTTCGAAAAAATTTGTACTACAGCCTCTTGAACCCGGGGTCCAGCCCCTTCCAAAATATCGTAAGATTGGTCCTGAACGTGCAACATTTGCATGATAAACATTTCATTGCGATCGGTTGAGCGACTGATAAACTGTTAAGTCATTTTGGAATAATCAAATATTTGTAAAAATTAATTTTTGATCCAGGGCTGGGCCGCTTGGATTCGAACATGTGAGTTATTTCATATAACCAACCCCATAAACTCATTTTCGTGTTAAAATTTAAAGAAAATTAAAATTTTCGAAAAAATTTGTACCACAGCCTCTTGACCACGGGGTCCAGCCCCTTCCAGAATATCGTAAGATTTGCCCTGAACGTGCAACATTTGCATGGTAAACATTTCATGGCGATTAGTTGAGCGGCTAGGAAGTCATTTTGGAATCAAATATTTGTAAACATTAATTTTTGATCCAGGGCTGGTCCCCTCGGATTCTAACATGTGAATAATTGCATATAACCAGCCCCATTCTCTCATTTTCGTGGACAAATTTAACGAAAATTAAAATTTTCGAAAAAATTTGTACCACAGCCTCTTGACCCAGGGCCCGGCCCCTTCCAAAATATCCTAAGATTGGTCCTGACCGTGCAACATTTGCATGGTAAACATTTCATTGCGATCGGTTGAGCGACTGATAATCTGATAAGTCATTTTGGAATAATCAAATATTTGTATCTATACACGTAAAAATTAATTTTTGATCCAGGGCTGGGCCGCTCGGATTCGAACGTGTGAGTAATTTCATATAACCAGCCCCATAAACTCATTTTCGTGGAAAAATTTAAAGAAAATTAAAATTTTCGAAAAAATTTGTACCACAGATCCTTGACCACGGGGTTCAGCCCCTTCCAAAATATCGTACGATTTGTGCTGAACGTGTAACATTTGCATGGTAAACATTTCATGGCTATTGGTTGAGCGGCTGAGAAGTCATTTTGGAATAATCAAATATTTGTAAACATTAATTTTTGATACAGGGCTGGGCCCTTCGGATTTGAACATGTAAGTAATATTATATAACCAGCCCCATTTTCTCATTTTCGTGGAAAAATTTAAAGAAAATTAAAATTTTCGAAAAAATTTGTACCACAGATCCTTGACCACGGGGTCCAGCCCCTTCCAAAATATCGTACGATTTGTGCTGAACGTGCAACATTTGCATGGTAAACATTTCATGGCTATTGGTTGAGCGGCTGAGAAGTCATTTTGGAATAGTCAAATATTTGTAAACATTAATTTTTGATAAAGGGCTGGGCCCTTCGGATTCGAACGTGTGAGTAATTTCATATAACCAGCCCCATAAACTCATTTTCGTGGAAAAATTTAACGAAAATTAAAATTTTCGAAAAAATTTGTACCACAGCCCCTTGACCCCGGGGTCCAGCCCCTTCAAAAATATCGTAAGGTTGGTTCTGGATATGCAACTTGTACAAGGTAAAAATTTCATGGCGATCGGTTGAGCGGCTGAGACGTCCATTCGGAACAAACAAACCGGAATTTATTTTTATATACAGGGTGTTTTGCAGGAGGACCGACAACGTTTTATGGCAGATTGAGGAGGTCATTTGGAAGCTTTCATCCCATGGAACCGATGTCTTAAGTCTCACGGCAACTGAGATATGATATTTTAAATTTTTTTTTTAAATTACCCAAAATCTCACCTTTAAATGGTCATAACTTTTTTGTTTGTAGACGTAAAGACACGAAATAACTTTTATTGTATTCTGCAATGTGATTCTATTCTAAATAAACATTATTTAATACACTCGGTTTAAGAAAAATGAGTTATGGGCTTGCAAATCCTAAAAACTGTATAAACGC
The DNA here is from genome assembly GCA_947310385.1 of Nephrotoma appendiculata. NCBI lineage: Eukaryota > Metazoa > Arthropoda > Insecta > Diptera > Tipulidae > Nephrotoma > Nephrotoma appendiculata. The sequence goes on from OX371225.1 coordinate 69,913,047, forward strand.
ATAAAAAATGTCTATCTTCTATATGCATTTAAAAAAAAACTAGGAATTGTTTTGAAATAACTTTTGTTTTAAAAACTTTTCTAGTTTGCGCCCTTTCCAACGGTATGCTACATGTCCTAGAAATCATTCACTTTGTGGTCAAAATAAGAGATACTATTTCGCCGGAGCCATGTTTAAGAATATACCTTTTAAGTTATTGATAAATTTTTAATCATCTTCATTTATTAGATTTTGTTTAAAATGACCTCCTCCACTCCGCATGCATGTAAGGTACATTTTTCTTATCTCCAAGGTTATTGTAGGAGGTTGAATTTAATTTTTCATTTCTTTAAATGCGCCGCTTATCATTTCAATTAAAATTTCTATTGTGGGTACTTTTGTTACGTACTGTAATTGTGTAGGAGGTCCTCAAATGTAGAAATCCTAGGGTTAGAGGTCTAGCGTGCGGGCCAAGGAATAAGGTCACTCTTTTAGGGTCACCGGTATTTAATTAGTAAATAAATACCAATATGAGTTTGGGAATGAATCATCCAAGTATTCTCGTACCGTTCGTTGGTTATGTGCCGGACTTAAGTTAAATTGTTAAGAATTTTTTTTTGCGTTTGTCTTCGCTGTTGTAACGGTACCTAACTTTAATAATGAAGAATATGCTGACATGTCGTTGACGTATGGCAGTACTAATTGCAATGCGCGTGAAGCGAGAACAATTGAGAGTGATATCCTGATTGACGTTTACCACACCAGGAAACTTGCTTAACAACCTATCGACGTCTGAGGAAAACCGACAGCTTTCATTTTCACGAGTCTCGGGTGAATGTAAGGCAACATAATGTTGCAGTCGATGGAAGAATAATACAAGCTTTTGAGGAGAATCCTGTGAGGCACATAACTAACGAACGGTAAGAGAATACTTCGATTATTCATTTCTAAACTCATGGATTGGTAGAGGTGGTCCTTTTTCTCCCCCCGCACGGTCCCCAGACATCACATCCTTAGATTTCTACGTATTGGGACCTGCTAAACAATTACTGTACGCAACAAAAATACCCACAATAGAAATTTTAATTGAAATGATAAGCGGCGCATTTAAAGAAATGAAAAATTAAATTCAACCTCCCACAATAACCTTGGAGACAAGAAAAATGTACCTTACATGCATGCGGAGTGGAGGAGGTCATTTTAAACAAAATCTAATAAATGAAGATGATTAAAAATTTATCAATAACTTAAAAGGTATATTCTTAAACATGGCTCCGGCGAAATAGTATCTCTTATTTTGACCACAAAGTGAATGATTTCTAGGACATGTAGCATACCGTTGGAAAGGGCGCAAACTAGAAACGTTTTTAAAACAAAAGTTATTTCAAAACAATTCCTAGTTTGTTTTTTTAAATGCATATAGAAGATAGACATTTTTTATGCGTTTATTCATTTTTTAGGATTTGCAAGCCCATAACTCATTTTTCTTAAACCGAGTGTATTAAATAATGATTTATTTAGAATAGAATCACATTGCAGAATACAATAAAAGTTATTTCGTGTCTTTACGTCTACAAACAAAAAAGTTATGACCATTTAAAGGTGAGATTTTGGGTAATTTTTAAAAAAAAATTTAAAATATCATATCTCAGTTGCCGTGAGACTTAAGACATCGGATCCATGGGATGAAAGCTTCCAAATGACCTCCTCAATCTGCCATAAAACGTTGTCGGTCGACCTGCAAAACACCCTGTATATAGATGTAGATAGAAACTTTGTATCATTAAAAAAAAATTAATATAAAAATAATTTCCTAAATTTAATTTAATGGATTTATGCCCAAAAAAACCAATATGGAATTGCTCGCCAAAAAAATTAAATCGACTATCATCACAAAACCTCAAAACTCGAATCATCACTCTCGCACCAAAAACGCAAAAATCTTGATAAATATTTTTTTTCCGTTTTTCGTCCGCGTCACTTGCCCATCCTTCTTACCGCGCATCAATCCACACGCAAAACGTACTACAAAAATATTTTTCTATACCTTTACTCGTCGCACAGGTGAACAAGGTATATCCTGGTCTCGCTCCCTGGTTTTTCTCGCTGTTAATTTAATTTTTTTTTTTTTTTGAAATTTTATCTTTTAAAATTCAAGATAACCGAAACAATGTTATGATCCCACCATGAGTCGTAACAACCTTTTGGTCAAACTTTCAACAGTCCGGTTTTTATACCTTAGGTTATGCGGACATTAAGGGAACATTTGAATATCATATCTGACGTGATACAACAAGCCCTCCTTACTGAGAAATGTTGGTGCGTTAAATGTATAAGAAGTTGGCCCGAAATTTCCATCCCGAAAAGGCTTTTTCCATATAGTGTGTGTCTTTGCTAAATCACATAAAAATAATTCCATCCCGAAAATTTTATTGTTAAATTAAAGAAAAAAAATAAATACTTAGCCCGAATAAATTGTAAAATTATATTACTGTTTGCAGAAAAAAAACTTCACAATCTATTAATAAATTACATCTACATTCTTCAGATGAAAATATGTTCATTACCAAATTTGCTTGTGCCGTACACATAGATGACTCCCTCTCTTGGCATATGGAATTAGGTGTGCCAATGTGCATAGAACTTACATTCAGGCGCCCATTTGAATATCACTAGGATTGATGGTGAATATTGATCATCCCAAAACCACTTTCTATACATTCTTTAGTTAAAAATATGTTCATTACCAAATTTTCTGGTGCCGAAGACCGAGATGACCACCTCCCTTGGCATATGGAGTTAGGTGTGCCAATGTGCATAGAACTTAAATTCAGGCGCCTATTTGAAAATCACGAGGATTGATGGTGAATATTGATCATTCCGAAACCCAACTTTTTCTATACATTCTTCAGTTGAAAATATGTTCATTACCAAATTTCCTGGTGCCGAAGACCGAGATGACCACCTCCCTTTGCATATGGAGTAAGGTGTGCCAATGTGCATAGATATTATATTCAGGCGCCCATTTGAAAATCACGAGGATTGATGGCGAATATTGATCATCCCGAATCCCACCTCTTTCTATGCATTATTCAGTTGAAAATATGTTCATTACCAAATTTCCTGGTGCCGAAGACCGAGATGACCACCTCCCTTGGCATATGGAATTAGATGTGCCAATGTGCATATATCTTATATTCAGGCGCCCATTTGAAAATCACGAGGATTGATGGTGAATATTGATCATTCCGAAACACAACTTTTTCTATACATTCTTCAGTTGAAAATATGTTCATTACCAAATTTCCTGGTGCCGAAAACCGAGATGACCCCCTCCCTTGGCATATGGAGTTAGGTGTGCCAATGTGCATATAACTTATATTCAGGTGCCCATTTGAAAATCAGGAGGATTGATGATGAATATTGATCATCCCAAAAACCAATTTCTATACATTCTTCAGTTGAAAATATGTTCATTACCAAATTTCCTGGTGCCGAACACAGAGATGGCTTCTTCCTTTGGCATATGCAGTTAGATGTGCCAATGTGCATATAACTTATATTCAGGCGCCCATTTGAAAATCATGAGGATTGATGGCGAATATTGATCATCCCGAATCCCACCTCTTTCTATGCATTATTCAGTTGAAAATATGTTCATTACCAAATTTTCTGATGCCGAAGACCGAGATGACCACCTCCCTTGGCATATGGAGTTAGGTGTGCCAATGTGCATATAACTTATATTCAGGCGCCTATTTGAAAATCTCCGAGGATTGATGGTGAATATTGATCATTCCGAAACCCACCTTTTTCTATACATTCTTCAGTTGAAAATATGTTCATTACCAAATTTTCTGGTGCCGAAGACCGAGATGACCCCCTCCCTTGGCATATGTAGTTAGGTGTGCCAATGTGCATAGAACTTATATTCAGGCGCCCATTTGAAAATCTACGAGGATTGATGGTGAATATTGATCATTCCGAAACCCATCTTTTTCTATACATTCTTCAGTTGAAAATATGTTCATTACCAAATTTCCTGGTGCCGAAAACCGAGATGACCACCTCCCTTGGCATATGGAATTAGATGTGCCAATGTGCATATATCTTATATTCAGGCGCCCATTTGAAAATCACGAGGATTGATGGTGAATATTGATCATTCCGAAACACAACTTTTTCTATACATTCTTCAGTTGAAAATATGTTCATTACCAAATTTCCTGGTGCCGAAAACCGAGATGACCCCCTCCCTTGGCATATGGAGTTAGGTGTGCCAATGTGTATAGAACTTATATTCAGGTGCCCATTTGAAAATCAGGAGGATTGATGATGAATATTGATCATCCCAAAAACCAATTTCTATACATTCTTCAGTTGAAAATATGTTCATTACCAAATTTGCTGGTGCCGAACACAGAGATGATCCCTCTCTTGGCATATGGAGTTAGGTGTGCCAATGTACATATAACTTATATTCAGGCGCCCATTTGAAAATCACGAGGATTGATGGTGAATATTGATCATCCCGAAACCCACCTTTTTCTATACATTCTTCAGTTGAAAATATGTTCATTACCAAATCTCCGAGGATTGATGGTGAATATTGATCATTCCGAAACCCAAATTTTTCTATACATTCTTCAGTTGAAAATATGTTCATTACCAAATTTCCTGGTGCCGAAGACCGAGATGACCACCTCCCTTGGCATATGGAGTTAGGTGTGCCAATGTGCATATAACTTATATTCAGGCGCCCATTTGAAAATCTCCGAGGATTGATGGTGAATATTGATCATTCCGAAACCCACCTTTTTCTATACATTCTTCAGTTGAAAATATGTTCATTACCAAATTTCCTGGTGCCGAAGACCGAAATGACCACCTCCCTTGGCATATGGAGTTAGGTGTGCCAATGTGCATATAACTTATATTCAGGCGCCCATTTGAAAATCACGAGGATTGATGGTGAATATTGATCATTCCGAAACCCAACTTTTTCTATACGTTTTTCAGTAGAAAATATGTTCATTACCAAATTTCCTGGTGCCGAAGACCGAGATGACCCCCTCCCTTGGCATATGTAGTTAGGTGTGCCAATGTGCATAGAACTTATATTCAGGTGCCCATTTGAAAATCACATCATCTCTCGCAAATTTGGTAATGAACATATTTTTATCTGAAGAATGTATAGAAATTGGTTTTTGGGATGATCAATATTCATCATCAATCCTCCTGATTTTCAAATGGGCACCTGAATATAAGTTCTATGCACATTGGCACACCTAACACCATATGCCAAGGGAGGGGGTCATCTCAGTCTTCGGCACCAGGAAATTTGGTAATGAACATATTTTCAACTGAAGAATGTATAGCATGTAATTTTTGGGATGATCAATATTCACCATCAATCCTCGAGATTTTCAAATAGGCGCCTGAATATTAGTTCTATGCATATTTGCACGCCTAACTCCATATGCCAAGGGAGGGGGTCATCTCTGTGTTCGGCACCAGGAAATTTGGTAATGAACATACTTTTAACTAAAGAATGTACAGAAAGTGGTTTTTGGGATGATCAATATTCGCCCTCAATCCTCGTGATTTTCAAATGGGTGCCTGAATGTAAGTTCTATGCACATTGGCACACGTAATTCCATATGCCAAGAGAGGGAGTCATGTCTGTGTACGGCACAAGCAAATTTGGTAATGAACATATTTTCATCTGAGAATGTATAGAAAATAGTTTTCGGGATGATCAAGAAAGTAGATGTAATTTATTAATAGATTGTGAAGTTTTTTTTCTGCAAACAGTAATATAATTTTACAATTTATTCGGGCTAAGTATTTATTTTTTTTCTTTAATTTAACAATAAAATTTTCGGGATGGAATTATTTTTATGTGATTTAGCAAAGACACACACTATATGGAAAAAAACCTTTCCGGGATGGAAATTTTGAGCAAACTTCTTATACATGTGCGTTAATAAGAATCTTCACGTTAATTCATTCAAAACTGATATGATTGTCAAACCAAACTCAGAAGCCAGGATGGGCTTACATATAGTTACACTTTGGCAATGTTGCAGAGCTTTTGGTTCCTGGCCCTGAGGAATGTCTCCGAAATTGTCGTGGTCCATGTACGAGTCACTAGTTCTAGCCATGTTAAGTTACGTATCATTGTGTGGTGGGTGGTAGTCTACTTAAACTATTCGATTATGAAAGCAAATGGTCTACAAAAAATATTGCGCATGGGGCTATTATTGACTGGGAACCGAGCTTGGTTTGGGCACCGATAAATTTTCGATTCAGTTTATCTAATTCATTTTCAGTGGTTTATCCTGCGAGAGAGTTATGAATGTCTCAATTATTATTGAATGCTAAAAACTTGAACTGTTTAAATCAATATGATTTTACGCAGACGCTTTGCGAGATAGCCTTGGTAGAGGCTTCGGCGCCTGTATTGTCCAAAGCTTGCCTTTCGCGCGCAATGGGCAGTCTGGGTACACATTGTTCAGGGTTTCAAGCTGAGATAACAGCTGATGTTAAGTTCATCATAGAATGTAAACATCTCTTAAATTTTCGTTGTTGTTATAATAAAATTACAGTTATGCGTGAATGCCAGCCCAGGCTAGGCTATAGTCGTTGAAAAAAAGTTATTTTAGTACCTAGAGCGCAAAAAGTATTTTGTTGTTTGTTGAAAGTCGTCACATAATTTTAGATCCGTTCTTCAAAAGTTTTGTATTCTCGAGCTTATAGACGTACTTTATGCTAAAATTCATGCTTCATTTACATTTCCTTTGACAAATTGGAAATATGTTTAAGTAAAAAAGAAAATTTTTATAACTCATATTGTAATTTTTTTATTATTTCATAAGAAAAATGTAAATTACAATTTCATCAAGAATGTGTATATAAATTTGTAAATGGAGCAACTGGAACGAAGAAAAACAATTGTTTTTCCATTCGTGGTGTGAATAATATGATAATACGTTATCTCAATCATGTAACAACGCGCTAAGGTGAAAAATCATAAGATTTACATTCTGATGTTGATGTAGCGCACATAAAGAAAAAAAATATGTCATTTAAAATGTAAATTTTATTCTAGAATTTGAAAAACACATTTTCTGATTGGATTTCGTATAGCCGAAGCTAATCTACCAGCACAAAAAACTACGTCTGTCAACATTATTCATTTTTTGAAGACTGATTGCGGTTGTTTATCTATGTAATACACAGTCAGGCCGCATATTGTCATTATTAAATAACCAAGCCACTAATATACGTCTTAAACCTCTATGGAGATCTCTAGTTACTTGACATGAAAATAAATTGGGGGAATTTTCTTTATTTTGTTGTTGCTATAAATTTGTGCTAGGCATTTTAAAACAATGTGAAACAAAAAAACATCAAGACATTTCTCAAATAAGAAAATTGTAAAGGGAGGGAGTGACTATGTATTGGGAAATGGGAGGCAGGAAGACGGAAATACCAAAATTTATATACAGATAAAAATAAGTCGCTCGAATTAGTCACAGGAGATTGTTTACCGAAAAACAGCAAATTTATTTATTGTTATTGTTTTGAGCTTTTTGTTATAAATATAAACTCTAAACGGTTGTTGTTTTGTTTGGTTATTGTTGTTGCTCTTTTTATTTCTCTAATTTTATCGTTATCTTTAACGTTAAGGTGAAATATTTCTTCTTATTTCTGACAGTTTGCACACGTTTCTCGAATTGTTTGTGATTTTTAATGCGATCTGGGGCGTTATAATATCAAATATAACGCTGTTATGTCTTACAAAATGGTGTGGTTCACTATTGAATTAAAATGCAATCTTAAGTAACAGTGGCGTAGTTCAATATATTGTCTGTACACTTAGAGAACCTCGCTACACATGTACCGCAATGTAATTATAACTTGTGGTATTTCCCGCAAAAATGTATTTACAACATTTTGATATTCTCTATTCCTGTATTTACCATGCTAACAATATTTTGTTTAATTTAAATGTTTAGATGTTAGCAAATTTTTGTGTTTTAAAATACATCAATCGCTTTTTATCCCTAATTTAATCTTCACGAATTTTTTGCCTCGCTTTTCGTGGAATATTAAAATCATTATCTTAGAGCTTTTCGTGGTGTGTAACCCTATATATAACAGACAATTTAGATAAAAATCTTATTTTTCTTTTGTGCATATTGTTTTAGGTTTAATCGTAACAAAAATCTGTGATTATTAAATTAAAGGGGGTTTTATTTTTTATGAAGGATTCGGTGTGATAAAATGTTTAAATATTGAGTTTGAATAAATTTGTACGTGAAACGAAAGCGATTTGGCTTATGAAATGACATGAAAAACATTTATGTGAAAAAGTTGGGTTTCTTGTAGCTTTCAGATAACCAAACGGTTGGCAACATGTTGAGTAAAATCACGATCAACCTTATGAATATTTTTAACTTTATGAAATTATTGATTGATTGATTTTGAATGAACGACCAGATTCTTGCACAAGAGCGCCCAGGTAATCCCGGGCCCACCGTACACTCTCTTTTACACATAACAAAACTGAAGGATTGGATAGCATAATTAAGTGGGACAGAATCGGCCCGGTTACAGATACCTAGGTATAGTAACACAAAGACAGCGTAATACTAATCACTAGGAGAAAGATTTTAATAGGTTTGATGAATAACGTGGTATTGGTCTTCAACAATTGCATACTGCTAAAGTTCAAAGAGTTAAAGAGAAAATCAAAATTTCACCCCTATAACCCCATCAGATCCACCCCAACCATATACTCAGAATCTACCTATGGTCATGGGCTATGGAATCGGCATAGTAAGATTGGTGTCTATATGCCAAAATCTCGAATGACGAACGATTTTATCGTTGAAAAAAGGAGAAAATCAAAATTACACCCCTATAACCCCATCAGACCCACTCCAATCAAATACTCAAAATCTACCTATGGACATGGGCTATCGAATCGGCATAGTGAGATTGGTGTATATATGCCAAAATATCAAATGACGAATCATTTTATCGTTGAAAAAAAGGAGAAAATCAAAATTTCACCCCTATAACCCCATCAGACCCACCCCAATTATATACTCAGAATCTATCTATGGTCATGGGCTATCGAATTGGCATAGTGAGATTGGTGTCTATATGCCAAAATCTCGAATGACGAACGATTTTATCGTTCAAAAAAAAGGAGAAAATCAAAATTTCACCCCTATAACCCCATCAGACCCACTCCAATCATATACTCAGAATCTATCTATGGTCATGGGCTATCGAATCGGCATAGTGAGATTGGTGTGCATATGCCAAAATATCGAATGACGAACGATTTTATCATTGAAAAATGGAGAAAATCAAAAATTCACCCCTATAACCCCATCAGACCAACCCCAATCATATACTCAGAATCCTCCTATGGTCATGGGCTATGGAATTGGCATAGTGAGATTGATGTCTATATGCCAAAATCTGGAATGACGAACGATTTTATCGTTGAAAAAAGGAGAAAATCAAAAATTCACCCCTATAACCCCATCAGACCAACCCAAATCATATACTCAGAATCCTCCTATGGTCATGGGCTATGAAATTGGCATAGTGAGATTGGTGGTTATATTCCAAAATCTCGAATGACGAACGATTTTATCGTTGAAAAAAGGAGAAAATCAAATTTTCACCCCTATAACCCCATCAGACTCACTCCAATCATATACGCAGAATCTACCTATGGTCATGGGCTATCGAATCGGCATGGTGAGATTGGTGTCTATTTGCCAAAATCTCGAATGACGAACGATTTAATCATTGAGAAAAGGAGAAAATCAAAATTTCACCACTATAACCCCATCAGATGCACCCCAATCATATATTCAGAATCTACCTATGGTCATGGGCTCTCGAATCGGCATAGTGAAATTGGTGTCTATATGCCAAAATCTCGAATGACGAACGATTTTATCGTTGAAAAAAGGAGAAAATCAAAAATTCACCCCTATACCCCATCAGACCCACTCCAACCATATACTCAGAATCTACCTATGGTCATGGGCTATCGAATCGGCATAGTGAGATTGGTGCCTATATGCCAAAATCTCGAATGACGAACGATTTTATCGTTGAAAAAAAGGAGAAAATCAAAATTTCACCCCTATAACCCCATCAGACCCACTCCAACCATATACTCAGAATCTACCTATGGTCATGGGCTATCGAATCGGCATAGTGAGATTGGTGTCTATATGCCAAAATCTCGAATGACGAACGATTATATCGTTGAGAAAAGGAAAAAGTCAAAATTTCACCCCTATAACCCCATCAGATCCACCCCAATCATATACTCAGAATCTACCTATATGCATGGGCTATCGAATCGTCATAGTAAAATTGGTGTCTATATGCCAAAATCTCGAATGACGAACGATTTTATCATTGAAAAATGGAGAAAATCAAAAATTCACCCCTATACCCCATCAGACCCACTCCAACCATATACTCAGAATCTACCTATATGCATGGGCTATCGAATCGGCATAGTGAGATTGGTGTCTATATGCCAAAATCTCGAATGACGAACGATTGTGTCGTTGAAAAAAGGAGAAAATCAAAATTTCACCCCTATAACCCCATCAGATCCACCCAATCATATACTCAGAATCCTCCTATGGTCATGGGCTATCGAATTGGCATAGTGAGATTGGTATCTAAATGCCAAAATCTCGAATGATGAACGATTTTATCGTTGAAAAAAGGAGAAAATTAAAATTTCACCCCTATAAACCCATCAGACCCATTCCAATCATATACTCAGAATCTACCTATGGTCATGAGCTATCGAATCGGCATAGTGAGATTGGTGTCTATATGCCAAAATCTCGAATGACGAACGATTTTATCGTTGAGAAAAGGATAAAATCAAAGTTTCACCCCTATAACCCCATCAAATCCACCCCAATCATATACTCAGAATCTACCTATGGTCATGGGCTATCGAATCGGCATAGTGAGATTGGTGTCTATATGCCAAAATCTCGAATGACGAACGATTTTATCGTTGAAAAAAAGGAGAAAATCAAAATTTCACTTCTATAACCCCATCAGATCCACCCCAATCATATACTCAGAATCTACCTATGGTCATGGGCTATCGAATCGGCATAATGAGATTGGTGTCTATATGCCAAAATATCGAATGATGAACAATTTTATCGTTGAGAAAAGGAGAAAATCAAAATTTCACCCCTCTAACCCCATCAGATCCACCCCAATCATATACTCAGAATCCTCCTATGGCCATGGGCTATGGAGTCGGCATAGTGAGATTGGTGTCTATTTGCCAAAATCTCGAATGACGAACGATTTTATCTTTGAGAAAAGGAGAAAATCAAAATTTCACCCCTATAACCCCATCAGATCCACCCCAATCATATACTCAGAATCTACCTATGGTCATGGGCTATCGAATCGGCATAATGAGATTGGTGTCTATATGCCAAAATCTCGAATGACGAACGATTTTATCGTTGAAAAAAAGGAGAAAATCAAAATTTCACTTCTATAACCCCAACAGATCCATCCCAATCATATACTCAGAATCTACCTATGAGCATGGGCTATCGAATCGGCATAGTGAGAATGGTGTCTATATGCCAAAATCTCGAATGACGAACGATTTTATCGTTGAAAAAAGGAGAAAATCAAAATTTCACCCCTATAACCCCATCAGATCCACCCCAATCATATACTCAGAATCTACCTATGGTCATGGGCTATCGAATCGGCATAATGAGATTGGTGTCTATATGCCAAAATATCGAATGATGAACAATTTTATCGTTGAGAAAAGGAGAAAATCAAAATTTCACCCCTATAACCCCATCAGATCCACCCCAATCATATACTCAGAATCCTCCTATGGTCATGGGCTATGGAGTCAGCATAGTGAGATTGGTGTCTATATGCCAAAATCTCGAATGACGAACGATTTTATCGTTGAAAAAAGGAGAAAATCAAAATTACACCCCTATAACCCCATCAGACCCACTCCAATCAAATACTCAGAATCTACCTATGGACATGGGCTATCGAATCGGCATAGTGAGATTGGTGTATATATGCCAAAATATCGAATGACGAACCATTTTATCGTTGAAAAAAAGGAGAAAATCAAAATTTCACCCCTATAACCCCATCAGACCCACCCCAACCCTATACTCAGAATCTACTTATGGTCATGGGCTATCGAATCGGCATAGTGAGATTGGTGTCTATATGCCAAAATCTCGAATGACGAACGATTTTATCATTAAAAAAATGGAGAAAATCAAAATTTCACCCCTATACCCCATCAGACCCACCCCAATCATATACTCAGAATCTACCTATGGTCATGGGTTATCGAATTGGCATAGTGAGATTGGTGTCTATATGCCAAAATCTCGAATGACGAACGATTTTATCGTTGAAAAAAGGAGAAAATCAAAATTTCACCCCTATAACCCCATCAGACCAACCCCAATCATATACTCAGAATCCTCCTATGGTCATGGGCTATCGAATCGGCATGGTGAGATTGGTGTCTATATGCCAAAATCTCGAATGACGAACGATTTTATCGTTGAGAAAAGGATAAAATCAAAGTTTCACCCCTATAACCCCATCAAATCCACCCCAATCATATACTCAGAATCTACCTATGGTCATGGGCTATCGAATCGGCATAGTGAGATTGGTGTCTATATGCCAAAATCTCGAATGACGAACGATTTTATCGTTGAAAAAAAGGAGAAAATCAAAATTTCACTTCTATAACCCCATCAGATCCACCCCAATCATATACTCAGAATCTACCTATGGTCATGGGCTATCGAATCGGCATAATGAGATTGGTGTCTATATGCCAAAATATCGAATGATGAACAATTTTATCGTTGAGAAAAGGAGAAAATCAAAATTTCACCCCTCTAACCCCATCAGATCCACCCCAATCATATACTCAGAATCCTCCTATGGTCATGGGCTATGGAGTCGGCATAGTGAGATTGGTGTCTATATGCCAAAATCTCGAATGACGAACGATTTTATCTTTGAGAAAAGGAGAAAATCAAAATTTCACCCCTATAACCCCATCAGATCCACCCCAATCATATACTCAGAATCTACCTATGGTCATGGGCTATCGAATCGGCATAATGAGATTGGTGTCTATATGCCAAAATCTCGAATGACGAACGATTTTATCGTTGAAAAAAAGGAGAAAATCAAAATTTCACTTCTATAACCCCAACAGATCCATCCCAATCATATACTCAGAATCTACCTATGAGCATGGGCTATCGAATCGGCATAGTGAGAATGGTGTCTATATGCCAAAATCTCGAATGACGAACGATTTTATCGTTGAAAAAAGGAGAAAATCAAAATTTCACCCCTATAACCCCATCAGATCCACCCCAATCATATACTCAGAATCTACCTATGGTCATGGGCTATCGAATCGGCATAATGAGATTGGTGTCTATATGCCAAAATATCGAATGATGAACAATTTTATCGTTGAGAAAAGGAGAAAATCAAAATTTCACCCCTATAACCCCATCAGATCCACCCCAATCATATACTCAGAATCCTCCTATGGTCATGGGCTATGGAGTCGGCATAGTGAGATTGGTGTCTATATGCCAAAATCTCGAATGACGAACGATTTTATCGTTGAAAAAAGGAGAAAATCAAAATTACACCCCTATAACCCCATCAGACCCACTCCAATCAAATACTCAGAATCTACCTATGGACATGGGCTATCGAATCGGCATAGTGAGATTGGTGTATATATGCCAAAATATCGAATGACGAACCATTTTATCGTTGAAAAAAAGGAGAAAATCAAAATTTCACCCCTATAACCCCATCAGACCCACCCCAACCCTATACTCAGAATCTACTTATGGTCATGGGCTATCGAATCGGCATAGTGAGATTGGTGTCTATATGCCAAAATCTCGAATGACGAACGATTTTATCATTAAAAAAATGGAGAAAATCAAAATTTCACCCCTATACCCCATCAGACCCACCCCAATCATATACTCAGAATCTACCTATGGTCATGGGTTATCGAATTGGCATAGTGAGATTGGTGTCTATATGCCAAAATCTCGAATGACGAACGATTTTATCGTTGAAAAAAGGAGAAAATCAAAATTTCACCCCTATAACCCCATCAGACCAACCCCAATCATATACTCAGAATCCTCCTATGGTCATGGGCTATCGAATCGGCATGGTGAGATTGGTGTCTATTTGCCAAAATCTCGAATGACGAACGATTTAATCATTGAGAAAAGGAGAAAATCAAAATTTCACCACTATAACCCCATCAGATCCACCCCAATCATATATTCAGAATCTACCTATGGTCATGGGCTCTCGAATCGGCATAATGAGATTGGTGTCATTATGCCAAAATCTCGAATGACGAACGATTTTATCGTTGAAAAAAGGAGAAAATCAAAAATTCACCCCTATAACCCCATCAGACCCACTCCAACCATATACTCAGAATCTACCTATGGTCATGGGCTATCGAATCGGCATAGTGAGATTGGTGTCTATATGCCAAAATCTCGAATGACGAACGATTATATCGTTGAGAAAAGGAAAAGGTCAAAATTTCACCCCTATAACCCCATCAGATCCACCCCAATCATATACTCAGAATCTACCTATATGCATGGGCTATCGAATCGGCATAGTGAGATTGGTGTCTGTCTATATGCCAAAATCTCGAATGAAGAACGATTTTATCGTTGAGAAAAGGAGACAATCAAAATTTCACCCCTATAACCCCATCAGACCCACCCCAATCATATACTCAGACTCTACCTATGACATGGGCTATCGAATCGGCATAATGAGATTTGTGTTAATATGCCAAAATCTCGAATGATGAACGATTTTATCGTTGAGAAAAGGAGAAAATCAAAATTTCACCCCTATAACCCCATCAGACCCACCCCAACCATACACTCAGAATCCTCCTATGGTCATGAGCTATGGAATCCGCATAGTGAGATTGGTGTCTATATGCCAAAATCTCGAATGACGAACGATTTTATCGTTGAGAAAAGGAGAAAATCAAAACTTCATCCCTATAACCTCAACAGACCCACCCCAACCCTATACTCAGAATCTATTTATAGTAATGGGATTTTGAACTGGCATAATCAGATTGGTGTCCATCTGGCGTAATCTCGAATGATAAACGATTTTATTTCCAGAAGAAGGGAAGAAACAATCTTTCACAATTGATACGAAACAATAAATTAATATCGGTTAAATTGAAGATTTTAATTGTTGTTTGTTATTTTTCGACTGATTTTTTAGGTTAGTCACTTTCGGCTGGGATAGTTCAATTTAATACATAATTTGTTTAACTTTCGGCTGAGGTAGTCAAGACACTATCTGCATTATCGATTTTTCAATTTCGGCTGGCAACTTTCGGTTAACTTTAACAAGGTAACAATTGCATCTTTAAATCACCTTGTTAAAGTTAGCCGAAAGTTGCCAGCCAAAAGATAATACAGATAGTGTCTTGACTATTTCAGCCGAAAGTTAAACTATCTTCATACTATCGCTCCTATCGATTTTTATAAACTAAAATAACATCCCCTTCACCCGAATGATATAAACCGATCCTAAATTCGAGTTCATGACTGATTTGACTGATTTTTGCTGTATTCAAGACACTATCTGCATTATCTTTCGGCTAACTTTTTCCGGTTACAGACAGATAACATAATTCTAGTCTACACAATCAACAATTAATATTTTCCTGAAATTGAATAATTGGAAAACGGAATTTCCTGAAACTATAGTTATTTGAATTATATTAAAAATTACTCTAAAATCTATCATTAGTACATACCTTTGCATTGGGAAACCACGAAATAGCAAAAAAAAAATGTGAGGCATCCCAAAAAACGGTATTGGTTCCTGGAAAACTGTCAATGTATTTCAATGTCAGATTAACTACCGGATTAGATATTTCAAATGTTTTATTAATTTTGGTCACCAAAGAATATTCGTTTAATTACCAAGTCTAAATATACTGCCCAGGACATATTTATGCCATACTCAATGGAACTCTAGCATTCCTCAAACAATTACTGTCAAATAAGGAACTAGGCCATCTTCCAACAAATGATGGTCAAATTCGATGTACAAAGCCGAACTTGACGAAATTCTGGGATTCAGCTATAATGAATGGAACCAGGCCGTTTTCCAACCGATAATCTTCCAACTTAGTTTGTAGAGCTGGGCTAGGATTCTAATAAACAAAGGTCAATTTGTATTGGGATTTTACCATATATGAAGTTCTACAATACGACCGTTCAGAATGGAACTTGGCCATATCCCAAGAAACCATTGTAAAATCAGGTATGCAGACTTAGGTGAGGATTTAAAAATAGATTTTAGGGAAGTTCTGGAATTCCGCTGTGTAAGGCAATTTCTTAACTCGAATCTGATATGTTAAGCTGAACCGGGATTCCAAAATAAATCCTGGATGAA
Organism: Nephrotoma appendiculata; assembly: GCA_947310385.1. Classification (NCBI taxonomy): domain Eukaryota; kingdom Metazoa; phylum Arthropoda; class Insecta; order Diptera; family Tipulidae; genus Nephrotoma; species Nephrotoma appendiculata. The sequence goes on from OX371225.1 coordinate 69,929,622, forward strand.
GTTCTGGATATTTCATTCACTATATAGCTGAACAAACCCTGGCCTCAACCCACTAAGAGATGACCCAGCCAAATTCAGCTTCCTCAAAACTAAAAAATTGCTAGAATTCCAATTCAGCCCTGGCATCTTCCGCAGTATAACGTATAGAAACAGAGTACGTGACAATTCCGCACATCTCAATCAATCAAAAAAGATCAAGGTTTACATAAGGTGATGGCACGAATGGAAGATAGGATCATACGGAAGGCTTCTTATATAATTCGTTGGATTTAGAGATCAAACCAATTGATACTCGTGTCTGACGTTTCCATGTAATTCCGAACCTGTTTCTGAAATATTGTTGAGTCAGATAAATATCGAATAGAAAATAGAAGTAAGCTATCTATAAAAATTGTTAATATTAAATGACCGAGGGATATCATATCAAAGATTTACTTGCCGTTACGAACGAAAATAAAAATTAAAAACCAATTTTTATCTTTATGAAATTATCAAATCTAATTGACCGCGATTTCACTAATCGTGATGTCAATAAATAGTTAAAATAATTTTTTATTTGTTCTAATAACAATTATTGTTATCATCACTGCGGTCAACACCTGTTAGAAATTTTGGGAAATCGGATCAGTGGAGGAAAACAAAATCACAATTTAAGTTGAAGGGAATCAAAACAAAATATCACCAGTGGCACTATTCTGGCTTTCCCTGGGCATAGAGTATTGGGAAAAATATTTTCATAGCATTTTAGTTTAGTGCAAACATTTTCAAAACAAAGTTAATTGGGAAACTTTAGTTCCATAAAATTTTTATAGTGAAAATATGTTTCCATTTATTTTTGTTTCGAAAATATTTACACCAATAGTGCCACAGGGATCAATATGAGAAATAGGCATGTCTACCTACTTTAAAAAAAATATTAGTAAGGCACAACAAGAAGTATGGCAAAATTGTCGCGAATATAGTTTCCAACATTCGACGGAAAATTCAAAAGCTGATTCATAAACACGTTCAACAATCTGATACATGATAACAGCCATGTATCAGACTTCGAAAAATTATCCTATTTTAAGGAAAGTTCATTACAAGTAGTAAACTACAAAATTGCGTACGACATTTTATGGAGCGGTATGACAATAAACGAAAAATCGTGGACGAATATATTGACACAATGTTGTACATACCAAAAGTTGAACAAAATGCAGCAATGGATATTAGAAAAATGCAAGACAAGGTGAAAGAGTGTATAGAAGTTTTAAGAAACTTGGGTTACAATCGATATTAATGGCAAAAAGCTGGATTACAACAGTTTAAAACACTACGAGGAATCCCTTCACGGCAGTTGTGACTTTCCCACAATGGAACGAGTTTTAGAGAGAATGAATGTCCTTGGAGCACTGTAGAGTGTAAGCCACATCAAGTAAACAATTCCAGGCTAATTTACATAGAAAAATATTGGTTAATCAAAAAAGTCAGCAAAAAACTGATTGCAGTGGTGTATTCTGTAATTAATGTGAAAGAAGCGGGTACATAATTCCTAATTCTGTGCATTTTAAATGTATCATCACAAGCCGGAGAATATAGATTTTATCAACAGAAAAAAATTGTGTACCAAGAGCCTATCACACAGGTCAACAGAAGCATGTATGTATTATATGCCATAACAAACCTCATCAATTGCTAACAATAATCATGCAAAGAAAAAGGTATCAACCATACCAATCATATCATGCTCCTATATACATCTTATTAGCAGCAGACGTTTACACGGATATGTCAGAATCACATTTCTTTTGAGGAAATCGAAATACAGTGAAAACAAGTTTGTGTTGCCTGAATGGTGGTCCAGCAACAACCGCATAAACGAGGTCTCTAATGGTCAACATCAGTGTCAATGAAGAACTAGCACAACCTAAAGAGCTTCACAAGTTTTGGGAGTTAGAAGAAGTACCGGTTCAATCTCTACCGACAATATTTCATGAACAGTGTGAAACAATTTATCGCCAAACGGTTACGTGGCATCCAAGTGGACGGTACGTAACTTACCGTTCAAAGAAAATCACACCAGCATCCTTGGTGTTTCAAAACAAAGAGCCACACAACGGTTCTTGCCGTTGAATTGAGAAAAGGTTCCAAAATAATGAAAAAATACGACACCTGCATCTAGGATGCGTGAGGCAGTATCTTTAAATGGTACATATGACACCATCATCCAAATGCAAGAAGCAAATTTAACATTCAACATCGTGCAATTTTTATGGACAATTCAAAGGAAAGAAAAATTCACGTTGTATTTGACGCTTCAATGAAGTAAACATCTGGACATGGATTCCGTTCGCTTTTCACATTCAATTCAAGTTGAATTTTGTATACGTATACAGTGTATAATATACACTTTTAATATTGTGTGCTGTTATTTTATAACATTGTGTGCGTTAAATCCACATGAAATTTCGCCAAAATGTTGACTCGGTTTTATCACTTTGGACGGCAGTCCAAACGAGTGACGAAAGCACCTACTGTGCTGGAAGTCGAACTCGTATATATACAGCTAGTTTCAAACTTTTTATCTTTGAAGCTGCCAGGATCATGTTATATACCATTAGAAAGGTCTTGAAAAGTAGACTCAAATAATGTATAAAAGCCAAATAATGAATTTCTACCAACATTGAGTGACCTTCCGACAATTGCCGCAAAAAATCAAACTAGCAAATTATGATTATAGACGTCAATACCAATTCAACGACACCTCAAACGTCCAAAACCGATGAGTTACCAAAGTTATGACATTTGGAAATTTTTTTATGACGTCACCATATAATCTTGCTTTGGTATGTTTGTTTGGTTGTTTGTCCGTACTTTTTTCATTTGATCTCATATTTTCAGGGTTTGTAGTACTTAAAAAACTTTTGTTCTACAACTTTTTGATTTGGCCATGTGGGCTGCGTGCCATGATGGAAAATGGCACTTGACAAAACGTATTTTTTATTTGCAAAGCCTAATTCTGTCTGAGGCACAGAAAAAAGTTGTAGACTATTAATTTTCATGTAGTACTGATCGGCAATGACAAGTGAAAATATGAGAACGCGACGCGTATTCACAAGATAACACTAACTTTTCAGTAGATTCTTGCACTTATCGCAATAATTACCTTCATTGCCCACCCATCTAGCAAAATTAAAACTAATCAAATCAGATAAATTACATTTTCTTCCGATGGGTATATACAATGGGCACACTAAATCTGGAGTGCTATACACACGCGGTTTTGATTTGCACGTGCTGTTAGTGCATTCGATATGGAATGTAAGATCATGCTCGCATAGATCTATGATTGCACTTGATGTGCCCGAATTCAACAAACGTCTCAAAAATTCGCAGCTATCTTGATGCTTAAAGTCACTGAAATGTTCGCAACGCAAATCAGTAATATCTAAATTGGTTCCAAATAGCAAAGGATTTAAATAGTTCAAAAATAATTGTTTCAGTGTTGAGCTGGGACCTCTCAAAACACAGTTTTAATGCACTGAATATTTGTCAAAGATTGAAAAGCATGCCATGTGCCGCTTGATCATTTTCCACAACATTTCTTTTTCTGCTTGCTTTTTGATTAACTGTCGATGGCTCTAATGTAACTTCGATTTGTTTGCGCAAATATCTATTTTTATCAGAAATCTTAGAATTCTTAGTTTTGGTTAAATTAATTGACGGCAAATACTTTTTATGAGTGGCTGTCAATCTATTATATTCAACTATGGCCGCGATATTTGTTTTAATGCTGGCTGGATATAAATTTATTATATGTAAGCCGGAGAGTGATTTCAATCGTGATAGTGCAACATAAGTTTGGCCATTTGCAAAAATACTATCACCAATGTTAACTACACAAGATGCTAAGGTTAAGCCTTGACTCTTGTGGATTGTGATTGCATACGCTAAATAAATAAGAAATTGTTTGCGAGTAACAAATGCGCCTTGATTCAAAGGAAATTTAGATTGTACGCGCTGTAATTCATATTCACCATTTTCAAATTAAACAGTTAATTTCACTACGATTCGAACTGATTGGCCATTTACTTGTTCTATGGTTCTATGATTTCGTGAATTGTTACGATCGAACCGTTCACTAATCCAGGTGCAACATTGAGATTTCTCAGTAACATAATTTTGGTTCCTTTTTTACTTCGATTCGATCTTCTAAGCCTGCAGTCTTTGAGCATTTGCCTTTGTGCTTGAATGACTCTAACGACTTTGCTGCTCTTTCTTTTTGCTTTGTTGTGTTGGCTTCATTTCATTTTGAGCTACTAGAACCACTTTTTCAGATTTAATTCGATCTAACATTGCTGCATTTACATTTCTACATTGTTATCTTGACGCAAATAAGCAGACCGTATCGGACGGTAGCTTGTCAATGAATTGCACTAAATCCACTAGACAACTTTCAATTGTGTCATTCTTTAGTTTAATTTCTCGATTTGCAAGCAACTGATAATCTGTTTCATTTAAAATGCCAAGTTTAATATGCGCCAATGTCTGAACAAACTCTTGGTCTGACAGCTGTCGAACATTTTGAGTGAGTTCATCATAACCGAACAATTCTCGCCACAAATTAATTACATGGAGCCCAGTGAAATACTTTGTTAGTTGCATTTTCGAAATATCTACAAATGGCTATGGTTCATTAACGGGGTCCAATTGCAACAGGTCTCCAAAAAGTAAAATATTAGTTCTACCAAACCAGCCATCTTGGTTATTCAAAGTATCAAAAATTTCGCAAAGTCTTAAATGAATGAATACCAGAGCCACATTTTTCAAATTTTCGCGCATTATTTTCAATTGTGCATCTGTCAAAGATACGTACTTGGCAATGAAGTCATGTTCAACAGGTAGATGCAAAAGTCTATGAATGGTTAAGCCATACATTACACAGAAAAAAATAACTTTATTAAATTGATAAATTTCAATGTATCAACCCTTGATACATTTTTTGAATGGGTTTGATAAAATAAATAACGATTTTTAAGAAATCGTTTAACATAAATTTTAATTATTTGTTTTATCAATTGGTTATCATTTGAAAACTTAGCTTTTCAAATATAAAATATTACATAGATTGTATCAAAAGTATAAATTGGTTACGGAAAGTTTACAACGTAGTTGTCTTTTTTATCTCTAATTTATTAATTTTTTAAATTTGTTATAATTATGTATATCCTTTAAACAAAATTTGTCAAAATTTTCAAAGTTTTTAATTTTTTGTTGTTTTTTACTAATTATAATTTGTGTTCAAAAAACAACATAGTAATTGAAACATCATCTATGGAAATACTATTTATGTAAAGTTATACATTTTTGTCTGCTAAATTTTCCGTTTCCATATGGTTGTACAAAAATTGGCCTTGCATATGTTTTACAATTGAAGGCCCATTTGTGTATTCGACAGTAATATATTTTTGACTTGATTTTGGTAAAATTGCCCAAAATATTCTAAATGTAATTGCGTGCAAATAAATGAAGGTTTAGCTCATGGTTTATACTTTATATTATAGCAACGGCCACCTAAAAAAACCTATTGTATCAACCAATGTTTAAAAGTTTAAGCGTAATTTCAAACAATGTGTTGGCTAAACATATGTGTTGGCTAAACCTTCCCATTCTTTGATTGATAGTAATTGCTACTTCTAAAATCTTCCTACCGTAGGTACTATATGATCCCTCCGTTGTATGTACAGATTTAATTAGTGCTATTTACTTTCTGTTGTTACATAATATACTAAAAAATTAGGATTATACGATCCCAATATCAATCTTAAAATCAAATCCCATCACTCACGAAAATCTGTAACTAGCTTGTGAGGATATAGTTCAATTTGGGTACACGATCTGGTATCAGATTCTCGTAAGTGCTACAGTGCTAATAATGATCAAACCTTATATGTATTAGTACGTTCGGATATCGGTACCGAGTCAAATTGATGATAGTTGAGATCTGCAACATAAAAGCAACCGATGAAATGTTGTAAAATATGGTTTAGTTCGAAGATTTATGCCGCATTACGATTTCGTCTTATTGTCAGATTTTACGTCTTATAGTCAAATTTTACTGCCATTTAATAATTCAATGATAGAGCATAAAATTGAATTTATAAATCGTAATGTTATGATGTTTGTGAATTCTAAGCTTCATTTTTATCAAAATCTACAATTGTATACAGTTAAAATGACAACCCTGCTTTAAAAAATTGTGTCTTGCATTATTCAAACTATTGTATTAATTTTAAACAAGTGTTAAACGTATTCTCAAAAGAAATTATAATATTGAAAACTAAAATTATATTTTGAATCAATTGATAAATAGAGTTATTATTTGATAAATCAGTTGCCAATTTGATACACCAAATGAAACAATTTTGTGTTAATTTGCAGTATTGATGAATTTTTTTTTTTAAATATAGAAGTTCATGTGCGTGGTACAACAAAAAACATTTTGCGTCGAACTTTTGCAGAGAAAAAGTGTGTTATTGAATAGTGTTGTGGTTTATTTAAAAATAATTGAAATATTATTATTTATTTAAAATAGTGCATATAATTAACTAGTTAAGAAGAAACTAATTATAATAATAAAGTTACGTTATTGAATATACATATTAAATTAGTGAATTATTGTTGAAATCAGCGAATAAACTATTTTTGATTAGACAAAGAAATCCATTGGAAAGCCACTTATGTCATGCGCAAAATGCAGTTCAAAGGGAAGTCTACCGACACCACATACCTACATTAAATGGACTCAGTATTAGGAACACGCTGGATAAAATTGGTATTACTCATTTAGTTTTTTTTTTTTCTAAAATAAAAGTTTAAAAACGTTTTAATTTCCGAAGTTACCATAGATTATACATATTTATACCCAAATTCGACAATATTAACGGAGGTATTTTACGGTATCGAGGAGAAGCTGTTGGAGATTTTCGAGTCAAAACTGAAGGAAGTGGCAAGCAAGAAACTCTTAAAAAAATTAAAGGAAAATTGGGACCAAAAAAATAAGAGTGAGTACTATACTTTTAAACTTTATGCTTAAGGCTGTATGATACCCAGAAAACAAATTTATATTTGTTGTCGATATTGAATAGTATGTCCAAAATGGTTTATATCTTTAGTCAAAGGGCATTCAATCAAATTTCGATCAATTAATTTAATTTAGTTTACTTATATTGTTCTAAATTTTTAATGTGTAAAATAAATTTTAGTTAAATATATAATTAAGATTAAGATTAAAGGAGGATGAATTTATAAGTTAACTATTTTATAAGATGTGCAAATGGATGAGATTGAGATTAACAATAAAATTTGAAATAAAGATATGAAAATTGTTGTTTTATTGTAGGCTAAATAACCCTGTAAATGTATATATATATATATATATATATATATATATATATATATATATATATATATATATATATATATATATATATATATATATATATATTCTGTTATGAAATAAAACAAAATTGTGTCGAATCTATAAGTCAGTTTTTAGTTTTAAAATTATTCTATAAAGGATAGTATGTTTATGATATATTTTGTATATTATCAATAATATTTGATTAAGCACAATATAAAAAATTTCTTCAATTTGAAAATTATCGTCAATAACTTATTAATTTTGGTTAATAATTTGTTACAAATTAGTTTTAAGTTGAAAATTTTTATGTTTCAAATATACAATCCAATAATTTTTTTTTTTCAAATCTATAACTTTGCTATTTTTAAATTAATTATTCTAATAAATTCGATAATTTTCGTGTTTCGAATTAAACTTATTTTTCACTATTTGTTATCAAATTCACAATTTTCGTAAAGAAAATAATAAATGTTTTTTTTTTATTGTTATCAATTTGATAATTTTTGTATTAGAAATATAAATGTATTTTATTTTGTTTTGTCTATCATTTTCCCCTACAATTGATAAAAACATTTATGAATATCATCAATTTAATTTATGGGATGCGTTTTTATCAATATTACTAATATTTTATCAATTTTATTAAGTTATTTTTTTCTGTGACGAGCAGCAATTCCTGTAGGCCCGGCAGCCACAACTTGCTTTTCAAGGTTCTTTGACACATATTTTCTAATCACGTTAATCAAAAAGGATTTTTCTGTGCCACCAACACCTGAGACTATTGTACGATAAACTGTGGGTGGTGCTAAACGAGGGTTTTTCTTGATTGATATCAAATAAAAAATCTCTTAACGAGGTAAATGTTTGAGTGACGAAGGCCGAATTCAATTCACAAAATTTCTGATATCAAATTTGTGCCGAAAAAAACGTTAGTGTATTCGGCGCGTTTGTTTACATTTTTCTTTCTAGCTGTCAGAAACAACAACGTGTCAACGATTTTTCGGAATGTTCAACAACAACGCGCTGAAGGCACTAACATTCCGAAAAATCGTTGACAATCGAATGCAATTGTTTTTTTTGGCACAAATTTGATATCAGAAATTTTTTGAATTGAATTCGGCTTTCGTCACTGAAACATTTTCCTCGTTAAGAGGTTTTTTATTTGATTGAATTTACTTTTAGATTTATTTACTAGGAATTCGATTAGGTAGGGAATTATATGGAAAACTTTTTTAATTTAAATGGTATGGTGAAATTTAATAAATTTACAAATTATGTACCTAACATATTATTTTGTGTTCTTAAATGACGTCAAAAACACAAAGAAAATACGTATACTAATATGCACACCACTACAATGACGTTTCGGTAAAATTCAACTTGAATTGTAAAAAGCGAACGGAATCCATGTCCTGGTTGTAGTTTGAATGATACTCTGCATGTCGAAGCTACCCTGCAAAACAATTGTCACTTATTCTACGGTGGAGAAAACACAGAATAGTATTCAAAGCTGACCTAAATGTATCGACAAATTTAAGTGACTTGACTGATACATATTGTACATCAGCAGCTCCATTCTTGGCAATAAAAACTTTACATCAGCCAGCAATGGATGAAGGTGAAAATTATCCAATGGCCCGAAAACTCATAACAGAAGACTTTTATATCGTTGACGTTCTAAAAAGGTTAATTTCAACTGAGCAAGTGGTCGAGCAGCCACTCAAAATTATTGCAGGCGATACAAGGTCCAATCAAATTAATTAGAAACTTGGAGTTGGCAGAAGATGAAACTGTTAAAACTTTAGGAAATCACTGAATGCGGTGCCGTGGTGTCAATTCGTCAATTAAGGGCCTATTTTTTAATTCAACCTGAGCAAGCAGTGCGCTGTCAAAAAACACTCTGTGTTTTTTTATTCAACCTGAGTAATTTTACTCTGCACACTGCGTTTTTATTTGTGAACTGTGCTTACACCGAGCTTACTCGGTTCTTCAAATTTTACTCTGAAATTATTGTCAGTGTACGAAGAGTGTGCAAAGTAAAAAACAATTTTTTTACTCTATGCGCACCGGATAAATTTACCCAGTACCATCTTTGCTCGGTGTACACTACCCGGGGTAAGCCTGCTTATACTCGGGTTGAATTAAAAAATAGACCCTAAGTAAGGATAGACTTACATGCTGTGACATTAAACTCTATCAGATTGTTTTAACCTTTCAAAATCACCTGCTTGGTTTGTGAGCAAGCTTCCTTTTATTTTATTAGCCAGGGCGGACCATACCACCACAGTTTGTGATTGATAAGTTTAGTTGGAAGAATTCCCTTGGACGTACAATCAACGGATTTTTGATATGATCAGTGGGTGGAGAGTGGCGAAGGAGCACTCATTCTCTGATCACCGATATATTACATATAACCTCAACATCAAACCTGTTGCCCGGAAAGCCTTCAGGAATCCCAGAAGGACAAACTGGAACAAATATGGGGAGGTGTTGAAACAACTATTGCCGCTGGAGGTTCCTCGACTTCCGGTGACAGTAGAGGAATTAGATGGCATGGTTGCTATTGTCACAAAGGCATGCAATCTGTCATTTAATGCTGCGTGTCCCCTGATAAAACCTAGGGGCAGGCAGAAACCGACATGGTGGACCACGGCGTTGGGAACCTATCGGAGAGCGTGTAGGACAGCCTTTAATAAGGCTAAGAACACCAGGGAAAATCGGGATTTGGATTTCTATAAGGAAGACCTGAGAAAATACAAAAAAGAGTTGAGGAGGGCACAAAGGGGGTCTTGGAGACTCTTCTGTTGTAGAATGGAGGAGGTCTCTAAGACTTCTCGCCTAAGGAAAATTCTATCTACTAACCCAACCAGTCCTAGTTACTTAATTAGGCCGGACGGGTTATGGACAGCTTCAAGTGAGGAATCATTGGAGCTTCTCATTGAGACCCATTTTCCGGGAAGCATTGATGACTCGATGGAGCCTGGAGCTCATCGAGGAACACCTTTAACAGATGTGGATGACATCGTGGACAGGAAACGAATCCTGTGGGCGCTGAACGGTTTTAAACCTTATAAATCGGCGGGCCCGGATCGGATTATACCAGCAGAGATCCAAAGGAACTCTGCGGTCATCCTCCCCTGGCTGGAGGTTATCTTCAGGGGATATCTGCAATTGGTCTATATTCCCAGGACATGGACGGAGGTTAGAGTGGTTTTTATCCCGAAATCGGGAAAAAGCTCACAGGCTTATCCAAAGGACCTGAGGCCTATAACTCTATCATCCTTTCTGTTGAAAACCTTGGAAAGATTGATAGACGTACTTATTTGAACAAAAGTTGAGCCAAGGAACTGGGCAATGTCGCAGCATGCATACTGTAAGGGAAAGTCGGTGGACACAGCTCTACACGATCTAGTACGCATGATTGAGGAGTCAATTTACTCGCAAGAGTATTGTATGGTAGCATTTCTCGACATTGAGGGTGCCTTTAATAATGTAAAAACGGAGGCGATCATGGAAGGATTGTCATTTTTGAAGGTCGATTATCCTATAAGTAGGTTGATAAATCAGATGCTGGTTAGCAGGATTATTATCTCGGAACTGAGGGAGTCGACCATTAGAAGGCGGGTGGTTAGAGGACCGCCGCAGGAAGGAGTAATGTCCCCCTTTCTTTGGAGTGCAGTGGTGAATGGATTGCTGTTGGAACTGGAGAAAGAGGGGATGAGGGTTGTAGCGTATGCAGATGATGTAGCGATAGCTGTCTCAGGCAAATATCTGGATACGATTAGGGATGTTATGCAGAATGCACTCCTGATCGTTACGAAATGGGCCGGCAAATGCGGATTATGGATCAACCCGTCCAAGACAGAACTGGTACTATTTACTAAGAAATGTAAAATTCCGGTAGTTAGCCCTCCTACTGTGAACGGCATTAGACTGGCTTCTGCTGACAGAGCGAGATTTTTGGGAATAATCTTGGACAGTAAGCTCAGCTGGAAGCCAAACATTGTAGAAAGGGTGAATAAGGCTAATGTAGCCATTTACTCGTGTAGAAATGCCATAGGGAAGAAATGGAGTTTGAAACCAGAGCTGGTACACTGGCTCTATACCGCAGTGGTAAGGCCTGTGCTGATGTACGGGGTGCACGTGTGGTGGCCAGTTTTGGAAAAGGTAACCTACATAAGGATGTTGGAGAAGGTACAAAGAACGGCCTGTATGCTTATAAGCGGGGCGCTTAGGACAACACCTACACGCGCTTTAGAGGTTATGTTCCACCTTATTCCAATCGAATTTTTTGGTAAGCAGATGGCAGCCAATGTGGCTACAAGGCTCTCGGCTGTCTCTCAGTGGTAGTGTCTCCAGGCGGGACACTCGACGATAGTTAGATCACTAAGGGAAGAACTGGTGAATCTAGATTATATTAAACCAACGTTGTGCTTCGATATAGGTTTCCGGATCATCTGTCCTTCTAGGGAATCCTGGAGGAACGGATCAATATGGGAAAACGAGGCACTGAAATTTTTCACGGACGGCTCTAAGCTAGACGGCAAAGTAGGAGCCGGAGTCTTCTGTGAGAAGCTCAATGTTACTATTTCTGTTCGTCTCCCTGACTACTGCAGCGTGTACCAGGCTGAAATGGTGGCGATAGGGGAAGTCGTGATATGGTTGAAGCATAACGTGGTATCTGTTAGGGATATCGCGATTTATGTGGACAGTCAAGCGGCACTCAGGTCACTAGAGGCGGTTTCTCTGAAGTCACGGGTGGCGCTGGATTGCCGATCATCTGTTAATAAGATGAGCGAGTATTTCAGTATCCAGATGATCTGGGTCCCTGGTCCCTCGGGCGTCACAAGAAACTGCAGGGCAGACGAACTAGCTAGGTACGGTACGACTCTCCAGATGCAACCGGAAAGGGCAGGTCTGGGGAGGCCTATAGCAGCGCTCAAATCAGAGCTCAGTAAAAAGGCAATCGCCTTGACAGATAAGAGGTGGATCAACACTCTCACGTGCAGAGTAGCAAAACAGGTTTGGCCAAAACTGGACCTGCGGCGCTCCAAGGCACTTGTATCCCTGGGAAAACGAGATTTAGGATTGGTCGTAGGGATAAGGACACTGCCTTTTTGGGGAACATGCGAGAAGGCTGGGTCTAGAGACGAATGACTTTTGTAGAAGTTGTTTGGACAAAGGGGAGGAAGAGACGTTAGTTCACTTCCTATGCTCGTGTCCGGCACTATCATACAAAAGACGTAAGTACTTGGGTGTGTACAACATAGACAGCCTTTCTGAACTCGCGGGCTGTAGGGTGCGAGATATTTTACGCTACATCAGTAGCTCTGGTTGGTTTCAGCGGGAGTAAGGGGAGATTGGATCCTGTGATATCACAATGGGCCATTATTGGCCCAAGTGTGCGATAGCAGCCACTTTAACCTAACCTAACCTAACCTACAATCAGCGGGACCATCTTGCAATCTTGCAAGAAATTATCTCGTGTATTTGATATGCTGTATAATATAGTGGAATTTTGACAGCGGGAAATAAGAGATTATGCTATTTGCCGCAAGTGGCAGCACTATCACTAAAGAAAATTAATTTTGTTATGTAATTTCCAGCGGAAATTTTTCATTCATTATGTACCACTTTTTTCACTAAATAAAATATCTCAGCGGAATAAAATATTAAAAGTGATCCTTAAAATGACAAATTGATTGATCTTCAAACTAAAGGAACTCGGTATATGAAATCTTGAAATTTAATAATATTCCGTCTTTCCGGCATTTCTTCCACTAGTAACCTACACTTTCGGTTAATTTTCTAATAGATTAGGTCATACTGAGACTATATGGCAAATTTAGGGAAACTTCATGGACTAGAATTTTCACTAAAATTTTTTGATTTTCTGTGATATCAGCGTTGAATGCTATTTGTGTGACCATAATCGCATGATGTTGTCAATAAGAACAGATTGAATGGTCGGTCTAACTACGAGCTTATCAAGTTGATGGTGAGCTATTTGCTGTGTTGAAAACTATGCGAACTTCACCGTTGTGCTGTCGGGCTTAATCACAAGATGACGAGGAAGGTAACAATGCAAAGTGTTTAGATTTAAGTTTTTAGAGTCAATTTCTCACATGTGATTAGCCGTAAATATTCATTTTGGCATCGGTTTCCTTGATAATGGAAGCGTATCTAGGCTAAGACTATCTACTCAGCAAGTTTAGGCTAAGACTATCTACTCAGCAAGTTTCATAAAGTTCTAATGAATTCTAACTACCCTAATGGTGCCTGAACGGCTTAAGGAATTATGGAGCGGTATGAACTCCAGGCACCATTAGAGTAGGTAGAATTCATTAAAACTGTATGAAACTTGCTGATTAGATAGTTTTAGCCTAGATACGCTTCTATTATCAAGGAAACCGATGCCAAAATTCTGCAAACCCATTTAGTATTACGTGGTAACCGTGTAACCGAACAGCTTAAGGAATTATGGAGCGGTATGCACTCCAGGCACCATTAGGGTAGGTAGAATGCATTAGAACTTTATGAAACTTGCTGAGTAGATAGTCTTAGCCTAGATACGCTTTCATTATCAAGGAAACCGATGCCAAAATCCTGCAACCTCATTTAGTATTACGTGGTAACCGTCTAACCGAACAGATTAAAGAATTATGGAGCGGTATGCACTCTAGGCACCATTAGGGTAGGTAGAATTCATTAGAACTTTATGAAACTTGCTGAGTCTTAGCCTAGATACGCTTCCATTATCAAGGAAACCGATGCCAAAATCCTCCAATCTCATTTAGTATTACGTGGTAACCGTCTAATCGATCGGCTTAAGGAGTTATGGAGCGGTATGCACTCCAGGCACCATTAGAGTGAGTAGAATTCATTAGAACTTTATGAAACTTACTTAACATATAATTTTATGGTCTGTTAGTTTTTGTTATAAATAATAAAACCATTGCCATACTGGTGATAATTTATTTTCTCTAGCTCGTTATTTGATTTAATTTTTTTCTGCTTTTTGCTTCGTCAATTTTTCCAATTTGTTTTCAGTATATTTGAAATATGGTTAAATTTTATTTTTGAGCAAAGTCTTTTTATACTGTACATCTTCGGTATATTAAAATTTATATGCATTATATTTTCTTAAATTTTAATGAAGCGCCTAAATGATGACATTACACATACTAACGCAAAAAAAAATTATTTTGATTTTAGGATAAATTTAGTATAAACTTCACATCGGTCATGAATAGCCCCAATCGGGCCTTAAATCCTTAGCCGAGAGCATGGAATGACGAGGTTTTCGCTGGTTGGCGTTTTTGACCAGTATCACGATTAACGGCCTCCTCTATTATGTTCATCGCCTTTCCAGAAATAAAATTTTCAGACATTAGATTTGCGTCATTTGCTGTTTTCTCTACCCAGTTCCGTTGAATTTTCTCATCCAATTGTGATAACAGTATGTGTTTCAGTCGGAGATCTCAAGTTTGGGCTTTTCTTGTAAACCTTAATACCGCGTATTGATATCAGATCATTATTGATATCACCTATTATTAGGTGAGGGAATTTTGATTGATTTGTAAACTTGATCCGGTCTACTAAATCGCTTGAATATCTAGCTTCTTGTATGCTTCAACACAGTTTTCAGCAGTTAGCGGAATATATCTTAAAATTCGCGCTGTTTTTCGTTCGCCAGAAGCTTCGTTGGTCTATGCTAGTTATAGAACAACACGTGCTGGTGAGGTTGACGTGACGTTTGGGCTCATTAACTTTCTAGAATGGCGCCTCCAATATGAGTTCCACATTTATTTCTTGAAACGGCCAATTTGAAAGGAACAGTTTCTCAGCTGGTTATGATAAACTCGTTTTGTACAATTGAAACGAAAGTCCTACATAATTCCTAAACGTAGCACTGTCATTATGGCTTCATAACATCTTTAATAGTGAAACAAAGTTTTGAAAAACAATCAAATATTTTTACGAATGAAATCATAATTTTGTGATCATTTTGTGTATCATTGGAAAGGTTCAACCATTGGTACGTTTTTTCTATGTTTCAGTATACAACTACAGTATACCACATGCACATTGCACACTCCATGTCAACCTGTACAAACCTGTACATTGAAGTGGACGGTGGGTCGGCGCTGAATTCTGCACCCCATCAGAGGGTCTTAGTTGTGTTTATTAACATCACCGATTGTAATCGATGATGAAAATTTGATTTGCATCTAGCCTCTGATGGGATTCGAACCCAACACCTCCCGGTCCAAGTGCCAAAGCTTTAACCACTACACCACTTGTCCGGTTTAACCATTGGTAACGAATAAGAAAAAAAAATTTCGTATAAAAGCTTTACTTGACTAGCAACTAATATTTGAACTAAAGAAGACCTCAGATTTATTTAAAACTAGTTTTGTTTAATTTAAAATTATTTATAATGAAATTTATTTTTTTAAAATTATTCGTTTTAAATTAATTAATTTGTTTTTTTTAAATTAGTTTTTCCATTTTATGTATTGTGTCGAGAAAAAACTAAACAAACAAAAAAAATTGTTTATTTTAATTTCTGTGCCACGACTTTCATGTAATTTAATTATAAGTATTTTCTACTTTGAATATTCTTCTATTCAAACTTAATTTGATTTAAATTCATTTCCAGGAGCTTTAGTTTTTGAGGGATTTGTGGTCGAGGTGAATGAAAATTTATTAAAAACCAGACAGTAATTTTTATTCAGGATAGAGGGAAGTGCCTTACCACTTTACGCACGATTTAATTAAATTATCGTATATAGTGACTAAAAAAAATAAATTATTTATTGATTTCGTGACTGAAAAAGATTTATTGTGTTACACTGGATAAAGTGGAAAGTAAAAATATTTTTTGACAACAACAACAACGACAAATAAATTTAGAGCGACAACGTAAAATATTATTTTCGAAATAAATTAACTTTGCGCGCTATAGTGACACAATATAAAGTCACACCAAATAATAATCATAAATATTTGTATAAATTTATGGCACCATTATATATTCAATCAGACGGGGTGTGGAATAGGGTTGCGGTATGGGCTGTAAAACACTTTGCATTGCACTTGAAAATTTGGTGTGGTATTGAATTCTCCGCACCAACTTTGTGTATAGAGCACATAAATACCGCCATTAAATATACATTTGCAATTTCTTGTAAATTTCTTATAATAATAATATTGGAGGCGGTGGCGGGGGCGAAAATACTTCTTACATAGCAAAAATAGCGTTCGTGAGCAAATTCATTTTATTTTTTTAATATCAAATAAACTCATACACTTTTGATGTTTCTTCGAACTACACAAAAAAATAAAAATTATAATAAAAACTTAATACCAACACTAATAATATTATGAAAAAAAAACTCCTTATTACGGAACATACATACATTCGGTACACATATTCACAGTACGCCACAGTAAGAGGAAGTTTTTTACTCAGACTGGATTAGTTGGCATATCCACTTGCTCGTTATGTCGTATCTTGGAAGATTATATTTTTTGCTCGAATTTGCTTCCATACATACATACACAAAACGATTTTTTCTGTTCATGTTTGCATATACATACATAAGACAGGAAGTGTAAAAAGATGATCGAAAATTCATACATTTTTTTTTAAATATGAATCTTTGATATTAAAAAATGTATATTAAAAAAAAAAAAAAACGAATCGAGACTAGACGCGGAAATATTAAAATAAATAGAGAACTGGAAAATGATTTTTTCGCCGATCCATGCACAGACAAACAAAAAATTGTTGTCTCATCTTCCTCCTCTGGTTATTGTGTCACCGCGCATACATATATAAAAAGTGTATAGCGAACAAAAATAATATTCGAACTAAATTTAGTAAGATTTTATTTCGAACCACAAAGCAAACATATAGGTACAGATCTATACATATCGAACGTGTAACGCCGCAGGTTTCAAAT
Source organism: Nephrotoma appendiculata (assembly GCA_947310385.1). Lineage (NCBI taxonomy): Eukaryota > Metazoa > Arthropoda > Insecta > Diptera > Tipulidae > Nephrotoma > Nephrotoma appendiculata. The sequence continues at coordinate 69,946,995 of OX371225.1, forward strand.
TTTGTTTTTTTTTTCTGTCACAATTTTATTTGAAGTCTGGTCGAACAACGAACGTTGAGATTTTAATTAACTTCTACATTTTTATGTCACATCTACCAAATACTAAAGGCAAAGCTGCGAGCGTATTAAATGTGCAAACATCAAGGTGTATTGTGGTTAAAAAATTTCCATTATGCTTATCTGTGTGTGTATAAGTAATAAATAAAATAAAAGTGCTTGATGAAATTTACACCTTTCACAAGTTACAGCTTTCAATCAGCTTCCTTCAGCATTGTTTTATATCGCTTTCTTGAAGCTTCAAACATTTTAAATCTATTTTAAAGGAATTTATACATTTTGGATCGGTTAAACAAAATCATTTATTTTTAATAAAGTGAGAATTTGATCTATAAATTGGCGCCTCGTGCCATTTCATATATGACCGTTTAGTGCTGTTCAACAACATTAAAAACAAAACAACCTAAACGTCAAAATATACTATGCTTAATAGTGTCTTTTTACCAGTTTAACTATTATTGTATTATGTTGCAGTGTCGGTATAACAGTTAGTTAAATTTCTAAATGTAACTTACTTCATTGTAATTTTGTGACAAGAATGAAAATTGAAAATTTATAGTTCTCTAGAAACCGTCATTAAATAAACGACACCAACCGCGTCATATAAAATAAAACTTAAAATTCGTGAAACAGAATTGGAATCGTCGAAAACCAAGTCTGCGATTTTACGTGGTCCTTCGAGCCGAATCCCTCCCTAACATAAATTGCACATTTTGGAACCACCTGCCGATAACTTATACGATACTAGCAGAACCCGCTCTGCGTTGTCGGCCCTATCGTTGCTTTTGACGTATGCGCCATACTGCATCATTGCTGCTGGTGTATCTTCCCATTTGACATTGCTTAATTTCATCTAAATTATTTGCAGGTGCTACTCCGAAAACGGCCACATCGCTACCTTTATTTACATATTGCAAAAATATTTTATTGATTTAACGGAATTGCAATATTCAACATTTATATGAACTTTGTATATTTGTGATAATAAAGGTGAATATGGTACTATCCAACGGTTATCAATTGCAACGTAAGTATTTAGTACTTGCATTGCTTTACTTAATAAAGACATTTTTATTAATCACTTGTTTTTTGTTTCGCAGTTATTTTGAATAATTTTCAAAAAGTAGATACTCCTGATGATGACCTAACAAGTCGAAATCGATCGAGTGATTTTTTAAACTTTTTGAAAATTATTCAAAATAACTGCGAAACAAAAAACAAGTGATTAATAAAAATGTCTTTATTAAGTATTAGTGTGTTTTGCCAAGTGCCTACGGCCAATAGCGTAAAAAGTATGCATTGCTTTACATCATTCAAAAAATCGTCGGCGATACAATGAATATCCATTGTTGCCTGTAATCGTTTCAGAAACTAATTATCTGGGATATCTTTTAGAGCATTTACCATCGATCATATATGACGAGTTTATGTTTAATTGTGGAGCATATACCATATTTTGAGTAGCAATTTGGAAAAGTTCTGGATCATTTGTTGAGTCGGGTATTTCTACAGATATAATTTATGTAATTATTGTAATATTTAGTATTGTAATGGCAAATAAATCTTTGTATTGCCATTAATTCCGGTTGTGTTGCAAAATATAAAAAAATTAAATTTATATTGCAATGGAATTCGTGAAAAGTATTTGTGATGGTCGGTATATACACGATCAAATAATTTGTAGTTTAATGGCAAAGAAATTTTACCCCAAAATTTCTCACGACCCATGAATCATAAGCGTATATTTTTATTAAAATCAGATCAGTGGTTCTTACGGTGATAATCTTCTATGGATGCTGCCATTTACGGTGAACCGATTTCAACTAAATCTTACAGACACACTTCTCACTGCCCATAGAATATATATTTAAATTTTTATCAACATTGGTTCAGTAATTTTTGAGTTAATTGATCGGAAATCTCTTATGGAAGCCAATTTTGATAAAACTTTACAAAAACTATGCTCAGGATCCATAGAACGTATGTATTAATTTTTATCAAAATCGATGAAGTAGTTCTTGAGTTTATCGCTTACGAACAAACACCTTTCTTTTATATATTTAGAGATGGGACTTCCGGAAATTATTACCAATCAAAGCTAAGTATTACCCCTTAGGTATTAATTGAGGTAATCCGTGCATGTAAATTGGTAGACCTAAAATCAAATTATCACGTGCGGTAGTCAAATTTAATCCTTTGAGTCCTGATTTAAAACTGAACCAAATAGATTTTTCTTGTGGCATGTTTTGGGTTGCTTGCGTACCATTTTAAGTAAAAATAAGAAAAAAAAATTAAAAAATAAGTCAGGGTAGGTTTTACCTAATGTACACGCACATGTACAAATCGAGCCAAGGGTAACTATTTTATATTAAAGAAAAAGTTTCTAAACTTATTATTTCAACTTCAAACTTAAAAATGTGCATTTAAAATGCAAAAATAATTAAAAATACATACTCGTAAATTGCTTCTAGCAAAAGTAACTAATAATATAAAAAATAGAAAAACATAATGTAAATAAAGTAACATCAAATAAATACAAATTCACAGTTTTTAAAATTTCGTTCATGTTTCATGGAATTTTACAAAAACAATTCCTTTTTTTAGTAGACAAAGAGGTATTGAACTTTTTCCACAGTAATGCTGGAAACAGACGTGCGCAATTTCGCATGGGGTGAATTTAGGATTTCACTATTATGAATAAAATTATCCGTACTCAACAATTTACCGTTAACCCTTACAAGTTCACTTTTTATCCGCCATACTAGGTTGGATAACCATACCTGTTTTGGTTATCATATCCCACACCTTCTTAAGTATTTCGTCAAAATGAAATCCTCCCATGGTATGATGGACACTTAACTCATCGTATTTAAATTTTAATTTAGTTAGAAATTTTTGTATTTAGAATCGCTTATGCACTTGAAACAATATTCCCGAACATCACACTCTTACAAAAGAAACTGAACGACAACTGCCCAACGCACAGTTTCCAACTCCACAGTATTCCAAATGAATAAATTAAATTGCATGCTCACTTTAAAATGATGTAAATATAGGAAATAATATAAGTATAGATATACAATATAGATAAGGATAACCAATAAATATAATTTAATGGTGTGAAGTTTTTAGACAAAAATGTTACTCGCTGTATTTGTTAAACTTTAAACATTCAATACGAGGCTAGTTCATCATTTCGAGATGGGACTAACTGATTTAAATATCTCAAAGTATCCCCTTTCGAACGTATATAGTCACTATGTGAGCCAATCTCCGAGATTTTTGCTATTTGGTGTATCATTTTATAGAGTATGGTACGTCATTTATTGAAATTTTTATAATAATGAGCATTTTAGATTTTTTAATGTTAAACAATTTTTTTGTTTTATCAATATTTAATATAAATATTGTTTCGATTTTAATATAAAACTAGCTGACCTGTGACTGAATAATCAGTCACGTAAATACATTTTATTGAATTTTTGGTTAAGAAATGATTTAGAAGATTTGTTAAGATGTATATTTGATGCATTTTTATCAAAAATGTAAATTCATTAACGCGGATCCCATGAGGCCACTCCATTAATACGGAGTAATCCAATACTCGCTAATTTAAATTCTCCCTTTGTGATAGACGGGTGCAGTGAAAAGAAGTACGGTTCGCCAGGGCGCTGCTCTTCGAGCTCTATTCTGGTGCTGCCCATGGAGAGGGCGGAGTTAAGCTTCCGGATGTTAGTGTTATAGAACCGCGAGGGGGAGTTAGTTCCGAGAATCAGCTGATTGAGGTAGGGGAGATTGTGCAGTGCGGGGAGGGACACCTTTCCTTTACCACAGCAGCGAGTGAAGCCGAGACTAAGCCCCTCCTTCTCTGCCCGGAAAAATAGCGCGTCAAAGAACTCGCAAGCTACTTCCATCGAACCTAAATAGTGGATATAAATTTCCCGAGAGCACTTTGGGATGATGCCGTGCGCTTCTCATTGCCCGCCAGGTTTAAACCTTCGAGTGCACTCGCAGGAACAAAAAAGCTCCTAAAAAGAGAAAAATTTGCGAGTTTTCAAAAATAAAAACAAAATGGCGAGAAACTTATATTAAAATCGAATTGATCTTGCTCCGCCTCTTCGTCTGGAACCTAATCCTCAAATGTGAGGAAGGCGTCTGCTGGAGATTCACTTGGAATATTGAGCGCGTCTTGAGAGATCCATGGAAGGGTGGCTCCTAATGGCCCTGGGACCGGGTTGGCGTCTTGGGAGATCCATGGGGTGGTGTCACGTGATAATGATGAGACTGGTTCATGGCTTGAATTTGTGGATTGTGAATTTCGATTTTGATCGTATATTTTTCGTTTTCGAGGGTCTCTTGATTTCCAAGGCATTTTGAAGAAAAATGAAAAGAGTTTTGTTCAAGACTCGTTGAGGTGAGAAATGGTAATGACTTACTCGCTGGACCGCTTGTTCAAAGTGGTTTGATTCATACTCGAGGCTTGACTTGATGATTAACGTCTTTATATTTTGAATTTCTTTGACATTTCAGTATTAAAATCAGCAAAATAAAAATATTTTGATTTTTATTCGATTTAGTATGGATTTGAAAATCGCAAAATTGGTCACTTGCGTCGTTTTTTTACATTTCAATGCATTTTTATTACTATGCATTTGAAAATCGTTATTTTTGTCTTTTTTTACTTTAAAAAGTTAGTAGCTTGCTTGTTTAAAACAATTTCAATCCAGTTTTATTTGTATCCGCAACTTTAAGCTCAAAACAGAACAAGAGCGAAGGCGGCGAGCGAAATCGCCTGTCATATTAGAAAACACCGAAATCATGCAAAACAAACACAACCATCAACGCAGGCGATGACGATTTTTTCGTTGAAAAAAATTTAGAGTCTATTTCTATTTTTGTTGCCGACGAAACAATGTTGCCAACTGTTTTTTATATATGTATAAGTTGGCATCAATTAACCGTCATAATATTAACCATTTTTTTTCAATCTAGTAGCCTAATGCAACAACGTCATGTGTCAAAAACACAGAAGGTTATGCCGTTTGGTTGTTTTTTTATCGCCATACGCTGACGCTTTTGTTCTGTTAGCTACAGCGATATCGCGGCGATATTTTTTATTTATTCGTCGACGCTTGCCGTCATCGCTCTTGTTCTGTTTCTAGCTTAAATTTGAATCGCACGCCAACAATTTAACAACTTTTAATTTAAATTGCGCGTCAACCATTAAGCAACTTTGAAATTGAATCGCGCGAAAACTGTTTTGAACTTTGAATCTAACTCGCGTGCAAACTGTTTTGCAATTTTTGATTTGAATCGCGGCACCACCAATTTGAACAAAAAAATTTATTTTCAGTCGTCCCATAAAATTCTCTAATGTGGCAAGATTTCACGCGCACAAAATCTTGGAAATTTTCTGAAACCACCTGAGGTACCCGTTTCGAGTACTTTCCGGTGGAATTTTTCCAATTTTTCCGATTTTTTTACCCTACGCACAGCGCAATATTTATGTAAACCTACCCTGAAATAATCTAACGGATTGGATCATATTTAGAGGTCATTTAGGGTTGAATATGAAAAAATTAAGAGTTTAATATAATAGATAGATAGAAGATAGATAAAAGCTGACCTGTGGCTGAATAATCAGTCACGTGAATACATTTTATTGAATTTTTGGTTAAGAAATAATTAAGAAGATTTTTTAAGATGTAAATTTGTCAAAAATAAAGTAAATTCATATACGCGGTTAATTTTTAAATCTTAATTAGATAGAGTGTCATGACAACATTGTATTTTTACACTCACAACTATTAACATTAAAATGTATGTAAAAATGTATTTTATGTACTCTGTTTTGTTTAATTGAGAGTCAGATACAAATTTTCTACTTATTTTGTCATCACAGTGGTTTGACAAAAACATCGGCAATTTTAATAAATTTTGTCATTGTCACGGTGTAATGCGCATGATCATAGATTCAATATAAACATATTTTGTCATGGCATTCTGGCGTCGTGGCAAAATTTTGCTGAAAACACCTGAGGTGCCCGTTTCAGGTACTTCCCGGTGGAATTTTTCCGATTATTCTAGCAAAGGCACACCGCTATATTTATGTCAACCTACCCTGAAAAATTTAAACGGATCGGATCATATTTAGGGGTCATTTTAGGGTTGAGTATGAACAAATTAAGCGTATTAATATAATAGATAAATTCACGGTTAAAATTGCACATTTCCAAAAAATTTTGTTCAAAAAAAAAAATTGTGTTCAAAAACTTCAGAAAGAACACTCGCGTAAATTTTTGTCCAAAAACTTTTGTCCAAAAACTTCACACCGGTTAATTTAATAAATAATTAGCAAATTTTATCATTTTTTTTACACATTCTTAAATTTGAACCATGGTTCTTGGAGGGTTAAAATTAATTGTATATTTATGTGATAAATCTTATAATAGGTATAATATTAAATAATAAATTAATATAAATAAATAATCAAATCATGACCCTAATACTGCACCAGCAGTTGTAGCACAATCCGATGAAAATGGTACTGGAATTTTTTAGAAATTAATTACAACATATCGACACTGTTCAACCCCCAATAAACAACCCCAAGTACAATTCTTCAAAACTAATATTTTTGGTTAAACCATGCTTTTGGCATTTCAGTTAAAATATCTTATATCGTACTGGGGGCGGTATTGTCATTTTTTACAAATTAACTACATCATATTGGCATAGCTCCACCCCATTCTAAAAGCTTTCCCTACGAGGTGCAACTTTTACCCTAAATGGGAGCAACCGCTTAAAATCATTGTATCGTACTTGTTGATACAAGAAGATTTTTACTAAATAAATTACAATATACTATAATAGTTCATTTGCCAAAAACTGACCCTAAAAAGTGCAGATCTTTAAAACAATATTTCTCTGTATAGGTAAGACCCCTCAAATAGGTACCCATTAATTCATTACAACATCCGTGGGTGTGCCCAGAAAAATCGATCATTCTACATTGAATTACATTCTTTTGTGAGAAATAAGTATCATTTTATTACAACAGCCACACCCACAAAAATCGATTATAATGCATTGAACTTTCTTCCTGTGCAGGAATAATAGGTAACAATGAATTTATTAGAACAGCCCACACCCACAAAAATCTATCAAAATGTATCGAAGTACCTTCCCATGCAAGAAATAGGAAAGTAGTTCGTTACATTTTGATCGATTTTTGTGGGTGTGGGCTGTTGTAATTAATTCTTGGGTTCCTCTTTATTACACAGGAAGAAAGTTCGATGCATTTTAATCGATTTTTGTAGGTGTGGGCTGTTGTAATAAATCCAGAGATACCTACTTTCTTGCATAGGAATGTAATTTAATGCAAAAGATTTTGTAGACACACCTACGGCTGTTGTAATAAATTCATGGATACCTTTGAGGGGTATTACCTTTACAGAGAAATATTGTTTTAAAAAGCTACATTGTTTAGGGGCAGTTTGTGGTAATTGAACTATTCAATATATTGTAATTTATTTAGTAAAATTTTCTTGTATCAACAAGTACGATACAACGATTTTAAATGGTTCCTCCCATTTGGGGTAGTGTTCTATACGTTAAATTTTCCATTTTATTGTAAAGAGATTCTAGTATTACCTCAGCACTATATACATCAAAAATTTACAGAAATGCAAAAGGCGTGTTGTGACGAAAAATAAGGTTTTTAAAAGTTGCACCCCGTAGGGGCAGCTTTTGGTGGAGGAGAGGGGGGGGGGAGGGGGTTGAGCTATGCCAATACTTTGTAGTTAATTTGTAAAAAATTACAATACCGCCCCCAGTACAATATAAGAAATATTAACTGAAATGCCAAAAGCATGGTTTAATCAAAAATATGGGTTTTGAAGAATTGTACTGGGGCGTAGTTTTTTGGGGGTTGAACTATGTCGATATGTTGTAATTAGTTTGTTATCATAGTCCAGTACCACCCTCACCACCCTACAATAATTATTAGCAAAAATACGAAAAGTGTGGTGTAGCCTTGTCTAACGCCAGCCCACACACGAATTCCAGTATAACGGGAACTGTAAACAATTTTCTAACTGTGTAACAAATTTGTAATTAACTTGTAAAAAATTCCAGTACCATTTTCATTGGATTGTGCTACAAGTGCTGGTGCAGCTTTAGGGTCATAATCAACTCAAAATATAAATATATGTATATAGGTAAATAAATTATAAGTTTAATAGTTGAAAGAAATTCATAAACATATGCATGAATTTAATTTGTTCCAAAAAATTGCATTCAAATCTTCATGTTATTGGCGTCGCAAATCGCCTTCACTTTCCCTACGACCCAAACCTCTTGCTTTTTGTTTTATTTTTTTAAAATATAATTTAAATCTTTACAAACACTTTAACCATCTATGTTAGCTTGCTGCGGCTCATCTTTAGCATGAAGTTGAAATAAAAAAACAAGTTTGTCCACTATACAATTGTATCAACAAACTGGATTGTGGGAGTTATGCGTTGTCATAATTACATTTAGTACCCTGCGCTACTAGAGTATTAATCGAATTGTTGGGTGGCCGGGATTCTGTGTGATTTTTAAGATTTGCTAAGCTTATTGACACAAAACTAATAATCTGTAACAGCGACTGTTTCAAACGTGAGGCCGACTCACACCCAGGAGATAGTCTCAAACTCCGGGCTTAACTTTGTGATTTATCTAAGATATCGACGTTTCATACTCAAATGTGAATTTGGATATTTGATATTAACACAAAGTTGTCAACAGCAAAGTTCACAAATACACTTAAATTTTAGCGACTCTAGACAAAATTGCTTATGAATACCTCCTGCCATGATATAAATGTTCGTGGACTGGCTCGTAAGTTGTAATTTAAAACGGTTGTTTCGTAAGCTTTTTGCACATGACTTAACATAACCTTTAAGTAAGCTGACAGTCGGTCTATATTATCATTCGTGAACATTTGATTGTTATTCAATATGTTAAGCCTCCTCAACAAGTCATAAGTTGCACCGTGTTGTATTTTGTGTTGTCCAAAAACTAAAAAATGAAGTGAAAACCCTTTGCTGGAATGAACAACGTTTTGAAGCGCACCAGCTATTTCGTCGAGATGTTTATCGCACATTTGGTTGTCCTCTTGAATATATGCTCTGACAGCGGCTAAGATGGAACGATTTTTTGCCGTAAAGTCATGTTTAATTTCGTATTTATTCATCATTTCTTTAAAAATGTTTGAGCTAAACTGAACCCATTGTCTGTTAAAATCCTATCAGGCACACCAAATAGATAGAAAATCTTATTCTCCAATAACTCTATGACATTTATCGCAGAAGCTGTCCGAACCGGAAACAACAACGGAAATTTACTAGATTGATCTAGCACTATAAGAATATGCGTGAATCCATTTTTAGTGCCCGGATATGGACCAAGAAAATCTATATACAATCTTTGCCATGGTCGGATTACATCAAAAGCTTAGCCTATTTCCGGTTTAGTTACTTAGTTTACGGCTTTCGAACATTTACAAATTTCACAACCATTTACAAATTTCCTCACATCTGAAACTAGCGTTGGCCATTAATGATTTCAATCATTTGAATCTCCAAAGCTTGTATAGGAGCTTTTATGTTTTTTGCATATATTTTGAAAAGTATACAAAAAAACGAAATAAAATGATTGTAAATTATATTTCAATCAAAATAAGTTCAGATTATATTTTAAATTTTATCGGAAACGACGACGAGTTTTGATAAAAAAACTTTATTTCAACAAAATTCGTAATCACTACAGGCCAGGCGGATTGACTATTTGATATAAAACTTCATACTAAAGCTTTTTCCATTAATTGGGGAATCCATGTGAAATGTGTTGAACATCTGTCTGCCAGAAGTGACAGCTTCGTAGGAGCTTTTTCTCTACTTATGCAGGGGTTGATTTATTAAGAAACACGTTTGTAACGAATTGTCTTTAGACAGATCGAAATCTCGTTACCACTTTCAACCTATCTAAACTTACCCGATACAATTGTATACATATTTGCAGTGTTAATCATGACCTGCACAATATTCCTTAAATTCTAATGTAATTTTCTAAATGTATACAAATTGTTTATGTTACTCAAATAACATAATAAATGTATTTACATTTTACCTGAATAAACCATTTTTATATGAGTTTATTCAGTGTGTCTATTACAACAACGTTGAAGGTCGTTGTTCGTAAATATTGCTTATAAGTAAGTACACTGCACTCAATTTCCCACGTTTGCAGTAAATATAATGGTAATGTCGTTCAACTAATAATCGCATGGAAATTTCTGATTTTTGGCACATGTTGCTTAATCAACAAAATATATGTATGCGATTATTGGTGATATCCGAAACCCTGAATTTCTATGTGGATTATTAATGGAAATGGGGGGGGGGCTATTTAGAGGTGATTTCAATCATTTAAATAGTCTGATTTTTGGTTTGAGAAAGGGATTATGTTTTGGAAAGCAGACGGTGGCAGTCTTCATAAAATCGTTTGAGATCATTGTTGGACTAAGTCGTATTGTATTTGAACATAAAAAAAGTTTAATTTGGGAGGACAATAAAGGCGCAAAATTTTAAGAAAAATCCGTTTATTTTTATTTTTGGGAGTTGTATTAACGTGGTGAGTATGTACTAAACAATATTTTTATTCACAGGTATAAGTAAAAAAAAAGGAACTAACATATAACTGGTCCAGGCTGTACTAGTGAACAAGGAATTTCGTGTGACGTTTTTCGTCGGAAATTCCCGCTGTTAACTAGTATAGTAACAAGGTGCATGGCCAAGCACCTTTCTTATTACTAACCCGCGGCCACGCGCCGTTACTTAAATATAGATATTTTTTTTGTTTTGATTAATCGGACACCTTGCCAATAATGTGGTAAGGGCCGAATAATCAGCGGATCTTGTGTGGCTCATGCCGAATGGGTAAGCCATCTGCTAGTGATGGTACTCACGGTTCCCCCTCCTTAGCTCCCTCGCGATTGGGCGAGACGTCTTCCTTTCAACATCAAAAATGTTAGCGGTATACTAGGCTCTGTTCACACCTCCATCCCCCACGACCATACATACCTCTACCCTTTGAGCTACGGGCTAATGCCGCTTGGAGGTAATGTGAACAGGGATATTATTTTTGAAACTGTTTGCCGACAGCAAACTGTTTCATTATGGCGCCCAAATTAGAAGCCCGAAAATAATCGTATTTGTTAAATACAGGCTGTGCTTGGTTAGAAATATCAGACGCTATCATCTTGCTTTTAGTCTATATAGTTTTTCTGAATGATCCGTGATTTGATTAACTTAATCTAGCTATTAAAGCTAGTTAGTTGAAACCAGTGGATGCACACTCAATTATTTGTGCCAACCAGAAGAGGTTCATAGTGATTAGTAGAATTCTTTCGAACCCATTTGGGTTGTTTAGTTCCCCATCAGCGCAAAATGATATTTCTTACTCTAAGTACAGTTTTTCCATATATATGGGAGAATAAAATTTTCCCAAACAAAATCATCCATTAAGATTGTTGTCTTCATACAGCTTTCTCAACTTGAGTTGTTTATGACCCAGTGAGGGAGAGTGTTATGCGCTTGCGGTAGTAATGTCAATCATTCCTTTCTTGCCTGCAAATGCAGGGGGTATAAAGGACTTGACATTCTATCGGCTTAGCCGTAACACTACATTAAACTGGTACAAACACCCAAGTTTCACATTTCCCCAAAAATAATTGTAATTTGTTTTGAGTTCTTCAAAACAGATTCTCCAAAGAAATTCGACTAAAAATATGAATTTCCTGGTGGTCAAACCACACAGTGCATAGTTAGGTTTCGCGTTCAAATCCGCTTTGTATATTTAAAATTTTAACCATCACCCTTTGGGGTGTAGGTCGTATATCGTCTACATTTAGTTAATCACGTCTAGATTTAAACCTATTCAGTTGTTCAGATATCTTTGCTCTGCTATTAGGCGAGTATGACTGCAGGCCTGGACATAAACTGAGTAAAGTTACGATACGCATTGTGGAAATTCTTAACGATAGCCGGCGAGTTACCGTTCCTTCTGGTAGTCCATTGTGGTATATACAGTTATAGAACTCAAAAACCACAGGTGATTTACAAGCATATCTTCGGTTAGCTACTCGCACAGTCGTGATCCTTCGCTCGCGAAGCTTGACTATCAACTGTGAGGATGAGGGCAATTGGAATATGCTTGGCGAGTAGGTACAATTTGTGGGATTGCTAATCCATTCCGAAAATAGCAGTGTGAATCACTCAGGTGTACATACCGAGTTAGGACTCTCACTGCATGATTTAAGATTGGATGTGCACTTTCGCCAAAAAAAAATTTCATTCATATTTTAACCTATCCCATTCCTTTTTCAACCATCACCAGAGCACCTGGACCTCGCTCGGCGGGGGCTGCACAGGATCCGCCACACCAAAGTTATTAGAAAGTTTATAAACAAAAATTGAATATAGTGTACCAACCCATCAGAAGATTAGAAGAAGTGAATTAAGACATAAGGCGTATTTATTTTGAATTACCAGCTTAAAAGCGATAGTAAAAAGTAGAGGGTGTAGGAGTTTGATAGCGATATAAGTTGGGTTAATGAGAGGACGAAAATTAAATAGGTTATAAGTATTACGGAAGATAAGTGAATTTACAATTTAGGAATAAGCAGTTATTAAGTAGTTAGTAGATTTTTAGGGTTTGCTAAATAATAGAATGTCGGAGAAGAAATTGTTTAAGGTAGACCATCTGGATGAGGATGAGTTGCGCATCGAGTTTGAAGTGCGTAACCTGGTGGACAAAATCACTCCAGGGAACGTAACCGAGACTCTAAAATTGGAGTTAACGCGCAAAATAGAGAATGAGTCCAATAATTCGTTTTTGGTCCCTAAAATAGCACATGAAGCGGCGCGTAAACAACCCGCAAGGGAGATTACGTTGTGCTTAAAGAAATTGAGCCATCTACGTCAGTGCATGCTGGATGGAGTTATTAGTTTAAAACCAACAGCTGAATGGTTACCAAAACTGGCCACCAAGTTCGTGCACCTTCAAGGAAGAGTTGCACGAATTGGTAGGACGCCTAAGTTTGCAGCATTAGTAGGACCCCTTAGAGATGCTGTCGAGTTTGGTGGGGAATTAGTGTCCCGACTGTTGGCAGGTGAGTTAACTATTGAAGATGCCCGTACGCAGTTGGGCAGTTTAAAGGTCCCAGAAGAAGCACCAAAGCAAACAGAAATCAATGATGACGGCCAAGGTAAAGGTGCAGTATCTAAACTCAAGAATCCAGTACAAATGGCGGCTCGAAAGGATACTGAGCTATTTCACCAAAAATTAGACCAAATACGACTCGATGATGATATCCAAAGGGAGGAATCCTTCGAGTATGATAGTGATGAATACCAACTTATGCCGAATTCTACGCATCGGACAAGTAAAATTAATGAGGCAAAACTACGACAGGAGGTAAAAACCTGGAAAATCAGTTTCTCTGGGTATAGTAGCGAATTGACAGTGCAACGCTTTCTAACCAGGATTGAATGGCATGCCAAACGATCCCAGATACCACTTGATAGTGTGGTGGGAGCTCTTGACTTGTGCTTAGTTGAGGAAGCTCTAGAGTGGTTCTGGAATTCAGTTGACCGCAACCCAGAGATAGACTGGAGCAGCGTGAAACAAGAAATGGCGTTACGCTTTGCTCCTAATATCACCGAGGATGATATACACCGAATGCTAAGTGATAGAAAGCAAAAATACCCCCGCGAAACTGTCCAGGAGTACTATCAGGCAATGCAAAAAATCGCATTACAATCCACAAGAACCATTTCTGAAGGCGTTATGTACACTTTTATAAGAAGAAACATGCGTCCAGGATTGCAAATGGCGATGCACAACGAACCAAGATTTGCAACCCTGGCCGACTTCATTCGTAGGTGTAGCACGCTGGAGCAAGTGTGGCGAAGATTTGGACATGTTCCGGAAGCCACCTTCGCACCACCCAATGACTTGCCACCTAGCAATTACGGCAACCAACCTTTTAGGCGAAGAGTTGCGTTCAACACACAAACTCCTAAGGTACATGAGTTTATGTTGGAGCAAGGGGAAGTGGATGAACCCTTATCCATGCTTAAAGCAACTTCTGGTTTTCAAGGCTACAATATCGATCCCGGAGAATACCCCACAAGGACTCTGAAGTCAAGTGGTCACTCAAGTCCAATAATCAGACCACGTCTGATGGATGAGCAAGAAGGGGATATGGGACAGTATGAAATGCCCGATACGACCCCATACTACTTAGCCAATTCCCAGCCACAAATATGTGCCATCAATCAACAGAATAGAGCCCAGTCCATCAGGGGAAACCCCATCTTTGACCCTGTGGGTCAGCAAAACTTCCAACAAGCCACAGCAGTTCAGAGAATTCACTCTCAGCCCCTGATGAGTGGTGCAAGGTTTAAGTGTTGGAACTGTGGGGATCCTAACCACACATTCATGGGTTGTCGCAAACTTGTCTCTCATGTTTTCTGTTTTGGTTGTGGAACAAGAGATGTATTCAAGCCAGATTGTACTCGCTGTACCCCATCAACGGAAAACTGGAGATCGGAGATGAGGGAGCCTCGCCAAACTCGTCTCCAGAACACACCTCCGAGGCCAAAGAATGCCACAGAAGAGGCAGCCAGCAATACGGACCCCGAATTGTACCGGCTGCACCGAGCTTAAATATTAAAAATAATAATACACACCGTTCGATATCTTGTCAAACAGACAACAGACAAAGGATTCGAGCGTTAAGATATTTTCGTTTGCGACGATGGTGGCGCAAGCAAATATTATCATCAATAATTCACCAAGGGTTAGATCATCGACCATATGTCAATATAACTTTAGACGGAGAAAATATTCGTGGTCTTCTCGATTCCGGAGCCAACATAAGTGTTTTGGGTAAAGGAAGCGAACAATTTCTACAAGACCATGGTTTAAAATACTTCCCCCGAAAAACTCAGGTGCTTACTGCCAGTGGTGCACCTGAATCAATACTCGGATACGTCACTATACCGATTACTTTTGGAGGACAAACTAAAAGTATGCGTCTCTACATCGCGCCCTCACTAGAGCAAAGGTTATACCTTGGTACTGATTTCTGGACCACATTCAATCTTCAGATAACAGTATCCGAGCTCAGTTTACCAGGTGATATCAGTGATGTAGCCTCCAAAATAAATGCAGACAATAGCCAGCATGTGTTAACATCAGCACAGCTAGAAGAATTAGATAGAATTAAATCGGAATTTCCATCGTCTGAAAAGCTAGGTTTGGGAAAAACACACTTAGTGCAGCATGAGATAGACACTGGTGATGCCAAACCAATCAAGCAACGTTATTATGCCATTTCTCCTGCTAAGCAACGTGAAATGGATAAAGAATTGGAACGAATGCTGTCCTTGGGAGTGATTGAGGAGTCTTCAAGCTCGTGGAGTTCACCAGTTACTGTGGTTCCCAAGAGCAATGGTAAGGTTAGGTTGTGTTTAGATGCACGAAAACTGAACTCGGTCACGGTGCCAGAGGCATATCCACTGCCAATAATTGACGGTTTGCTCAGTCGCCTGGAAAACACTAAATATATTTCCAGTTTAGATTTGAAGGATGCATTTTGGCAAATCCCATTAGAACAATCTTCAAGATGCAAAACCGCCTTTACAGTGCCTGGCAGACCCCTCTATCAGTTTACCGTGATGCCGTTCGGTTTATGCAATGCGGCTCAGACGATGTGTAGACTAATGCACAAGGTAATACCTCACGAACTGCATGATAGAGTATTCGTCTACCTAGATGATCTCCTCATTACTTCACCTACCTTCGAAGGTCACATGCAGTTACTCAGGGTTGTAGCAAAACATCTGACATTGGCCAATCTAACTATCAATATTGAGAAATCTAAGTTCGTCCTGACCCATTTAAAATATTTGGGCCATATAATCGGTGAAGGCTGTATTAGAGTAGACCCAGATAAGGTTAAGGCGATACAAGATTTCCCCGTTCCTAAAACTGTCAAGCATATTCGGCAATTTCTGGGAATGAGTGGGTGGTACCGCAAGTTTATACCAAGATTCTCGGAAGTAGCGACCCCACTCACCGAGCTCCTAAAATGCAAAGGCATTATCCAGTGGAATGAGCAGGCACAAGAGGCATTCATTAACTTAAAGGAATGTCTTACAACCGCACCAGTGTTAACACATCCAGACTACACTCGTACCTTCTTTATTCAGGTAGATGCGTCAAAGACAGGTGTAGGGGGCGTCCTCTTCCAGAAAGATAGTAAAAATGAGGAACATCCCATCGCTTTCTATTCTCATAAGCTGAACGGAGCGCAAAAGAATTATAGCATCACAGAGTTGGAATGCCTGGCCGCAGTTCTTAGCGTAAAGAAATTCCGAGCCTATGTTGAGGGATATGAATTTGTCATTATTACGGACCATGCCAGTCTGCAATGGCTGATGAACCAGACTGATCTGTCTGGGCGGTTAGCTCGTTGGAGTCTAAAGCTACAAGGTTACAACTTTAAAATCGAGTATCGTAAGGGGTCACAAAATGTAGTGCCGGACGCTCTTTCTCGAATACCCGAGGAGGAAGTAGCTGCTCTTACCATGCATGGAACGAATTTACAATTAGACCTACAGTCCGCTGAATTTACACGACCAGTATACTTGGACCTACTGAAAAATTTTCAAGGCCACAAACCAGAAAATATTAAAATCTCAGATGGGAAAATTTTGATTCACCTACCGAGTAGGAACCCTGATCATCAGACAGACATTCCAGATTGGAAACTATGGCTCCCAGTCAGCCTAGTCCCAACAATTCTCAGTCAAGCGCATGAACCACCTAATGCAGCCCACATGGGTATGGCTAAGATGATTGAGGTCATACGCAGAAGTTTCTACTGGCCAACGCTAGTAAAAGACGTGCAAAGATATGTACAACAATGTCAGGTTTGTAAGCAAACCAAAGCCCCAAACACCACTTTGAGACCCCAAATGGGCAAATACAAAGAGTTCGAACGTCCTTTCCAGAAGTTGTATCTTGACTTCCTGGGGCCATATCCCAGGTCTAAGAGTGGTAACACCCACCTGCTAATAGTACTGGATCACTACTCGCGATTCGTGCTATTAAAACCTCTGCGAAATGTAGTGGCCAGTAGGGTCGTACAATACCTGGAGGAAGAAATATTCCCGGTATTCTCCGTGCCAGAGACCATCTTGACGGACAATGGACAACAATTCAAGTCCAAACTATTTCAGAGCCTCTTGGATAGACACGGAGTAAAACATGTTTTTACTCCAGTTTACTCACCCCAGGCTAATGCTTCAGAGCGCGTCAATCGCTCAATATTAGCTGCCATTAGGGCATACCTAGAGGAAGATCACCGGAATTGGGATCTCCATATCCCGCAGATTGCTAGTGCACTACGCAACACCGTGCATTCCTCTACATCTTATTCGCCAGCATATCTAGTCTTTGGACAACATTCCGTTCAACATGGCTCTCAGTACCCCCTATTGCGGTTATTGGGAGGAGGAGCTTTGATGAACCATTCAGTTCAAGGGAAAGACGACCGTTTAGCGTTAGCTCGAGAACTTGTATTATTCCACCTTGATCAAGCGTACAAGCGGAATGCATCCCAGTACAACCTGAGATCAGCAAGGAGGGAATTAGCAGTCGGACAAGAGGTCTGGGTGCGAAATTTTACCCAGAGTAACGCTAGTTCCAAATATACAGCTAAGTTAGCAAACAAATTTGTACCCGCCACAGTACAACGCCGAGTTGGGACAGTAGCCTATGAGCTAGTCACGAGGAATGGCAACGCACTCGGAATTTTCCACGCTAAAGATATTCGAGTGTAGTAACCCCACTGATTGTGTAAAATACTCCATCTTATGGTGGAACACTTGGATGTACCTAAGCGTAAGAGGAAGGAGTTTGAGAAGGAACGAAAATGTCGGAGACGGGAGGAGAGAGAAATAAAGAAGAAGGAGGTGACGGCTGATGGTAGCGCGGGTAATACAGAGCTCGTTGTCGCGGACCATTCTGTCGTTACACCATCTACGTAGAACTAGATATCTGAATAGATGATGTAAAGACAGAATGAAGAATGGTATATCGAATACCATTGCAAGTAGAGTTAAGAGAATAGGATAGGCTATATAGGATAGGTTAAAGAATAGTATAGGAATATGGTAATAATTAGCAATTAATATTATTAATTAAGTAATAAGAACCGCATATAAGACACAAAGTTAACATTATTTTCCATATTATGTGGCCAACAAACAACAAGGGAAAAAAATCATAATGAGGACATACACAAAAGGTTATCCATGGATGGTAGTAATAGGAGTAGTGTTGGTTTTCGTGAAATCGCTGGGTGGTAGTGTGTACAACGAGTTTCCAAACAACCCAGGCATATTCATGGAGGAAATAGGAGGAGCATATTAATACCAAACTAGTTACCCCGACATAACTGAGTGAACAACTCCAAAAACTACAAGCGATGATGCCAAAAGATGTCAGTTGCGGAGTTAGCCTAGTGCACGCAGTGGGAGTCCGGGGTTCAACTATGTAGACAGCAACGCACGTTGTTTAATGCTCAGGTGGATAATAGGTCATGCAAGGTCCATATATTACAAAGAGAAGAACAAGCATGGGGGAACACAACTAAGCCAGGAAAATCAGTGGCTGATATTCAATGCATAACCCGAAAGAATTACAGTCATATGCAACAATACCACGGAGTACCAAAAAAATCCAAGGCAGTGGTATACTTCAGTTAAATGAAGGTTGCCAGAGGGCTACAATTAACCTCTTGCTTAGTTTCAATGTAAGCCAAGTTTGGTTGGAAAAAAAAAAAAAAATAATTCGGACCCCGGAGGTACTAGGGAATTTAGACCCGGAGCTGGAAGATTTGGCCGTTGCAGTAAACTCAATTCACGAAAAACAACATTGGCGACGAGTTAATGTACATGACCTCAACCACTATGCAAGTTCAGGGATAGTGCTCATCATAGGGGGGATACTAGTCATTAGTTGGAGGCGGCGCCGTAACACCAGGAGAGTCTGGAAAGCCACTACTAAGCAGCGACGTAGCGAGAACCAACTACCAACCTTCACACAACCTCGCCGGCGTCACAGTCACTGACCAGATACCTCAATGATGAATGGATATACGTTAATGTTTATAACTTTATAAGATATTAAGTTTAAAAAAAAAAAAAAAAAAAAAAAAAAAAACATGAATAAATACATAATAAGGTTTAATAAGTTTTAATATATAGTTAAAATATAAGAAATAGTTAAAATTACTTAATAATATTATAAAGAAATCTGTATTTAGGTTATAAAAATTAGATTAGTTTGCCCGGCTGAGACTTACTCAGGGTGTGGGGCGTCCGCCACGTTGATCGCCTTTCAATCAGTTCTCGACTCTATCTACTTTCCATAAGAGCATGAGATCTCTTTTAATCTCAGGATGGGTTTCCCCACGGTGTAACGAATTGTCTTTAGACAGATCGAAATCTCGTTACCACTTTCAACCTATCTAAACTTACCCGATACAATTGTATACATATTTGCAGTGTTAATCATGACCTGCACAATATTCCTTAAATTCTAATGTAATTTTCTAAATGTATACAAATTGTTTATGTTACTCAAATAACATAATAAATGTATTTACATTTTACCTGAATAAACCATTTTTATATGAGTTTATTCAGTGTGTCTATTACAACAACGTTGAAGGTCGTTGTTCGTAAATATTGCTTATAAGTAAGTACACTGCACTCAATTTCCCACGTTTGCAGTAAATATAATGGTAATGTCGTTCAACTAATAATCGCATGGAAATTTCTGATTTTTGGCACATGTTGCTTAATCAACAAAATATATGTATGCGATTATTGGTGATATCCGAAACCCTGAATTTCTATGTGGATTATTAATGGAAATGGGGGGGGGGCTATTTAGAGGTGATTTCAATCATTTAAATAGTCTGATTTTTGGTTTGAGAAAGGGATTATGTTTTGGAAAGCAGACGGTGGCAGTCTTCATAAAATCGTTTGAGATCATTGTTGGACTAAGTCGTATTGTATTTGAACATAAAAAAAGTTTAATTTGGGAGGACAATAAAGGCGCAAAATTTTAAGAAAAATCCGTTTATTTTTATTTTTGGGAGTTGTATTAACGTGGTGAGTATGTACTAAACAATATTTTTATTCACAGGTATAAGTAAAAAAAAAGGAACTAACATATAACTGGTCCAGGCTGTACTAGTGAACAAGGAATTTCGTGTGACGTTTTTCGTCGGAAATTCCCGCTGTTAACTAGTATAGTAACAAGGTGCATGGCCAAGCACCTTTCTTATTACTAACCCGCGGCCACGCGCCGTTACTTAAATATAGATATTTTTTTTGTTTTGATTAATCGGACACCTTGCCAATAATGTGGTAAGGGCCGAATAATCAGCGGATCTTGTGTGGCTCATGCCGAATGGGTAAGCCATCTGCTAGTGATGGTACTCACGGTTCCCCCTCCTTAGCTCCCTCGCGATTGGGCGAGACGTCTTCCTTTCAACATCAAAAATGTTAGCGGTATACTAGGCTCTGTTCACACCTCCATCCCCCACGACCATACATACCTCTACCCTTTGAGCTACGGGCTAATGCCGCTTGGAGGTAATGTGAACAGGGATATTATTTTTGAAACTGTTTGCCGACAGCAAACTGTTTCACGTTGTTGGGTAAAATATACAAATTAAATTGTATGCTTTGTAATTGGCATTTTACTCATGCAAACACAAAAATATGTAGGTACATATGGACGTCTTCAAACAGTTGATATAATGGATGGATATATGATCTTGAAAATAATTATAGAAGAAGTTCTAGAATGTGTCAAATTGGAACGGAACTAGGTTATTTCTGAAAGAATATGAAGAAATCTTAATTGACCATGATGAAATTTAATAACTAGGTCATTTCTTAATTTTAATAATATAGCTAATTGAGACGGAGCTGTGAATAAGTGATGCATATTTTTCTGCTGGGTGAAAATGGGATTCTAGAATGAGTTTAGTAAAAGTCCCGACTGTGGCGGATAAGCTGATATTTTATATCATGAAAATGATTCTTAAATCATTTTTAGAAAAAGTTCTATAGAATAATACCACGTAGGACGGAATTGACCATTTTTTAACCGATCATGATGTATGGAAATTGAACTAGGATGTTTCTGTACAGATAATGATGTAATTTTTATGTTGAATGGAATTGAAATTCTCAAATGCGTTCAATCCATTTTGCTAATTATATTTAAATTTGTTGTAATGTGTTGATACTCAACAAGGTGCATAATATCGTATGTACTTTAGTTTCAAGTATAATAACTTGCTTAGTCAACTAATATACGCTCATCGTATGTGCTGTATTATATTCATTCATAATAACATGCTTTGTACTATATTCATTCATAATAATATGCTTAGTAAACTAAATTTATGTATAAAAACCGTAGAAATTATAATAAAGATTCAGTTGTAAAACAAGAACCTCGTAATATATTTGTGTGCCCTCACCAGTGGTAAGCCACAAATACTAATTAAATACAACAAACTTACCATTGGTCCTTCGAGTTATAAATAAGAACCACGCTTGGAAATACATTTCTAAAAAACCAACATAACATCGAAGATGGATACTATCAAAGCTTTGTGTGAGCAAACACAAACTGGAAAATTAATAAACAAAATAAGAACAAACAACGTTAAAAAAGATTCAGCTGTTAGAAAAACTGTTAAATATTGTGATGAAAGACTCACAAATATACAGCTGCTCTTTGACAAATTTTCAACTGTGGATGCTGCTTTGGTACATACACTCGACAAAAATCATCCGTATGTAGTCGAAAAATTCTTCGATCAAGTCAAAACTTCATATGAAGAAACTAAAACAACCCTCAAAGATGCCCGAGACAAGGCTATGCCAGCTAATTCATCTGACGCAAATGATGAGATGAACAAAAAGGCGGCAGATACTTCTTCATACGTTCTAGAAGACAACGATGATGACGATACTGAGGTGTTCCCGGAAATTCACGTCGCCGACCAAGAACAACGAAAGCGATGCAAGATCCAAAACATAAAAGCAAATATGCTACGCACCAACATAAATGGCATAATGGAATTCATTATTAGCACTGAACCACGCAGCAAATCATTTTATGAGATGAAAATGAAATTATTAAATACTTCCTGGATTACCTTCACAAACAACCACGAAGAAATATTGAGCAACGCAACCGAAGAAGAACTCGGCAATAAATATTTTGGTGAGAAAACTTACGAGATACTTCAACAAGAGTATGAATTCGCGAACATTCATCTTCAAGATCAACTGGAAAGTATCAGCAAGGAAGGAACTGATAATACCCATTCCAGGATAAAACTCCCTCGGATAGAAATAGCGCATTTCTATGGGAACTGTAAGCAATGGCCAAGCTTTCAAAACTTATTCACTAAAATGATTCACTGCAACAAAGAGTTATCCAGTGAGGAGAAAATGCATTACTTACTCTCAGTAATCCGAGGTGATGCAGCCAAACTCATAAGTCACCTCACCGTATCAAAAGAAAATTACTCTACCGCTTGGAATATTTTATTCTCTAGATACGAGGATAAAAGACTTATAACAAACACCTTTATTGATACGATTATGGAGCTACCTGTCATTCAGATAGAATCTGCAAATCACTTAAGAACGCTACATGACACAGTCATAGAATGTCTGCATGCCCTAAAGAATCAAGGAATAAACACAGATTCGATGGATGCAATACTCATAAACATTTTGACACGGAAGTTGGATAAAGAGACACATCGGCTGTATGAAACATCACTTAAAAATCCAAAGGATATTCAAACAGTGAAAGACTTCCTGAACTCTCTTCAATTACGCTTCCAATCACTTGGAGTACTATCCAGAGAAAACGTCAACAAAAAAAGAGATCAGCAATCTACTCCAGTTCGGAAGGCAGCAAATGTCATAGTGGCCAAAAAACAAGCGAAATGCAGTTATTGCTATGAAGAACACAATCTACCAGAATGCAAAAAATTTCAGAACTTGCCACACACCGAGAGAACCAAGGCAATTTATTATCAACCATTATGTCGGCGCTGTCTGCTTCCAAGGCACAAAAATCCATGCTTCAAAAGCTGTGACCTATGTAAGGGTGCTCATCACAGCCTGCTTCATTGTAACGACAATCCAAAGGGAGTCGGTAAATCTCAACCACCAACACAACCGGCTATACAGTCAGGACATACGTGGAACCGTAATTGCATATTGTTAGGCACTGCTATGGTAAAAGCATCTTCTAACACTTCCGAAGAGCTTCTTCGTGTTTTAGTTGACCCTGGATCACAGGCTACGTTCATAACAGAAGAGGCTTGCGACAAGCTAAAACTAACAAAGTTCAATGCGCACGCAAACATCATTGGAATGGGAAAAACAGAAGCCGGAACAGCAAGTTCAGTCGTTGAGCTTACAATAAGTCCCAGATTCACATCCAATTTCAATATAAAAATCAAAGCGCTAGTTTTCAAAACTTTGACCCGGGACATGCCAGAGCAGCATCTAGATCCTTGGAAATGGAAACACACCAAAAACATTTTGTGGGCTGATCCTACATTCCACACCCCTGGTCCAATCGACATTTTACTTGGTGCCGATTATTATGGAGACATTCTGTTGAATAATATTTTAAAACTATCATCCGAAGAACCGATTGCACAACATACAAAATTAGGCTGGATATTTATGGGACGAACTTCAGTTGATTGCAACATCTCGGTAACCCAGACATTGACAGTGGAGGCAGTAGATATCGATAAACAACTTAAAACATTTTGGGAAATAGAAGAAATCCCGTGCAAGCGAGCATTTACTAAAGAAGAATTAGAATGTGAAAAGTTATATGAAATCAGCCATCAACGTAACAATGCTGGCCGCTACGTGGTAAAAATACCGTTTAACTCCGAGCTGTTTTATTCCAAGCCTTTGGGCTGCTCGCGTAAATTAGCAATGGCACGCTTACTTCAGGTAGAAAATCGACTTGCAAAAAATCCACAACTAGCAACGCAGTACAGAAACTTCATGGATGAATATATCGCCTTGGGACACATGGAGGTTGCTGATACAACCAATGAATCTGGTTACTATTTCCTACCGCATCATGCAGTTCTGAAATCTTCGAGTACAACTACAAAACCTAGGGTAGTTTTCGATGGGTCAGCCAAAACATCAACTGGGATATCATTAAATGATGTAATGTTAACGGGTCCTACTCTGCAACAGGATCTATCATCCATATTATTAAGGTGGCGGAAGCACAAGTACGTCCATACCGCTGACATTGAAAAAATGTTTAGACAAATAATCATTGATGAAGATGATCAGAACTATCAACGTATATTATGGAGACAATCCCCGAATCAAGAGATTCGGGAGTATAAGTTAACCACCGTGACGTATGGTACAGCAGCAGCTACTTATTTAGCAGTCAAGTCACTACGTCAGCTTGCCATCGATGAACAAAAGAAATATCCTCTTGCATCCAACATAGTTTTAAACGATTTCTACGTCGATGACCTGATTTCTGGACAAAACACATTGGAAGAAGCCTCACTCATCCAAAAACAAATCATTGGCTTACTAAATAGCGGAGGATTTACCTTAAGAAAATGGGCAACAAACAACGCTGTCCTTTCGGAATCCATACCAGAACATCTAAGAAATCAAAATCGTTTGGAATTTAAGCTTGACAATGCAATTAAAACACTTGGACTACACTGGAATCCAGGAACAGACACATTCGGCTTTATTGTCATCCGATCTACGTCTGATATCGGCAAGTTCACTAAACGAAACCTGCTTTCGGATAGTGCTAAACTGTTTGATCCATTAGGCTGGCTGGCACCAATAACAATTGTAGCCAAGCTTATGATGCAAGAAATTTGGCTAGCAGGCCTCTCTTGGGACGAACAACTTCCCCCACACATGTCAACAAGATGGGAGGAATTTAAAAAGTCATTGCCGCTTCTGGAAGAAATAGCTATTCCACGCTGGATTCAATTTGAAAAGAACGACAAAACAGAATTGCACGGTTTCTGCGATGCCTCAGAAAAGGCCTATGCTGCCGTCATTTACATTAAATGTACAAACTCAGTTGGCATAAGTAATGTAAGACTTCTTACATCAAAAACAAAAGTTGCTCCAATTAAAAACTTACTTTCGCTACCACGCCTTGAGCTTTGTGGAGCGTTGCTGCTCACTAAACTAATGTATCAAGTTAAAGAAGCAATGCAGATTTCGGAAATAACTTCGCACTTTTGGACCGACTCAATGATCACGCTGTGTTGGATTCGAGGACGCCCTCATAAATATAAAACATTCGTGGCCAATCGAATATCAGAAATTCAAGCATACTCAAGTCCAGGTTAATGGCATCATGTAAGGACACTCGATAATCCAGCAGACTGCGCATCAAGAGGCACCAGTCCAAGGGAACTAAAAAATAACCAGTTATGGTGGGCAGGTCCAAATTGGTTGCTATTTGTAGCCGAACATTGGCCACAACAAACTGCTACTCTAAGTGAACATAACGTGGAAACTAACGAAAACAAGATAGTAACAGTGACAGCAATAGTTAATCCGTTTATAGAGATTATAGATCGATTTTTAAACGTCAACAAAATAATCCGTGTTGTTGGTTCTGTCGACGATTTATAAACAAATGTTTAAAAAACAGGATATTGGGTCTTCAATTTTATTATCTGCCGAAGAACTTAATGATGCCGGTAATGAGCTGATTAGAATGATTCAACACGCGGAGTTCCAGAAAGAAATCATGCAGATTATCAAAGCAGGCTCAGTATCAACAAAAAGCAACCTCCTTTCCCTCAATCCATTTATCGATGAACATAACACGTTGAGAGTAGGAGGAAGAATAACTAATTGCAACCTGAGCTATGATACTCGACATCCAAAAATATTGCCACCAAAACATAGATTCACTAAGCTATTAATCAAAGATGCTCATACGAAAACTTTGCATGGGGGAATCCAGCTAACGTTGTCACATCTTAGAAACAAATATTGGATTACCAACGGCAGAAGCAACATACGTTCTGAAATAGCAAAATGCATCACGTGTTTTAGATTCAACGCTTCAACAAAACACCAAATAATCGCCAGCTTACCCAAAGAACGAGTTACGCCATCTCGTCCGTTTACCAACACAGGAGTTGACTATGCTGGACCTATATCAGTAAGAGTTTCGAAAGGACGTGGGAATAAGTCATACAAAGGATACATCGCATTATTCGTATGCCTTGCTACTAAAGCTGTACATATAGAGGTTGTCAGTGATATGACTACCCCAGCCTTTATCGCGGCCCTTAAGAGGTTCATCTCTCGAAGAGGGCTTTGCCAACGGATTTACTGTGATAATGGAACCAATTTTGTTGGAGCCCGGTCATTGCTAGAAAAGGATAAACAGCAAGCTATACAACAAGCAAATCATGAGATCCAACGAATGCTAGCTGATATTGGGATTCAATGGCAATTCATACCACCATCTGCTCCGCACTTCGGGGGACTTTGGGAAGCGGCAGTGAAGTCTTTAAAATTCCACCTAAAACGGGTAATTGGAGATACAATGCTCACATATGAAGAATTAGCAACTGTCACATCGCAGATAGAAGCATGTCTCAATTCAAGGCCGCTTACAACAGTATCATCCGACCCAACTGCATTGATATTAACACCGGCACACTTTTTAGTTGGTGATTCGTTAATTACTATCCCAGAATCGACCTTTTGGATGAAAACATTTCCGTCAGTAATCGTTGGAGATTACTACAAAAACTGGTTCAAGATTTTTGGAAGCGTTGGTCAAATGATTACATCACCGAATTACAACAAAGAACTAAGTGGACGGGAAAACAACCAATGGTCAAAGTAGACGACATTGTTTTAATAAAGGACAACAACTTACCGCCAACAAACTGGCCCTTGGGAAGGATCATCGACCTACATCCCGGCAGCGATGGTTTGACAAGGGTAGTCACAGTAAAAGCTGGTAACGGTTCTGTGTTCAAAAGACCCATCACCAAAATAAGTGTCTTACCTCTCGACACCGAGAGGACGCAAAATGAGTCAGTGAGTGAGTTAGTGAGCGAGTCCCGCACCAAAATAGTTCCTAGGATCACCAAGTTGGCTTTACCATTGATTCTACTAAGCTTAATAACATTCACTGCATTGCCTAATCAAGTAACCTCGGCCGAACTGCCGAAGTACAACATCACCACCTTTAATCATCAACCTGGACTGTATCTAGAAAACCTAGGAAACCTCCGATTCACCAACCAGCAGTGGAAAATAGTAGTTTATTTTAACCTCACATCCTATTACTCAGATTTGGCGTCATACAGAAGTCTGGCAAGGAACATGGATCAACTATGTACGGAAACAGCTGAAGATAATCATCAGCTATGCTCCGCAATTAACAATCAGCTTATGCACATTCTAACTGAAATCGAGGACAAGAACGCAATACTTCACTACAGAGAAAGGAGAAGAAAACGAGGAATCCTAAATATTGTGGGCAACTTGGCAAGTGACTTATTTGGAGTTCTTGACGACCGTGATGCGAAGCACTATGAAGAGGAAATACAAAAAATCAAACTAAATCAACAACACCTTTTAATGATAGCCAAGAACCAAACTTCGATTGCTGATGCAACCCTAAACATTTTAAAACGTGCTGATGAAGACAATAGACGTCATTGGCAAGCTATTAATAAACAAATAGGCGCTACGTTAAATGACATTAACAATACCGAAAGGTTGACATCTTTAACCCTGCATGCACTGCTTCTAATGCTCGACTTCAAAGACACTCAACAAAAACTAACTGATGTCCTTTTAAACACACACAATAAGGCAGTGAGCACATCAATATTACCTCCAAATCAACTCAGCAAGGCTCTGGAAGATATAAAACATCATATGCCTCCTGACGTACTGCTGCCCTCGCAAAATGAAAACTATGAACTATTGAGCTTGTATCAAATAATGTCATGCAGAGGAAAAATAAGTGGTCAATATATGATCTTTGAGTTGAAGATTCCATTGATGAACACAGCGAGGTATCAAATATTTAAACCAATACCACTTCCTACAATCGAGGACATCATCATTCAATCACCAATGGACTATTTAGTTTCCTCGATACATCGTGATGAATACTACATGATGTCAAAGGACGAGTTTAGTCACTGCAAACATAGCAACTATGAGTATATTTGTATGTTGATCCATCCTATTTATTCCGTATACGCAAACAATTCTATATGCGAATTAAATTTATTAGCGTCACAACAACCATCCAACTGTCATATTGTAAAAGGAGTATCACAAAATAAACAAGATACAAGGATAAAATTGAAAGGCAATAAGTGGATTTTCTCAATCCGACAAGAACGGCAAGCTACCATAGTTTGCGATGGGGACTTCGTGGCAGTACAACTGCCGCACAACGGAATAATTTCACTTGAAAACGGATGCACGTTAAAAAAAGGGTCAATTCTTTTAACAACACATAAAATCTTCAAAGAAACTGTAATTAATTCATCATATCTCCCAAAAGTCAACTTATCGATGCAGTGGATTAAAAGGCCTACAAACATCTCAATCGATTTGGAAAACTCAACCTTGGGGAATGAGATAACTGAGCTGCACAAGCGAATACAACACTTGCAAGGAGAAGAAATCGCAGTATCACATCATGACATTCATCAATACTCTGTTCTCTATGCGATTATTGCCTTTGGCATAATAGTCTTCACGGTCTATAAATACCGAAGTCACAGAAGGTCTCCACCAAACGAAGCCTACAGGTTAGGAGGTCAGGCCCGGGAGAATGTTGATACTCAACAAGGTGCATAATATCGTATGTACTTTAGTTTCAAGTATAATAACTTGCTTAGTCAACTAATATACGCTCATCGTATGTGCTGTATTATATTCATTCATAATAACATGCTTTGTACTATATTCATTCATAATAATATGCTTAGTAAACTAAATTTATGTATAAAAACCGTAGAAATTATAATAAAGATTCAGTTGTAAAACAAGAACCTCGTAATATATTTGTGTGCCCTCACCAGTGGTAAGCCACAAATACTAATTAAATACAACAAACTTACATAATGGTTTAGTTAAATTTTATTTTGTTTATTATATATTTATGTAATAAATATTTATAATTTCTAAATAAAACACTTAAATCTAAAAACTAATAATTTCTTAAAGTTTATCTAAGGAAGATCGATTTCGGTTGTTCTTCCTATTTCTGCTATTGCAAGCCGACAACTCTAAATTTGACACTCGGCACGCATTGATCCGATGAAATTTTGATTTAATAAAATGATTAAGTTAATTAGTTAAAAAACGCTTTCACGTGTCGGACCCTATGACCAACATTAGCTATTGCATGAAAATCCTATTCAGTTTTAATATGATATTTACTAACAATAATCCCATCTGTACGAAACGAACTATCAGAGATATCAAAAATGTATGATCCAGTTGGATGCCTATTTGAAATGGTTGTATACTGTTCAAAATCATGATTCAAATCCATTTACCGTAAATTGGGCTGTTTAAACAAGATCGAGATTCCCCGATGCCTACCATCAAATTGAGCATCCAAAGTTGCAACTTCATGCATTTTGCGACACATTTGAGAAATGCTTCGGTAGTGTTTTATAAGTGAATGCTATAATCCCTCCATAGGAGAAATCTCGAGGAGCATTGAATGCGTTGCACTACTTAAACAAATTTGCGTTTCTCGAATGCAATTACGTGGAAATTTCCTACTAGGTGCTTAAGCTTAGTAAAGGGGGCTTATTTGAAAAGAAGCAAATCGAAACAGTACTCTGCTATGATTTCGTCATCGTACTGCAATGGCTGTCTGATCTATACTACCATGATGACAGTCTTTTATACGGCAACATTCGAGATATATCCCTTGAAAAATCTAATCCGACCTGGCTATGGCTGCAACATGATGAGATCAGCTGGCCGGCTGCTCACCAATTTGTTAGTTAAACAACTCCATCATCATCTACCGTTCCTCTACTGCGGACTAGACTATACGGGGCGTGTACAAATAAAAATCAACGAGCTACGAAACGCAACTTATTCTAATTCAGACATCGCATTTCTGGAACGAATGAATAATGAACAATGAAGTTTCCAATTTCTGCTTACACCACCGTATTCTGTTTCATTTTAACCCACAAACTGTTCCCCACTTTGGAGTATTGTGGGCGGCCACCGTTGATTTGCTTAAATACCAAAGACGAACAGCGAAAAAAGCATCAAATTTGACGTATGAAAGAATGAGCACGTTGCTATTTCAAATCGAAGCATCCTCAACTCAAGTACTATTTGTAACATGCTCTAAAAACTTTAAAGCAGATTCCATTATCCTCTTTATAAGCGCAACTTTAATAAAAATAAAAAATAATTCTTTTGGTTGTTATAATAAAAGGTAAAGGGGCTTAAACTTAACAGTTTTGATTCGAAATAATTTTTGATAATAAACGATTTATGTCTAATTACATAAAATGAACATTTGCTGTAACATAAACATTTTTGTAACCCGTTTTTCGTTCGTTTGCTTTTTACGTATAAAGTTTTACGAAGATTTCATAAAAATTATCTCATAAAATAAAAAAAGAACTTTTTCAAAAAAACCTGCTAGTACTAGCAGTTAAAACCAACAATTTTCAAGGCGTTTCCGTGTTTTCGAATTACAAATCTACTTTATGTTTTAATTTTAAAGAATAGCGTTTAAAAGTTGTGGTCAATATTATATATGCCATATACGTTGTGTGAGTTTATCCATTATGCATAAACGTGTAAGATTCATACCCGTACAACGTAAAAAGGTAACAGGAAATAATTCATTTCGATCTGACACAACCATATTTCCAAAAATTTACCCGACGTTAAATTCCTGCACCGAAATGTTATCTAAAAAGCTGGATACACAGGCAAGTATGACATTCTTGACTGTCGTACATTGAATCGCAAAACTATACGAGTATATTATCGTAGATTATTATGAAATTTATATGTAACGTAAACGTATGTCACATCCATATGCTTATTCAAGTCCTTTATAATATGTATGGCGTTATAGAAAATGTAATATTTCTCTTAATATCAGAATCTATCATCTTACTTAACAACGTGTACGCTCGAGTAAAATTAAATAAATGTCATTCTTATACAAGATTATAAATACATATTTCGGTTTGATTTGAATAGACATATTCCAACATAAAAAGGATACTTTTATATTAAGACATACAGATACGGAGAGAAAGCCGCTTTCGTACAAGGAAATTAGTTTTTTTTTATTTCGACTGTCTCTCTCCATATACATTGCAATAAGATATCCGGTTAACGAGGAATTTAAAAAGTTGGGTAAATTTTTTTTGTTCGGGCCCTTTTTTCTGTAAATTAGCTGGAATATGAATTCTTAGTTTTTATTTTTTCGTCATCTACAACGACACAGATGTGTTTATGGTTTTATTTTTGGTATGAAAGTGTTTCCGGTACTTTCACACTTCCGGTGCTTGTGTGTTAAATACCATGAAAACGACTTAAAAATTTTATAATATTTTGTTGATAGTGAAAAAATGTTTATTTTGGGAAGGGAATTCTCATTGAAATTTAAGTTTCAAATATTCCAACTTGATTTTTTATTTATTATGGAGGAGTGTGATTGTGTCCAACATATGCGACTTATTTTATGATGAATGTACGTAAATCGCGAACCCCATTAGTATTTTTCAAGAAGTTCTTCACTGAATTCCATATGGAAGAAACTATAAAAATCTGGTTATTCGATTTTTTCAAAATAAGTGTATCATGTGGTGTGTATGAATTTCAACAAATTTTTGTAACAAGAAAAAGAAAGCTAGGCCTAATTTGGCAAAAAAAACAATTTTTTAATGATAAATCGAATTTTATTTTAGAAATTTTTGGGAAATTGAAAATTTATTTTGATTCAAATTTGACATAGGTTTTGTTCAGTGTTGTACGTCTACGAGTATTTCAGAATTGTCTTCATGTTTGTGTCAAAAATAGCGTACTCAGTTGATTTTTGAGAAGACAATGTCGAGAATTACTAGAATATGTCGATAATTCGTGGAAACTGTAGATTGTTGCTTTTTTGACGTATTTTCTTTTGTTTTTGGGTACGAATAAGTCTTTTAGTTTTCAGTTTAAATTTGAATTTATCTATGTTTTAGAAGTAAAAATCAATTTTTACAAAATAAATAGGTAAGATTTATACTTTTAAAACAATTTAAGGTATTTTAAATCAAATTAAAATTTTTAAGTCATAACGTCACGTGTTACAATATTATTATTTCTACCAGGACAAAGGGTAATTTTTGATGGTATAACTTTAGAATAGTTACAATTTGGTTATTTATTTTCGAAAATATGATTATTTTGAATAATTATTCTTACCTAACTAATCTGTTAGAGAGTTTAGTTTTGAAGTTGTTAGTGTCAATTATCACAAGCAATTTACAGAAATACCGGTAGATAAAAACTACCAGCATCATCTTCCTGAAAACTAAATATAAATCTGTCGTCAATGTACACATTTTTATGCATACAATTTAGTTACAAACATACAAACATAACAATTTGAGCCTGAAAATTGTTAGGGCAGCTAAGATCTGCTGAAACTTTCTGAATTTTCTTATTCGTCCTTTCAATTTTATTAATTGGTTATAATGTGTGGTATCGTTTTCATTAATCATTTACTGTCGATTTCGACATTATGTACTAACTGCTTAATATTTGTATTGGACTAATAATTAGTATTGGACCTACAGTTTCCGTTTCTCAGCCGGTGCGGCATTTTGTGTTTTAATTTGAACTATGAAACTTATATGACTGTAACAATGGACATATTTACTTCCTGCATGTAATAATTGTAATATAATTTTATTTGTGTAAATATTTTGATTATTACTTGAGTGAAATTTAACTATATATTTTCTGTTTACTTGTGGTTATTTTAATAAATTTTACTAAATGAATTCACTTCGTGCATGTAATAATCTATGTTTCTAATCAACAATTTTCAAATAAATGCATTTTGTATTTTAATATGAACTATAAAACATATATGACCGTAACAATGGAGGTATTCACTTCCTGCATATAATTTTTGTAACTTAATTTTAATTGTGTAAAAATTACTATTATTGCTTCAGTGAAATTTAAGTATGTATTTTATGTTTACATGTGGTTATTTTAATAAATTTTACTAAATGAAAATCAATATTCACTTCGTGCATGAAATAATTTGTTTTTCTAATTAGCAGATAACTATTAAGGTTTTAAGCAATGTGCAGTATATTCTGCGATTTATTGATTCATTTGAATTTATATGTCAAATACTGTAAAAAAGGCAAATTTCACTTCCTGCATGTAATAATTGTAATCTAATTTTGTTTGTGTAAATATTATGATTATTTCTTCAGTGAAATTTTACTATGTATATTTTGTTTACTTGTGGTTACTTTAATAAATATTTCTAAATGAAAATTAATATTCTCTTCGTGCATGTAATATTCTCTTTTCTAATTAGCAAATAATTATTTAAGTATTTTACGATCGATTTTAATTTATATGTCAAATAAATTCATTTTGTATTTTAATTTGAACTATAAAACATATACTATATAACTGTAATATTGACAGAATTCACTTTCTGCATGTAATTTTTGTAAAAAAAATTGCTTGAATGAAATTTAAGTACATATATATATATATATATATATATATATATATATATATATATATATATATATTTTGTTTACCTGTGGTTATTTTAATAAATTTTACTAAATGAAATTTAATATTCACTTCGTGCATGTAATAATCTCTAATTAGCAATAGATTTTTTTTATTTTATTTTTATTTATATTTTCCAAGAAAAAATACATTTTTATATAGGAAAACATTATACATTAATGATTAATACGTGCCTAATCAGCGATACATAATCTAAAATACAATAAACTATTCAAAATAGTAATAATCGGAATCTTGATACATATATTATTACAAACTACAATTAATAAAAGTAAATACAAGTAAATATAAGTAAATACAGCAACAAACACTGTGAGTATACTATTGTTAAACTTCAAAGGGAATCAGAGGAATTCGTTAATGATAATACTAAATTGATTTAAGTTTGATGCCGTAAGTTGTACTGATCGATAAATTTTTTAAAAAGTATGGCCTTTATATAACATTTGAACTCTGATATTCTTATGTCTTTTTTCCCTGATTATTCAACTGATTAAATAAATCAAGCCCTTTATATAATATACTGTTTTGAGTAGTAGAAAATTTGTAATTTGGCAAATAGTAATTTAGGTGGTTGCGGGTAACTCTGTTAGTAATTGAAAAGTTAGTATGAGTTTGTAGGCTACATTTAACTAACTTGAATCTAATTTTATAAATGGTTAACAAATATTCAAAATCTATTAAGCTTGTCACTGAAAGAAGCTTCTCATTGTATAGTGAACTGGTGGGTGTTAATCTTGGCAGGCAATTAATGGCTTTTATAGCTTTATTTTGTAGTATTTGCAGGTCATCTATGTGATCTGCACTTGAAGATCCCCAAATTTGTATCAAGTATGTTAAATGCGAATGAATTTAACTGTAATAAATACTAAACCGAAGGTTTTTAGGAATAAGATATCCTACCGGCCTTAAGACGCCTATCATTGGAGCAATTTTTTGCTTAATTTTGGAAATATGTTCTGTCCAAGTTAGGTTAGAACTAATATGCAGCCCTAAGTATTTAGTAGCACCTACTCTTCGGATTAGATTACTGTTTACGTTTAATTCGTCAAATATCCCATCAGGTCGATGTTTTAAATAAAATATTATAAAATTCGTTTTTGCAAAGTTAAGCTTCAGACAGTTATTAAAAAGCCAGTTATTTATTGATTTTTTGTCGTTTTCCATGTCCACTTTTAGTTGAGTATACGTTGGCGAACTATAAATGAGAGCTGCGTCATCTGCAAATAGTTGAATGTGACCTTTTAAGTTTAGCTTGAATATGTCATTGATATAGATTAGGAATAAAGTTGGACCAAGGTTGGAACCTTGTTGAACTCCGCACTGCATAATCATAGGTGGAGATTCAAATTGCCCCAAACTTACTATCTGTTCTCTGTCGAAGAGGTAATTCTCAAACAATTTTATTGCGCTACCTGATACACCATACATCGCTAGTTTCTTTAAAAGGATCGAATGGTTAACACAGTCGAACGCCTTCTGCAAATCAAAAAATAAACATGATACTGTACTAGGCTCTTTAGTAAAACCGTACTGATGACGATTAATGATATTATTAAGATTCAAGTGGGTAAAAAGTCGTTTACATATAATTTTTTCAAAATGTTCTACTAAATACAGAAAGAATCGAAATTGGTCGATAGTTATTTACTAATGATGGATCACCAGTCTTTAAAATCGGTTTAATTCTAGCACGTTTTAGGAATTTAGGGAAAGTACATTCTCTAATCCATAAATTAATTGCTGTCGTAAGCAATGGAACAATAAGGCTTGCCAGTTGCTTAACTAATTTCGTAGAGATTTTGTCATGACCACAAGCAGAAGTTGATTTTAAATTGTTAATAATACTGGTAATTTCCTCATCAGTCGTGTCTTCGATAATACTTAATGGCTTATTACACAAAGTAGCAAGGTGTTGATTGTTCACCGTGCCTCGCCCTGAAATATTTATACCAATACAAACAAAAAATTCATTAAATCGGTTTGCAACCAACTGTTGGTCTGTAATTAAAACGTTATTGTCTAATAAATCTATATTATTTGAGTTAAAGCATTGTGGTGTATTATTTGTTAAAATATCTTTTTTTAGCTTTGTTCATTAATTTTTTAAATTCTGTATTAAGGCCATCATATATTTTTTTAAAATAAGTGTTTTGAGGATATTTCCTGTAAAGCTTGTAATAGTATGTACGGCTTTTGGCCTTGCATGACAGTTCGTTATTGAACCATGGTTTTCTATATTCAGATGTTTTTTGCATTATTTTAGTGACCGATGTATTTTCGACAATAGAACTAGTAAGATAATCATAAAATAATCTAAAACTTGTTAATGACTGACCATGAGAATTTTCCTGAATAGACTCCAAAATGTTTTCGTAGTTGACATGGATTTTTTGGACGGTCTTAATCAATGACTTTTTCTTTAAAGCATACTTAAACAGTAAAAATCGATGGTCACTTAAAGTGGTATCCCCATAATAGACGTAGAATTCGTTTTTAAAGCTTGAGAGATTGTGATCAATAACAGTCCCCGTACGTTTATTTATTCGTGTAGCAAATTTTGCATCTATTTGGTTTATAATATGATAATTATTCGTGAGAAGTGTTGAATAATACTGTCGTGTCTGACGGTTTGTTGGATTTAACAGATCCCGATCAAAATCGCCAAGTTATCTAAAGTTATAAAAAAATCTTGATAAATTGTGTGTGGTGGTTTGTACAAGGCAGTAACGTATAAGTTTAGTATTTTTGAGTGTATGATTAGGAATTCATTTTCATGATTAACTTCTACTTTAAATAGAAAAAAATCCAAATATTTATTGACAAAGACTGACACTCCACCACCACCCCTGTTTTCTCGAGTACTATGATGTGCTGTTTATGCTCTCAAATTAAAAAATTTGGTTTCTGCAGCATATACAAAAGTTTCAGTTAGAATAATTATATCTAATTTTTGATTCAGTGAAGACAGAAGAATTTCAAGCTCATGCAATTTATTTTTGAATCGATTTATATTTATATAAAAAATATTCAGGCTTAATAAATGTTTTGACTCCTGCGAGAATTCGGACAACAATAAAAAGTGTTTGTTGCTACTCACCGTTGATAACATGTTTGTTCGGTTTATAATTTTATATTAATATGTATATAGTAATCTTATATGTATTGCAACAAATTCTGTACTATAAATATGCATTATGAATTAAAATCAGTATTATGTGCGGAACTAAAAAGTAATACAATATAAATATTTTAGTGATTTCGTTATGAGTTTATATATTATGTTAATAAGTATGTGATTAGTATATAATATTATGTTTGTTTATATGTTCATATGAAGATTTTTGTAAATTTATTAAAGAAGTATATGATTAGAAAAATATTAATACTGACAAATAATAATAATAAAATTGACGATAGTAATAACGATAAAGTTTGTATAATGCAAATCATAGGAGAGTATTAGTTTACAAGTAACAACAAAAAATATAGTAAAAATAATTATAACAACAAAATTAATATTAAACAAAAATATAACAACAAAGTGATAACAAGAATAATAACAGATGATATTATACTAATCCATAATATTGTTGTCACTTCAATCTTACAGTTATTGAATTTTGTAAAGCTGATTTCAACTGGACTTTAGTTATTATAAACTCATTACGTCAATAATCGACCATATGATTTGTGGTTTAGAGTTTTCATTTTTTTTAACATAAATGTTGTTATGACGGAACCAGCAATATGTAATTTTCTTTTTCTTTTTTAAATTAAGAAGTTCTTTCATAATACTATTATTCACGGGCGTTAGTTTATCTCGTATAGAAACGGCTTCATCTGTAAGCGTCAATGTTGGATAAAGCTGTTTCAGCTTGAGTGGACCATTTTTCCTGACATTCTCCATTAACATGGTTTTGGCGGCCACGGTATTAAACTTAAGTGTAATTTGGATAAATGTTCCTCTGCCACTGCGGCCACTTCTTTTAATAACAATAGTATTTGTATATTCTGATTCTATATTGTTGAAATCAAAATTGTAGATTTCACTAAATTTTCTCAAAAAATCATCAATATCAGCAATACTACTTGGGATTCCTGTAATGAGTAGATCTCTGCTTAGTTGTTGTTGTTTTAGAAAATTCACTTCTTTATTTAACGATTCGATCGAAGAATTTGTGTTAACCATGTGATTTTCGACATCGGAGACTTTTGTCAACAGCTTCCATTTCACGTTTGATTTCTTTCACTGATTCAGTTAGAAGATTTTTTGTTTCGGCCATACTTTGTGTAATTTTATTGTAGTTTACATCGTTCAGCTCTTGAAGCTTAGCAATAGCAGACATGATATCAGCGTTTGTTGGATTTGTTTTTTTAACATTTGTTGGAATTGTCCATCCATTTTCACAATTATTTTGACACAACAGAAAGATCATCAATTAATCATTCACTGTATAGCTTATATAGCTGGATATTTTGATTTCTGACAACTGTACAATTTTTATGGAATGGAGTCACTTTATACCTACGTATATACTTTTAGGTTAAATTATAAAGATTTTCACTAAAGTTTTTATTAATATTTAATTCACAAGAAAATTTATTATTATTATCGTTCACCGTATTATCGTAAACAAAAAATACATCATTCACTGCAGCTGTGAATTTCGATCACTGACAACTGTATAATTTTGCACATGGAATTATAATTAACCACTTTTTATAGTTTCTATTTATATTTAATTCACCAGATGCATTTATTATTTCACAATAATTGTACTTATATTTATCCAAAATATTTATTTAAATATTTCACACATAGTTCTACCACTTTAACTATTTAATTTATTTACTTTTACTACCGCAAATAATCGACCGATCACTCCATTTAATTCAACGATACAATGATTATTAAGGTAATAAGCAATGTGCAGTATATTCCGTGATTTTTTGATCCATTTGAATTTACATGTCAAATAAACGCATTATGAATTTTAATTTAAACTAAAATCATATATGAGTGTATCAATGGCAGAATTCACTCCCTGCATGTAATAATTGTAATCTTATTTTATTTGTGTTAATATTGTGATTATTGCTTCAGTGAAACTTGTTGTATGCTATGTTTACTTGTGGTTATTTTAATAAATTTTATTAATAATAGTAAATAATAATATTAGTAAATAGTATTAATATTCACTTCGTGCATGCAATAAAAAGTGTTTCTAATAAATGCATTTTAAATTTTAATTTAAACTATAAAATATATATGACCGTAACAATAGAAGAAACCACTTCCTGCATATAATATTTGTAAATAATTGTTTTTGTTGTGTTTTGTTTGTTATTAACGTGTAAAAATGGAAATTAATATTCACTTCGTGCATGTAATAATCTATTTTTCTAATTAGCAAATAACTATTAAGGTTATAAGCAACGTACAGTATATATTTTTAATTTAAACTATAAAACATATATGAGTGTAACAATGGCAGGATTCACTTCCTGCATGTAATAACTGTAATTTAATTTTATTTGCGTAAAAATTACTATTATTACTTGAGTTAGATTTGGGTATATATATTCTGTTCGCTTGTGGTTATTTTAATATTTTTGTCTAAAAGAATGTTAATATTTACTTCGTTGATTTCGGTTAAATAATTTCAGTTTTACTTGTACTTACACTCCATCTTAAGTACCCATAATTTAAGGAGCAGCATTTTGAATAAAATAATATAAGGTGCAAGCCAACCCAACGGATCTTATATTTAGGCTGTAGTTGAAACTAATTTTTTTTGATACACTGAAGCTGTTTTCATTCAAAATATTGAATAGTTGTTCTTTGAATAATATCGCTTCAATGTTGTTGCTTACGGTCAGCATATCGTCAAAATAAAAATCGTAATTAATTACGTGTGCCACAGTTCGATCCAGTTGAGTAGCATTTTCAGTTTAACTTCTGGAAAATCGATTCTCTCTCGACACTTTCGCTTAAACTTTTCAAAGCTGCAACTATACTAGATTGGTATAGTTGCAAAAACGCGATTAACTATTTACTAAATTTTACTAACTTGTTAGTGATAAATAATGCCGAAATACGGCTAGAAATACTGCGAATAGTTTTCGAAAATTGGACCACGGTGACTATGGCATAATATAGTCACATTCGTGGTCATTAAAATTATTTTTTTGTGTTTTATTTCATTTCAAAGTTTTATACCACGATAAGAAACACCGTTTAGAGGCTTTAAATGATATACTTTAAAAAATATTTGCAAAAAAACGAAAAAAGCTCTTTTGCAAGCAGCCACTGCCAGTAAAGCGATTTCGACCTTAAATCACAAGGATCTCTTCCAATTTATGTAATAACTATATGATATGAATTTTTTTTGAACATCAATCGTTTCGTCTGTGTTGCACATGGGGTCGAACTTTCTGCTTAAATTATGAAAAACTGAACTGGACTGGTATTGATGCAAAATTAATTTTGATTCTTTTAGTTCATAACGTTTTTCTCGTAAATGATATACTTTTTAAAGTGCTTATGCTGTGCTCTTGAGCTGGTAACTCCTGTAGTCTAATTTCAATAAAAATTCGTCATAAAGTGTCAACTCGATCATTCAATCTGTCTGAGCAGTAGGACATTGATAATTCGTAGCACGCAACCACACATACTCAGGCACAAATTTTTTAAAAATGTCTTTTTTGATTTCGGCGATATAGCGATAGGTAAACCTGTAAAAATCTCGGCGGACACGGAGTAAATATAAATGTCCACGTTGACTACTCCTAATTAGTTCCCCAAGAAGTGAAATGTATCCACAATTAAGTGAATTTCCAAGTTTAACAGACATACCAAATATGAAATTTTGGATGATTTTTTTTTAAATTTTCCATTTCTCTTGGATTGCAGATGATTTTGATCGCGATCGTTTTGATCGTAGCAAGAAATGAAAGGAACGGATTTTCGATCGGGAATGTACGTAAACTGGGCGTTATAGCTTTCTGGTCTAAAGTTTGGCAAAAGTATTTTCTAAGATAAATTTATAAAAAGACTTTATTATTTAGACATTTCTCTGTGTGGCTAGAGGTTCTACTCTCAGTTACAGGTTTTCTCTTGCTAAATATAGACTTTTCTCTTAGATTTAGTGCAAAATTGCATTGGAAAGCAGCGTATCATGGGAAACTTACCAATTTATTAACAATTTTATTAATTTTTGATTGTTTTTCTTGCTGTAAATGTTGATTGGGTTTCAGTTTGTACATTCTGTCAACAAAGTAACGGGAGTTGGTCAATAAAACATAAAATATTTATTATTCATTCTACTTTATTGTATTGCTTTCATACGTTTCAAAGTAGTTCCGTTGCGATACACTTATGCCAACAAATAATTCAATCATTACAACATTTTTGAAAACGATTTTCTAGAATCGACTTCAGTTGGTGAACTCGAAGTGGGAATTTAGGTTGTCAGCCAAAACCGAAAAGTCAGCCGAAGCCATATCAGGTGAATATGGTGGTTGTTCGATGATTTCTGTTGAGTCTATGGGCAGAAATTGGTTCACAATAATAACCTTGTGAGATGTTGTGTTGTCGTGGCACAAAATCCATGTCTTCCTCTATTACCTGATATAACCCATTATTTCCGCCAACGACTGGATTTTGAGTTCATTGGACTATATCTCGAATACTAAATAAAACCAAACCTGTTTTTACACGATTTTTTTTACACGGTTTTGAAATAACACTCGAAAATTTTTTTTACCCTTAGGCCTATTTTTCTATGTACTCAATGATGTCTCTTTTTGCATAGTTTTTACACCGTTTTATATGGTTTTCTTTACGTTGCTTTTTGGCACCGTTGGAATGTATCGCCGTATAAAAACGCAGTATAAAAACAGGTTTGGGTGTATATGAAAATCGTTTTTCACCTGAAGCATTTCACGAGATCGGTAATCGAATAGTTTCTTAGTTCAA
The DNA here is from genome assembly GCA_947310385.1 of Nephrotoma appendiculata. Lineage (NCBI taxonomy): Eukaryota > Metazoa > Arthropoda > Insecta > Diptera > Tipulidae > Nephrotoma > Nephrotoma appendiculata. Next base: position 69,989,112 of record OX371225.1, read on the forward strand.
ATGCGTGTGAAGTTTTCACACTTTATTTCAAACGTAACGTATACGAATAATATTGGAATTCGTGAAATTCAATTGAATTCTAATTGATTTATTAATGTATTACACTGTTATGAAAAAAAATATTTTTCAGGAAAAATGTCAATAAAATTAACTAAGGATTTTTAAGTAAAATTTAAACGTAAATTTACTTAGAATTTGGTAGATTTCGTTAATGTGACGATTTTAATTTAACATAATAGAATATATTTTTGATATGTGTGTTGATTAAATAAAAATTCTCGTTACTCCAAAGTTTCCGCACGGTTCGATTGATTTTTTGTCAATTTTTTTTGTTTACATTGTCATATACACAGTTTGCAGATGCAACAAAATTATTGAAAGCTGCAACAGCGAAAATTTATCCTGAGCAACATAACCTTCAAAAGAAGCAATTCAGAGGTTACGTCAAACGGATGCTAATGTCATTAATTGAGTCGTTTATTTTGAAAGTGGTATAAGTCACTTTTTTTAAATCGAGATATTTAAGGGTTTGCGTTTTAAGACGTTTAAAAATATTGAAGCCAGCTTTTGTGAAGATTTACTTTAATTTGGTTATATTTTTCTCAGTATAAATAATTTCGTATAGGTAGTCATTGATAAATTACCATTTTTCTTAACGGAAAGTGACTCAGGCCACTTTCAAAACAAATAGTTTAGAAAAACTACTGACTTATATTAATTTTGTCCGATATATTTTACTGACGACGTACAGTCAGTCACAAAAGACTACATACACCATCAAAATGTGAGGAATCGAGATAAATGAACGAACTAAAAGTTGTAATATTAATTAAATAATATTTTAAAACAAAGAAAATTATTATTTGACAAAAATATTGAAAAAAAAAAAATTAAAAAATTCATAAAATCAAGTCTACATACAGTAAATAAAACCAAAAGGATCATGTTCAGACACACTTAAGAATCAAAATTGAGCCACCATTAGACTCAATAACAGTGCTTAGTCGCCTGGGCATTGATAAAACCATGGTCTCAGTAACCTCTGGTGAAATTTCAGCCCATGTACTCGAAAGGGCACTTTTTAATGAATCCATATTGGTAATCCTATATTTTCGTACCTTTTGTTACAGTTCATACGAGAAATGTTCTATTGCATTCAGATCCTGTGACTGAGTAGGTGAATGAAGTTGTTTCGGCACATTATATATAGAAGCCATTGGTTTACTGCCATCGCCGTATGTTTTGGATCATTATCTTTATATAAGATCCACTGGTTGCCTAGTCCTAAGCATTCGACCGACGGTTGTTAATTGTTACGCAATTATGTTCAAATACATTCGGTGATCCATATTAAGTTCTATAAATATCAATTTTTCGACACCAGCTGCAGTCATAAATGCCCAAATCATTACATTGCCAGCGCCATGTTTAACGGTGGGAAGTAATTTTTCGCCAAATTTTTCCTCCTCCATCGGATCTGAAGATATTGAATTTACTTTCTTTAGCAATTTACTCCAAAATTTAGTGCCTTCATTAACGTATGTAAATTCAAGCCTTTTCTGCTTACTTACTTAGGCTCAATTTAAGTTCACCATGCACAAATGTGTATGTAAATAATGACATGTTGTAATGTCTTCCGTATTTTAACGGATCTTAGTTAAATTGGAATTATTTTTAAAAAAGCATAATAATTTGATAACAAATTAATTATATAACATTATATATAACAATTATATACAATTATATAACATACTAATTATTTTATCATTATTATAGTTACTATTATTTTTCGGACGAAAACAATATTAAGTTGTTTACACAAATGTGTATGCTGGTCTTCAATTACCACCTAATTCTATGTTTGACATCTTCGTTTGTCGTAATCGAAATTTACATACACAATTGTGTATGCAGGCAAAGGGTTAACTTTTCCATTCGTGAAATTCAACGACCTGTTTCGGGAAGAACATGCTTACCAGTGCTATTCCAAATCAAATTTTGGATGCAACTTTTTTAATTATGCTTCGAACTTTCCGTGCGTTTTTAGGTCGCCCAGATCGTTGTTTAATTAAATACTTCATCTGTTATCAAAATTTCGCACTACTTATTGTTTGTATCAGATATTTTAGATATTTCACTATAATTCTTATTCTGTTCCCGTAGCTTGCTTATTAAATTTCTAATTTCGATTGACACTTACGTTCGACGCACCGTTTTTTATTGCAAAATGATGAAAATATTTCTCACTCAAGACGAATTTAAAATTAATACTGAAAGTGTCGTTAGACGTGCGTAGGTATTTATATAAAAAGAGATACGGTACGGTTGGTACAATAATTCGAGAATAAATAGAAACGTGCAACTATAGTAGACTTTTGTGAAATAAGTTTTATGAATTTTTTGAAAATTATTATCTTTTTTATTCAATAATAATTTTTTTTTGTTTAAAAATATTATTTAATTAATATTACAACATTTAGTTCGTTTCATTTATCTCGATTTTGAAAATTTTATTGATTGACTGTAGCACTTTGGCAGAAAATGGGACTTAATAATAAATTGGTCGAATAAGAATTCGATGTTTAATAAATAAAAAGTTTCCATATAACATTTTTTTTGACGGATAATTAATATCAAAATATCATTAAATATGGTAAACTTCGAGATAACCCACATTTTCCCCGATTTCAGGAGATAATAAAGATTTATTTCAAATAATTAAATTATCCCATACATTTTTATTGTACTTACCTCAACCTGCAATATCTCATTTATAACGAATATGGCTTTTCTTATATTGGTATTCATGAAACATTAAATATATCTCTCTTCCACTAATCCCCGCAATTAATTTTCTGAGTACAGTGGCCAATGCCACTTTCAAAATAAACATGTTTGTTATACCGTTAATTAGCGAAAATACTCTCGCATGAAATTTCAATAGTCCTCAACATATTGATTGCATTTTTTTTTAAATGAAGAGATACTGTTAAAGTATAACCAGAGACAACCTGAAAGAGATATTTCATCCTATGTAAACGTAAAAATTTAAACTGCGATTTCGTTTTCTGTAAATAGCCGCATACAATCAAAAATATTTTGTTTTTTTGCGTATACGTAGACACAGTTTAACGAAAAATCAGAGATACAACGATGACATTGGAATTATCAGAAGTTTATTTTGTTTTCATTTTTTAGTTCAAATGAAAAATCTAATTTGATTGTCTGTGGTATAACTAATGTTATCATTAACTTGATTTTTTTGAAAAAGAGACTTATGCCACAAAATAAACGGTTCAATTATAGTTTATGTAAATTGATAACATTTATTAACTATGTAAATGTGATACAATTCGTATCGTATTGGATTCGGATATTTGTTACAATTCGTATCGTGTCGGATTCGGATATTTGTAAGATTTTCGATTCTAAGACAAATTTGATTTTCTTCGAAAAAAAAATCGTTAACACTTTGGGACCCGGGTTGGAGGATGATATATGATCTGATGAGATAATTAATTTAACTAGCTAGTAGACACACTACCTGAGTCAAGATCTCTAGTAAGGAGTGTTAATGGCTATTTTCAGTTCCAGGAGAAATTTGATTTTCTTCGAAAAAAAAAAAAATTGTGAATACTTTGAGAGTCGGGTTGGAGAATGATATACATAGGCCGATCAGATGAGGAATTTAATTAGGTATAAGACGCACTATCGGAATCTGAGTCAAAATCTTTGGTAAGGAGTGTTAATGGTTATTTTCAGTTCCAAGACAAATTTGATTTTATTCGAAAAAGAAATCGTGAACACTTTGGGACCCGGGTTGGGGTACCTATTTTACCAGAGATCTTGACTAAGATTCCGGTAGAAGATACGCTAACTAAATTATCGTGCTAAGTATAGGCTCCTCGGATAAGGATTTTAATTAAGCTAATTAAATTCCTTATCGAATGAGCCATCGCGTGCACGATTTTTTTTCGAAGAAGATCAAATTTGTCTTGGAACTGAAAATGGCCATTAACACTCTTTACCAGTGATCTTGACTCATGTTCCGATAGTGCATCTAATAGTTAATTATATTTCTCATTCAATGAGCTCAAACAATGTCCCTCAACCCGAGTCCTAAAGTGTTCACGATTTTTTTTTTCGAAAAAAATCAAGTTTGTCTTGGAATGGAAAATGCCCATTAACACTCCTTACTAGAGATCTTGACTCAGGTTCCGATAGTGCGTCTAATAGATAATATATTCCTCATCCGATGAACCTACATATATATGATCACTCAACCCGGGTCCCAAAGTGTTCACGAATTCTATTTGAAAAAAATAAGCTAAGGCCATGGATGTCTGATTATTTATTGAGACTAATACGTAAAAGAAATTATAATTGTCGCCTTGCAAAAAAAACATAGCAACAACCGTAGGTTGAAACAATATAGCTTGATGCTGTGTGACTCTGTTAACCTACAAATTGAAATAGCTAAAAGAGCGTTTATCAAACAGGCTGCAGAATATCTGATCCAGTTCAAATTGCAAATGAACTTAATGAGTTCTTTACGAGTGTTGGTAATGCAAATGCTACCAGTCTCCTCTTGGATAAAGCCGACAAAAATAGATTAATATATCAATATTACTAATTTATTGATAGTTGCGTTTTTTCGGAAATCTCATCTGGAGAACTGTATTTTACCATTCTTTCGCTAAAAAATAATTCAACTCCATTTTTGGATGGTATTTCAAACAATTATTTTTTGCAAAAATCTGAGGTGTTTATGCCTATGGAAGTATTTTTTTGGTATTTGTTGTTGTTCATTTATATTGCTTCTATATATGTGGTTTTCCTTTACCAAAATTGTAATGCCAATGAATAAATAAATAAAATATAAATAAATAAATAAATGTTGTTAAAAACTTGTCCTGGTTTTTAGTTAATGTTTTATCTTTTTTTTCAATTTAAACTTGGTAACTGGGATTTTTCCTACTTCGTTACAGCGAGCTTTAGTTGTTCCGATCTTTAAAAATAATGATAAAACAATCATGAACAACTATCGGCCAATCTCACTACTTTCTGTATTCTCGAAAATATTTGAAAAAGCTATAAAAAGTAGAATTGTTTCGTTCCTAGATAAAAGAGATTTTGTCTCTCCCGACCAACATGGTTTTCGGAAAAATAAATATACTGAACAAGCTATTGTGACAAAGTATCTACTCTGTTATCTCAAAGTATCTAATTGTCCCACAACCCGGGTTTTAAAGTGTTCACGATTTTTTCGAAAAAAATCAAATTTGTCGTGGAACTGAAAATGGCCATTAACACTCCTTACCAGCGATCTTAACTCAGGTTTCGAAAGTGCATCTAGTAGCTAATTAATTTTCTATTCCGATCACCGCTTATATCATCCTCCAACCCGGGTCCCAAAGTGTTTATGAATTTTTATCGAAGAAAGTCAAATTATCCTTGGAACTAAAAATGCCCATTAACACTCTTTACCAGAGATCTTGACTCAGGTTCCGATAGTGCTTCTAATATAAAATTCCTTATCCGATAAGCCTTTACATGATCCCCAACCCGGGTCCAAAAGTGTTCACATTTTTTTTCTCGATGAAAATCAAATTTGTCATGGAACTGACAATGGCCATTAACACTCGTTACCAGAGATATTGGGGTCGGGGTCTAACAACTTATTAAATTCTTTGAGCCAGAATGCTATGCGTTATACTAAACTTTAACATCAAGTATCAAGTGGAAACCATTTTTTCTTTTTTTTAATGATTCATTAGGAATAAACACTTCATTTTTCCTAGTGCTATTCTTAAGACAAGAATAGTTAAGTGATCGCATATTATGAAAAATTTCATTTAGAATTAAAACTATAAACTATCCTTTATTTATTATACTCGACAGTGGATAAAGATTGTTTGACCAATTAGAATATGCTTTTAATTTGTTCAATAAAGGGCTGAAACAATAGACAAAAATTTAGTTCAGTTTATTTTGCTAAATTTATTTTGCTAAATTGATATAATTTTATTACATTACATTCAATTGGATAAAATTTAGTTCAACCTGACGTAATTTTTTTAGTACTAATCTGTATAATGTGACGTGTCAGATTTCTACCATTAATTATCCAAAATTTATTGCGAACATTTGCCAATGTAAGTTGTATGCCCCCATGAAGTGTTGTAGTAACATCTTCAATTATTCGCTTGCTGATTGAGATTTCCTTCGGTAAGATAATTGGTTGCATTTGATTCATTGGTAGTTGAGAATTTTGTAAACGTCCGTGTACTCTTACTATCCCATCGTTGCTGGTGACTTGTTTTAACGCAGATAGGTTGGATTTTTTATTTAATAATACCCCACTCATCAAGGCCTGAAGTTTCGGTGTTGTTCAATCCTAATTATTTGGACTTCCGCTAGTGTCAGTTCTGGTACTGTCACTTCTTTCGACTGTTGCCGTTATTTATGAATAAGCCTAGATAACAGATGCACTGCGTTTAGTTCCAGCTTCGGAACTGTCAGTTTTGTTTTGAATGGAGCAACTCTAGTTTTTGCTATTAGCAAACTGGTTGTAACTTGCTCGAAAGTATTTGCATTTCTTAAATAAACCACCGCTGTATATGCTTGTTGCGAAGCATTTGCAAATCCATGTAACCCTGATTATTGCGTTGACGTTGTTTCAACCCATCTTGGAACCTTTATTTTGCTTAATTCATCTAATTCGATCTTATTTTTTTCCCATTTTTCTTTAATTGCTTCTGGTAGCTCGCCATCCCCCTGTGTATCAGCTCTACAAGTGTCTTGCATTAACAGCTTTGCTGTTATCGTTATTGGTGATAACCAGCCGGCAGCATCAAATAATTTTGAAGAGTCGGACAACAGTTAACGTTTCGGTGGTTCTCCCGTTGAAAGATTTAGCGTGGTCAGGTCAAATTCAAATGTATCATCATCAGGACTATAGAGAATTCCTAGTGTTTTTTATTATGTGGTTGATTTTTAAATTAATCATTCCTTTTGATCTTAGGTGCTCAGGAACGTTAGTCATGACTGTCAGCTGAATTCGACGCCCATTTGTGCAATGGAAATCCTCCGCTCCGTGCAAGTCTTGCCATCTGTTGTTGAATGGTTACGACCTTCTCAACACTGTCACCTCCTAGTCAGTAGATCATCCACGCAAAAATCTCTTTCCATGATCTTTGCAGCTGTCGGATAGTTGTTCTTTTCATCTTCTGCCAATTGCATTAATGTTCTTACAGCAAGAAACGTCGCTGCCGTTGTTCCATAGGTAACCTTTTTTAGTTTGTATTCTCCTAAGGGTTGTGATGGATATTTTCGCCACAATATGCGTAGGTTCTGGTGACCATGATGTATATAGATTTGCTGGAACATTTTTTCCGCATCTGCTGTTAGCACGAATTTGTGTGTTCGCCACCTCAAGATGATGTCAATTAGTCACTTTGTCATTATCCGTTTATCATTATCTCATTTAACGATAACCCCGAAGTAGTTTTGCTCGATGCATCGAATAATATTCTTAGCTTAGTGGTAGTACTTTCGTGTTTGATCAATCCATGATGTGGTATACATATTACATATAGTATACTGGATTGTCATTTGGACCATCTTGTACCAATTGCATATGTCCTTGCGCTAGATAGTCTTCCATAAATTCTCTTAGCATAGATAGTTCTACTTTGAACGGTAAATATACCATGTATTTCACATCTGCTAGTCGCGTTGTGCTTTCTGCATATAGCTTTTCAGCGATTGCTTCCTCCTGGGAATGTGTTTTTTCTTGCGGAATTGCATCATTTTCTATTAATAATTCTCGCTGTTGCTTAATTATTTTGGTCGTGACCATTGACAACATTTTATCTTCCTGGCTATAGCCTGTGCTGCCCATTATGATCCAACCAAGCTCGGTTTCTTGGGTAATTGGATCTTGTGGGCGTTCTCTAGTGATGTTACTGTTTACAATTAGAGAATAGTTGTTAACTCCGATTATTACCTGTGGACACAAGGCGTAACCGCCTAAGTTGATTTAAGACAGAATTGAGTTATACACACCATGAGATTTGCCATAATCGGCTACGTATGTAAACAAAATTTTAGATTTTCCGACAGTTAAAACGATAATTACACCATAATGAAAAAAATAACTCTATTTTGGTAAATTAAATGTCCATGCACTAACCGCCTAAATCTGAAAAATAGACCTAAGCGCCGACTTTTTTTTTTTGATATAAATATTTTTAAATTAAACTCTGCTGACCATGTGACCTATTTTATAATTTATAAGGTCACTGTAAACTCCATTTTAAATTTTTTATAAAAATATTACAAATTTTTCAGAAAAAGCATTTAAACTTTAAATTGCTCTACTGAAAAAACATAAAAATTGACTTAGGCGGTTACGCCTTGTGTCCTCAGAACCAATTTAAATGCTATTGGACTTATTATATATTATATAATGGATCTGCAAGTTGTAAATGCTGCAAATGTGCCCCTTTGTTGATATCAAAAGCAATGTCTGGAATATTATCAGTTAATTTTTTAAACACCATTGCTTCAAACTTAATTCCAAAGGAACTCTGAAGCCTTGAAGATAAAGTTAGTTCGCCTTGTGACTGATCACTCCAGCTTCCTTTCCTCCCATTCCAGAGATTTTAGTGTTGACTTGTTTCTGCCTCACCTTAAGAAGATTGCCTTTGTGGATATGAATGACGAATGAGAGCCTGGGTCAATTAATGCTCTGAAGAGCATGCATTTTCCCTCGCTTGTTGTTAATGCGATTAGAGCGGTTGGTATCGATGTGCAGTCCAGTGTTATATGCTTTCTATTGCATATGTTACATTGGTTCTTCTGCATGCATACATATGTCTCATGTTCTGCTGATAAACATTCTGTATAATTTATGAAGCATTGCAATTTGCAACGATCGTTCACTGGAATTTAATTTCCTAAATCCTCCAGATTCATTAATTTTATGTCCCCACGGTAATAGACACATATATTTGTTGTTGTTAAGAAGGTCCTTTTAACTATTTGAGCTTTGTTTTCACGTGAGGCGTTTGTTGGTTGGCTTAATGTCTTTTAGTCGCCATTGACCTCTAATGATTTGAACCTTCCTTCCAAAAATTTTATAAATTCCGTTGTTGTTTGGAATTCCCTTGAATCTTCTAAGGAGATCTCATAGAGTCGTCTAGCTTTTTAGTTAAGGTGCAAAATATTATTGAGTTCCACGATTCAATGTTTACCCCTGCGTTATGTATTCCGTACAAACATTCAATTGTTGTATCGTGAATATTTCTCAGTGCCGCTGCAGACTCGATGTTTATATTTGCTTGACTGAGTTACGTATTTAAATATGTGGAAATCAGTAGTTCTGTTGTTATATCTGCTATTCAAAATTTCACAGGCGGCTTAGTAATTTTCTTCTGTTGGTTGGGGGTGGTTGATTAGTTTAGCCGCATCACCCTCCAAGCTCCAACTGATCCTTTAGATAGTTAATTTTATGGGTATCACTGATCTATCTATTCTCATGGAAGAGTTTGGTGAATGTGTCATGAAATCCAGTCCTCTTTTGGTAATCCCCAGGAAATATTGGGATTTGAATTCGTGGTAGCCGAATGCCCGTTGTTTAGTTTGTTCTTATAATTTTTCCTGACTCTTCTATCCTCGTTATTATTTGAAGGATTACTGCTTGACACTTGTTATCCATTTTCTCAAAGTATACTGTTCTGTGAAGTACTTTATACGTTGTTCTTCTTCATCAGTGATGAGCATGCAAATTTCCTCATGGAGTTAAGCTATTTGTTCCATGAGTTTTTGCATCACTCCAAGTGACAGTTTCATTGCTGGTTTTAGCCCAGTCTTCGGCCTCATTAATCTTCCTGTAGAGACTCCTCATCCGAATGGTCTGTCGTTTTATTATAAATTGCTGCAATTCTGGATTCATTGTTTCCAAACCTGCATCTTTATTGTTAGAATGCTGGTTGTTCGACTCTGCTTGGCTTATACTGCGATGATCTGGGGCCGGTGTAAGTGGTGGGCCGTTGTTTAATTTTGCATGCATTATAGTAATAAATTCATTATATTTTTCCACTACACGTGTTACCATTTTAAAGTACGGGTGCTCTAAGTTGACATCTTTCAGCTCCCTTATTTTGTTATCTGTTTTTTGAAATTTTGTGGAGAGCTTTTTTAACTGTTGTATTCGGTTGGTAAGGTAGGTTTTTGTTTGCCTTTCTGGGCCATCCTTCTTATAATTGCTACAAACTTTATCAATCTGAGTCGCAAGCTCTTCTTGATTGAATGCAAGTGTTTCCATTTTTGAATTTTGGCAGTTCTCGTTCGCCAGTTGATTAATTTTTGCGTGTTACTTGTTGTAATGTAGAATACGCGTTTGTTTTCGCTTGTTCTTAATGGCTCGAAGGACCACTGTTTAATTCAGCCTCAGCTTGAACTAATTTAATACTTTTAATACACTTTTAATTCCGAGCTTTCCACTGGTGAGGGCTAATACCGGAATTTTGGAATAAAAGCATATAATAGTGTTTGATTAGAACTAAATTGTCCATTTATTTTTTGTCGTTTATTTACAAATTGATAATTTGTTGTTTTTGTTTTTTACATTATAAATAATCATATATCAATTTCAATATTACAATATTTTATAAAATCCAAAGGTGCAGAATTGCATATAAAAATTAATTATTTTATTTATAGCTAAATTAACATTAACATTCTGCACAACTGCATAATGTAGGAGTTAAATGACCCTGTTTATATTGAACAGTATAGGAACAGTCATATTTCCTAATTAGATTTTAATTTAACAGTGTTAAACTAATACAACAATAAAAGTGTGAATTCGTGAAGAACTCTACACGAGTACACGCATTAGTTCAATGGGTTATATACCGAATATTAAATATACAAAAATTCTCAAACAATTATTTTAAATACGTTAAACCTTCGTCTATCACCTGATGTAATCCCACTAGTCTGGCCAGCGAATAGTTTCTAAATAATTTTATAAGTGTTATTTTTACTATCAGCAACGAAAATTTCAACTGTCGTGAAAGTTTTTAACTATAGTGACAGCTGGTATTTTCGGAACTGGCATTTGAGCTCTTGATATACATTATATTTAAAACCTCTTAACGCATTATCGCACACAAAAAGCAAATGATAGTTGCTTTCAAATCGATTCGGGCTGTAGTTTATTAATTTTTTAACATCTTGCCAATATAAAGTTTACTTTACTTTCAACTTTAATTTTATTTAAGGACATGACCGTACATAATTTGTACAATTTATATACTCACACTTATTAAGTAATGTTATTTGAGATGTAGATAAAATATTTTTCTGAAAGCTCATATCTACTTTAAAAGTTTGTATGTAGAAGAAAAACTATTCAATCCCATAAGTATTACCAAATTATTTATGAAAACAATGATTTATTGTATAACGTTAAAGCTTATTATCGATTTTATTAATAAATATTAATTATCTTAATCAATAATTACTTAATTATTATAAACTTCAATGATCTATAATATGCAATAGAACATAATGGCAAGTCCCCGATGTAATATAAAAAAGAAAAAAGTTTAAAAAATCAAAATAATATTATGAATCTCTCCACAATTCTCCACAGTGAAGTATACGAAAAAGCGTGCGCATGTTTCAGTTTTCGGTTCCATACCGAGCTTTATTCCCCTTTCTATGGATATTTTATGACAACTACACAAAATTTTATATTCAGTGTATATTTAGCCGACAATGATGCAACGCACGAATTTTTTCTTGAATATTTTATTTGTTACGTCAAACACGAAATGAGTCATATCATATATTCCAAGATCCAAGTAAAAAAACGATATAAAAACGATGATAAGCTAAATAAGATTTAAAAATAAAAGAATTCGGAAAAAAATAAATGCTTCAAAGTGATTTTGATTAAACTTGTGAAAAGCTCGTATTTTTAACGAATTATTTTGTTTTATTGTATACGTCACGTTACGATATTTTTATTTTATTTTATACAAAGTGAATTTGAAGCGGATTATGTGGGATTTTGAACATTCCTTATGTTCTTTTTGTATTCGAGCTGGCTCTTATTTAGTTACATATTTTTCAATTTAATTTAGAAAATATTTATTTTGTATTTTTCACAGTTTTTTTTTTAAATAATTGATAGTAATGAAAATTTGCATAACACAAAGTTTGAATTTTTTGAAAATCAATCATATATGGTGGTGAATGGTGGTTATTTTACCGCACGTGATTAATTAATACTGGCTGAAATATTTTATTTTATTAAATTTGGTTTCCGATTTTTATGTTTATGCGTCAGCAAATTGACGAGGCAAATTGAGGTTACTATTAGTGCAGTCGCATGTTATTACCATTTAAGGCGATTATGTTGAGTAATTGATGGGATGTTTACAATTTAATTAAATTGTAATTAAATGTAAATTCATTCAGGATCAGGCTGCATACATTTTTTCCACCATGGTATCTGATGTTGATTACAAATTGATTTTCCTGGAAATCAATAATTTTGCAGGGGAGCGCGTGTCATCAAGTATAGAATTATATATTACCCACGGCAAGAAACCGTTGCTTGTGTTTATAAAAATTTGGGTGACTGCATAGGAACAGCAATAGTAATCGTACAATGACTGAGAAGTTCCCAACAAAATTAAAAAATTACAAAACAGTAGACCACAAAATTTGTCGAAATAACAAAAAATGCCCATGTTTATTAGTAAAATAGTTGACAAAAGCAATGTAAGGTTTATTCAATTTTTTTTATGTTAGTTAATAATGCAATTATAAAACTAGGGACTTCGGAAATGAAATTTAAAATTTAATAGTTTAATACGAAATTCGAAATGTTTTATTTACGTTTTAGTATATAAATTTATTACGAAACCTAAAGATGATAATTTTTGAAATGAAAAATCACTCAAGAGTATAAGAAATGAGGCAAACGATTGCGATTAAGATATTTAAACATGGTGAAATTCACCAACTAATAAAAATGACTGTTCAAGTTCCACTTCTAATTAAAGATGATATGAGATTTAACATTAATTATAGGACGCGCACATTATCCAAAATTGCTCAAATTTTAGAGATAGTCGTTCAAAATTGCTCAAATTTTCAAGATAAGGCTATGAAACGACACCACCTCTATATCAATACGATGACCAGAACCAATTTGTTGATGACGAAGATTATTTCCCGTTCAAATAAATGAGAGAAGATCACTGTATAAAAAAATTCTTCAAATCGCAGAGATGACGTAAAGAACCAAAATATTCAGATTACCAACCCAGAGAGAAACACGTGGGTTTAGTGAATAGAAACCATACCATATCGTCACTAACACCAACGTCAGGCATCCAAATGAGAAACATTATAGATCATCAAGGGCCAGCACGAAATATTGATATAACTGGAACATCAAATCCACTACAGCGGGACCAGAAGTAAATACTAAATGGTAATGTGTAGCGTTGTGCTTGCTGTGTCCCAGTGGTCTAAGCCAATCACAACCACACCGTTACGTAGATCAATATCCAGAACAGGGACTGTACGACGGTGTTCATTTTTGCTACAGTATGCTCTGTATCTTGGTTAACCGTCGAGATAACGTTAATGAAATATCATAAAACAAATTTAGATTAACGCGGTATTTAACTATTCTTTATTAAAGGTTTCCACCGTTGCTCTGACTATATCCCATGAAATTAAAAAAACTTAGGTAGACATTATCAATGCGACAAAAACAAGTAAATTAGTAGAACAGAAACAGAAGAAAGCTCCAGAAAATTGTAAACAAGCAAGCTAAGAATGCAACAAAATGGAACTATATAATAATAATAATAATAATAAAATAGAAAGAAATTAACTGTTTCTTTTCGTATGTAAATTAGCAATTTTATGTATTTAATTTTAAAGATTAATTTTATAATAATGAAACTAAAACTAAAATATAAGCTTTTATTTGGTTTTGAAAATAACAAAGAGCCCAATATAAAGCCCATAAAAAAAATTAAAATAATGTTATACGACTTACCAAGGCCACCAAGGCTCCACAGAAGAAAGTACTTTCCACCTGGTCCTGATAGTCCGGTTACCTAAGAATACAACTTAATTTCGCGACGCAATTACGCAAAAGTTGACGTTATTTCCAAACACAATGTAAAACTATTATACACAAAAAAATAGTAATTAAATAAAGTATTAAAATAATTATTAAACACAAAAAAAAATAATTTGATTGTAAGCCAAAAATAAGTCAAAGAAAAAAAAAATATATATAAATAACCGCATAAGGGTTTTAGGCTAACCGCTAATGCATTCACATACCATGTGTTCTTATACCAAAAAAAAATTAAATGGTTTTAAATGGATACGATATACATACACTTAACGATATGAATAATACTAATAATATTTATTTTATACTAAGGTTTACGACAGAAACCAAGTAATCCACGCAATCCTCAAGAAAACTCGCCACATACGATAGATGGAATGTTCGCGTGGTCCAACGGTAAACTAACAGTAAATTTTCAGCGCCCTGTCGAGCGTCACGTATGTTTGGGTTTTTTTTTCGAAATTGTAATAATTTTTTTTACATATTAATCCGAAATATAATAATTTGTCTTAAAACTGCATCCGAAACCGAAGGCCGCAAGTTGCAATCGTTGTTTCTCCTAAGAGAAATAATAATAATAAGACAAACGAGAAGTTAGTATAACCAACGGAATTCGCAACATTGAACACTTCGTACTATGAAATTGCATAAAAACGTACCTTATAAAGTTTTAATTATAGTCCAATTAATATGGATCCGGGTTACCACAGGTTCCCACGTCCCAAAGTTGCAGACTATACACGGCCCTCGTAAATACTAAACTAGTTTAGGATTCCTTCCTTTTTGGGACACTACCAGTTTTGATTAACAAAACTAAATGAGTTTTCTAAATTTTTATTTTTTTATTTATAAACAGCACAACACTTGAGTTAATCACCGTACACAATAGTGAATTTTGTTTTAATTTTGGCAACTGACTGATCGTATTATCAATTTTAATAATTTCTGCTTTTGTTTCATACTATAATTATAAGGCTTGCGGTTGTATATGTTTGAGAGAAGCAAGGTCCAAACGCTAAGCAACAACACCCTGGGTATATACATGTAAACAAATCGCTCTCCAATTCCAGTATCGAACCTACATTGTATTATACATTAGGAAAACCTGAATCCAACAACTAAACATCGCCACTGTGCTGTTTTGAACATGAACACACACCATCAGAATTATCTTAATGGTAAATGCAAAACAGAATTTTTAATTAGTATGTACATTCGGCAGAGAAACACCAATGTCATCTCCAGAGCAAAGATGTACACACACATAAAATAGACCACAGAATAACAAAACGATCGTTTGTCTAGTAAAAAAAATCAGGTTATGAGCATTGTCAGTAGACTCGTTTGTGTTACATAAAGGGGGGAAAAAACGTATACAACATGTTGTATAGCACAATTGAAATGCATGAAAAAGGTAAATGATATAACAACGTCAGTAGATGAATTCGTTCGTTTGTAGCGAGATGAAAGCCATATCGTTACAATCGTGGGGCAGTCCCACACCCGAGATAAGTCTCATTGTGCCGGGCAAACAATAAAATCAAGTTGTTTTACATGTAATGTTAATGTTGCTGTTGTATTTGTTTGACAAAGTTTATTATTGATAGTAATTGATTTCAAATAAGAATTATGCGCTAGTATTGTACATAGCGTATATATTGTACATAGCGTATATATTGTACATGCGAGTTTTACATGCTGTAAAATGTATATATATATATTATGTATGAGAATAGTATCGTAGAGAGTTAATATTGTGGAATAGTTTATAAAAATGTTATAAATATTTGTATGTAGTTGAAAATGGTTTGAATTATATTTGTTTAGTAAATGATAATTTTAATTAGTAACTGGATTAAATATATTGTGAAATAATATAAATAATATAATTTGATGTAATATAAAAATGTAGTGGAAATTAAATTGTAGTGTCAAGTTCTTACCTGATTATACTTGTATTGGAAGAGTTGATGAATGTTATACGTTAAATAATAATGAATGCACTGTATTTCACTATTTTAAATCAAAACACAATTAATTTATTAGATTGTTTACTTTGTGATTTATACTTTTATTGACAATTAAATTTCGACACAATAATTTACATATATTAACAATTTTGCTTATGGATTTTACGTGTAATATTTTGGTAACTTTTATAGGTTTGTCTATTTAGACTTTTAACTTGAACTTATTAAATTTTGATTTTGGTATATAAAGTTTTCATTGATAGAGTGTTCAATATAAATTTCACATATGGATTTTAAAATATTTGGTTCACACTATTTAGACTTTTACTTGAACTACTTAAATTTGATTTTGTATATGAAATGTATGAAAGTATATAAAAGTTTTATTGATAGACTTTTCAATTCGATTACACACTGAGTAGATATAAATTTCACATATAGATTTTAAAATATTTGGTTCACACTATTTAGACTTTTATTTGAACTACTTAAATTTGATTTTTGTATATGAAATGTATGAAAGTAAATAAAAGCTTTATTGATAGATTTTTCAATTCGATTACACACTGAGTAGATATAAATTTCACATATAGATTTTAAAATATTTGGTTCACACTATTTAGACTTTTATTTGAACTATTTAAATTTGTTTGTTGATGAGATACTATTTTGTGATTGACCACTTTTTCTGATTAACTAAAAAAACATTTTACAATTTTTTGGCTTATATACTATAGCCCTTATTAATTTTTGTTTTTGTTTCAAAATGGTGCTGAGTGGTAGTTTTCCACTCGTAAATTTTTTGTGTCACACATTTAGATTGTTTTTAAAAATTTTAATTGGGTTTTGGGTCAGAAAATTAATAACTTGTTCGAATTTTAATTTGCATGAAATTACATTTTTTCTCATGTGCAAGGTTTCTTTCTGGGTTTGTTTTTATAGTTTGTAATTTTCTTAAATTCTTTACGCACACGTGTTTTTGTGTGTTGCGCGTGGGAATAGGAAAATTAGAACATTGTTTGCTTATGATTGAAATGTTAATTGAATTTATGTGTTGTTTGGGATGGTTATTTCGCAACACTTCCCCCGTTTGAAAAAGCTAAAATTTTGAGGTTGTTGAAAAAATTTTTGCTAATATGATATATATGTATATGTGTCTTGGTTTGTTTCGTTGACGTGTTGGTTTGAAGTTCGTTGTGCTGCTTGTGTGTTTTCTGAGATGAATTTTGTCTGGTTTTTTAATGTTGCCGTTGTTCCGTTTCTCTGGTCTTGTATTTTGTACTGTATGTTCTGATGCTGTTCATTTAGGTTACCACGTGTTATTAGTTTTTTATTCAATATTATATGTGTATTTATTTTGTATAGAGTAATGAGTTATTTGTTGTTATATAGTTTTTGTTGTATTATTGTCTATTATTATTGCTTCATTTTTTGTCTATGTATCTTCCTGTGGTGTAGGTTATTGTCCTTAGTTTCTTGCTGTGTCTTAAAGACCTTGACTTACATGTGGTTGTCTCTTATTTCTCGTTTTTATTTTTCCTGCTTCGGTGTTGTCTTTTTGTCGCGTGCCGTTATTGTGTATTTTGCTGTTCCTTGACCTACAGTCGTTTGTTTGTTTACATATATCATATTACCATTTTGCTTATTTTCAACCTTGAAAATTTATGTTTATTATTTGTATTACTTGACCGAGAAATTTTACTGTGTAATTTTATGCAACGTAGTATTGTTTTTTATGATGCCCATTTTGTACAGTTATGTGTTTTTATGTATGTATATATTTTGATGACAATATTTTGTTGTTTTATATGTATAATTAGAAATATGAAAATTATGTATTTTAATAAGTAAGGTTTTCATTGTGTGTGCAATATTTTTGAGTGAAGCCATTTTTGTTTTTCTTATATACTTTAGTTTTTATTTAAATGTGTGTTTCATTTTGTTTTTATCATGATATTTAGTTTTTATATGACAATGATTTTAGTGTGAAAGTAAAAATTTTTTTTTTGTATGTGTAATTTGGGATATGAATTTTTATTTGTGCATGATTTATTTTTGTTTTCTTATGTACTAATTGAATTTTTATTGATAGTTCTCTTATATACTAAATGCTTTAATCTTTGAAAGTTTTCTTATATGCTAAATGTTTTATTTTATTCTTTGTTTTGATTGATCGAGATATAGTGTAAAATAATATTATTGATTTAAATGATATTGCTTTTGTTGCTTAGGTATATAATATTTAAAAAAGGAAATTTTATCTTAATTGGTAGGTGTTAGTTTTTTTTTTGAAATAATAATTGTTAAAGTATAGCCTGTTCTTCCTCGAGTGTTAGTTTTTATTGTTTTGCTCGTTGAAGAAAAAGCTATTTTAATATTTTACCGTTTAATGCATTTAAATTTTCGCATTTTCAAGTTCGGTCATTTTTTTTTTCGTTCCATGTTGGTTTACTCATGTGTGTTTTGGTCTACCCATGGCCATTTTGTTTGAGTTTTTTGTGTAGAGTGCGGAAATTATTGTATTCTGTGATTTCTTAGTCCTGGTCCTGTGAAATATTATTAAAGGAGTTGTTATTGTTATTGTCATTGTTAGTATGATAGTAATGCTAAATTTCGTTTTGTTACCTGTAAAGTTTATTTAAGAATTTAAGTTAATTTTAGTTTTGTTTAAGTAACCTGTTGTTATGGACTTTTATGAATTTTCTGTTGATTTCTATGGTAGTATTTACAGGTGAATTTATTTCTATAACTTTGTATGGGCCTAACCATAAGGCATCTTGTTTTGTTCGTCTGTTCTCATTTTTTAGCCAGACTAAGTCGTTCGGTTCAAGAATCAATGGTTTTGTTGATTTGTCATATTGTGTCTTGACTTGTAATTTTTTGTTAATGATTTTTTCTCGGGCTATTGCGTGTGCGACCCTTAGTCTTGCTTTCAGTTCGTTAACATAGTCGTCGTAATTGTATATCGGTTCTGGGTCTTTCTGTACTGCGCTGGGGATTAATGCTGGTCGTCCGTAAACTAATTCGTAGGGGGTAAAGTTTGTTGAACAGTGTGGTGTAGTGTTATACACAAATATTGCGTAGTGGCACATTTCGTCCCAATTGTTTCGATCGAGGTTGGTGAAAGACCTTAAATATTCTTTCAATGTGTTATGCGACTTTTCAAGTGCACCGTTTGTTTCTGGGTGGTATGCAGTGGTTGTTAAGTGTTTTAATTTTAGAAGTTTGCAGAGTTCTTTAAATGTGTTACTCATGAAATTACTGCCTTGATCTGTTAATATTTTTTCGGGGATTCCGTATTTTGTGATATATTGCTCGCATAGTGCTCTTGCCACTGTGCTAGCGTTCTGGTTTGGTATAGGAATGGCACCTGAGAATTTGGATAAGTCGTCTTGAAAAGTGAGCAGATAATTATTTGAATTTTCTGTGGTTGGAAGAGGGCCAACAATATCGAAAGCTACGCGTTGGAAAGGGTGTTCTGATGTGTCAGTCAATTGTAGTGGTACTTTTGTCTTTCTGTGGGTTTTATTTCTTTTGCATGTGTGACAGTTTCTAATTAATTTGTTGATATCTAGTAACATTTTCGGCCAGTAGTATAGCATTCTGATACGTTTGTATGTGCGCCATGTGCCTGCATGACCGCCTAGAGGTAGATTGTGATATTCATTTAAAATTTGTTGTCTTTTTCTTATGTCTGTCACGACTTCTATTTTATTATTTCTTAAGTTATTTGAATCTAGATTTTGAGTGAATTCTTCTTGTGCTAGTGTGGTTGTTTTGTTCATTAAATTTTGTTTTCGGTTCTGTGGTCTTGCGCAATTTGGAGGTGTGTTTGTGTTATTAGAGTTTGTAGAATCTGTCTGGGGATGGTGGACTGGATTGGGATTTGTATTGGGTGTTGTGTCTAGTTGGGTTTTAGCTTGTGCCCTTGTGATTGCTGAGATTTGATTTTGTTGTTTAATTCTACTGAGTGCGTCTGCGTTTGTGTTGGCTTTACCAGATTTGTGTATAATTTCGAAATTATATTCAGATAACTTTAGGTTCCATTTTAAGATTCTGTTAGGTATTTTTGTTAGATTTCCTGTAAGTGGTTTATGGTCAGTGATTATTGTGAATTTCTTGCCATAGAGATATGGTCTAAAGTTATTTACCGCCCAATAAATGGCTAACATTTCTTTCTCTATTGTGCTGTAATTTCTTTCTGATTTGCCTAATGCTCTGCTGGCATAGGCTACTGGGAACTCTGTTTGGTTTTGGATTTGTGAAAGGACTGCTCCTAAACTGTAGTCACTTGCGTCCGTAGTAAGAGTAAAGGGTTTATTCATGTCAGGGTACTTAAGGATGGGGGGTTTTATCAATAGGTTTTTTAGGGTGGATAGCGCTGTTTTACAATTTTCTGAAAAAATGAATGGAGTGCCTTTTCTGGTCAGTTTTGTTAGTGGTTCGGCGATTTCGGAGAATTTCGGTATAAAGCGGCGGTAGTAATTTGCGAGACCTAGAAAAGATTGTGTTTCTCTTATATTTTTAGGTTCTGGAAAATTTTGGACTGCTTCTACAGTCGATGGATTGGGTTTAATTCCTTCTGGGGTTATGAGATGACCTAAGAATGTTATTTCTTTCCTTAGAAATTGGCATTTTGTGCATTGTAGTTTTAAGTTGTTTACTCTGCAGATTTGGAAAATTTCTAGAAGTTTGTTATTGTGATCTTTTAAATTTTTACCGTAGATAATTACATCATCTAGGTATATAAAGCCTTTTAAACCTTGAAATCCTCTTAGGACGTGGTTTATTGTTCTTTGGAAAGTGGCCTGCGAATTTTTGAGACCGAAGGGCATTCTATTGAATTCAAAATGACCGTAATCTGTACTGAAGGCTGTTTTGTGTGCATCGTTGGGATTCATTTCTATCTGATGGTAACCGCTAGCCATATCTAGCGTTGAAAAATATTGTGCATGACCGAGTTGGTCTAAGATGTCATTAATGTTGGGTAAAGGGAAGGAATCGCCAATTGTGATCTCGTTTAGTTTGCGGAAGTCTACGACTACGCGCCATTTGGGCTTGCCGTCGCTTCCTGGTTTTTTGGGGACTGCTAGGAGTGGACTATTGAAGGGACTGGTACTGGGTTGTATTTTTCCGTCATCTAACATTTCTTGTACTTGCCTGTTGATTTCTTCTTTGTGTGTCTGAGGTAGTCTGTATCTTTGTACGTGTACCGGTTTTGAATCTGTATATAGGTTTATGTTGTGGTATATACCTTGAATGCTTGTCAGTTTGTCACCTTCCAAAAAGAATATGTCTTCATATTGGAGGCATAAGTCGAGTATTGTCATATTCTCCTCTACATTATTATTTGTATCTAGATTGTTTGTTATTGTTTTAATAATCTGGTCCTGCCGTGAAGAATAGTCTATTTTTTGTCCTGTGTGGTAATACTGTATGTCTTCCGGTAGGGTTTCTAAGATTGGTTTAAAGTCGGATATTTCGCTGTCTTGTGGTAGCGTATTTGCTATCATGATTTTTGCTTTGTAATTGATTGGTTGTATTAATGTGTGTGGAATAAATATCCCTGGTTTTATTTCAGTTGCTGTGCAAATTGTCGGTTCGTTTGTGGATGTTTGTATTTCGATAACTGTTTCACTTCTAGCTGGTAGAATTATATTATAATTAGTTCTGTTTGAAAATTTGATTAAATGTTCGTTGATTTTAATATTATTCGTACTGTAGAGTATGTCTACTTTAAATTTGTCAAAGAAGTCTCTTCCTACTATTCCGTCTTCGAGAATTTGGAAATCGTTCGGTACTGTGTGGAATTTGTGTTGTATTTTTAGTTCATCGTTTAATTGTAGTGTTAGTGTTAGTGATCCGTTTGTTTTTACTGTGCCTGTTCCGATGCCTGATAGTGTTAGTGTATCTAATTTGTTGACTTCGTCCGTATTGATGTGTTTCTGTTTGATGACTGATACGTCTGCACCTGAATCTATTAATAAATTCGGTCTTGTTTTTTGGTTTATAAGAGGGGATATAGTGTCTCTGTTCGTCTTATATTTGGATAATAAATTTATTAACGTGGATTTCTCTGGATAGAGTAGGTTTTTTAAGCTGTTGTGGTCAGTTTCGTCTAGTTCTTGTTCTAGGAAGTTTGTTTTAATTTGATTTGGTTGTTTTCGTTTCGTGGTAGGGGATTTGTGACTTTGTTCAATTATAAAAGTTTGTTTGATGTGGTTTGATTTACGTGTGGACGTGTGTTTGATATTTTTGTTGTTCGAAAGTTTGTAGAGTATGTTTTTATTATGTGATAAATTTCGTTTTATGTTTGATAGTATGTTCTGTTTGATAGTCGTTATTTGTTGCTTGATCTTAGATAATTGTGTTTTCGCTACGTTATGGTATTTTGAGAATTTAGTAGAAAGGTATAGGATTATGATGTGTATTACTAAAAATATGTTGTCAATTTGTAAGTTTGCTGTTTCTTGGATAATGTCGTCGTCGTCTGTTTGTATTTCGTGTAATTCTAATGTTGGAGCGTCTTGACCTGGATGATTGTTTTTTGTTTGTTGGTTTGTGTTATGAGCGTCTGGGCTCTTTTCCTTATTTACTAAAATTTCTATGGGAGCGTCTGGGCTCGATTTCTTATATACTACTTGTTTAATGGGAGCGTCTGGGCTCGTCTGTTTGTTTGTTAATGATTTAAGAGGAGCGTCTGGGCTCTTTTGTTTATTTATTAGAATAGAGTGAGCGTCTTGGCTCGTATGATTGAAATGATTTAGGTACATTTCTGGAATGATACCCATTTGGAGAGAGTAGTTTTGATTTTCGTTTTGTTCGTTATATGTTTGGTTTGTTTGATTTTGATCCGGTGGCAGTGGCTCTCCTACAGCTGGTCGGATCCGCTGGAGTTTCCCTGCTGAGGTTGTTGTGGTATGTTATAATCGGTTTGTGCTTGTTGCGGGTATAATGTGTTGATTCTCATTCCTGTGAATTTTTCTGTTAAGCCGTTTGTGTCGGGAGGTGCGCCTGGGTTTGCGTTGTTATTATGTTGAGTTAGGTTTCTCGTGTAGAATTTACTTCGGCATTCATCGAATGTGTGTCCTGTAGTAATTTTACAATGAGAGCAAAATTTCGGAGTGAATCTGTTCGTTTGCTGGTTTGGTTTGTTATACATCTGCTGTGAAGTCGTTGGATATTGGCTGTTGTGTTGCTGTGTGCTGTTATTTTGCCTGTAGTTGCTTTGATTATTTTGTGGTTGTTGTCTGCGGAATTGTTCTTGGTTAAATGAGTTGTGGTATGGGTTCAGTGTTTGGTGGAATCTATTGAAATATCTCTGTTGTTGTTGGTTGTACGGCTGAGTTTGTGTCATTCTGCTCATTCTTTCTTGGTTCATTCGTGTACGGCATTGATCCCATGTATGATTTTGTCGTTGACAGTAGTTGCATGTGACTGGGACTCTTGTGTAAATGTTGCTCTGTGGTAAGAAGGTTTGGGATGGCATTTGCGGAATTAGTTTGTTTATATTTTGTGTTGTTGGGTTTTGTATTGATCCGGTTAGCATTTTGTCTATTGTTTCTGTTTCATTCACTATTTCGTCGACATTTTTGGCTTTTATTGTTGCGATTTTTTCGCGTAGAATTGTGTTGTTTAGTCCATATTTGAATGCTTGTACAGATGTGGTGTTGAGGTGTTGTGTATATGCTTCGTCTATTTCGTCCAGGTTGTACTTGGTTTTGTAGCCTGTTTTATATTGTTCTAATGCTTCTAGAAGTCTGTAGCCGTAGTTTCTTATCGATTCTCCATATGATTGTTGTGTGTTTGTGAATCTTCTTTCGAGCTCATTTAATGAATATGAATCTGCGTACATGTTGTTTAGTGTTTCCCGAAGTTCTGTGTAGCTGTTGATGTTCCTGTGTGAAATTCTTATGTATGCATCACCTGTTAGTCTTAGTTTGATTAGTTTGTTGAATATGGTTTTTTCTTCTTCTGTCTTTAATGTTTCGTAGACGCTATCTGCCGTTCCAAGGAATCTGGTTAAGTTGTTGGTTCTGTTGTTGTTTTCTTCGCCGTTAAACTCAGGCACGAAGCTCGCTATGTTCTGTTGGATTGCTGCTTGGTTCATTTTTGTGTTTGTTGAGCGTTTGCCTGTGTCTTCGAAATCTGTGATCTGGGGCTTCTGTGTTGCCTGGGTGTCCTTTTCGATTTGTTTTTCTGCTGGGATTTTAACTTGTTCACTTATGGTTTGTGGTGTTTGGATTTTTTCCTTGTTGACTGGAATACTTGAGTGATTTTTGATCCTCGAGTGTAGCTCGTTGGGTTCTGATTTTATTCTGAGCCTTTCGCTTGCTCGAGTTGGTGATCTTGTAGTTTTATTTGATTTACTGCTGAATGGTGCGGTTCCACTCATTTAATTCATTTAATTTGTAGTTTTTGTTGATCATTTGAGATCTTGATTTTGCTTTACGATTTTGGGGAAACAAGAGAATTTTTTACAACTGCAAATTTGGGTGAAAGGGTTTTACAACCTCGGGGGGACTTTTACTTTATTTTGGTAAAGGGGTGTTCGACCAAAAGGTAGTGCGAAAGGGTGTGTAAGTTGGGAGATTGGTTTTTTAGTGGATGAGTGTTCGACCTAAGAGATTTGTTTTTGTACGCGTGAATTTATTTTTACTTAAGATTATGTTGACACGGGTTCGTAAACTACAGCGCCAATGTTTTACATGTAATGTTAATGTTGCTGTTGTATTTGTTTGACAAAGTTTATTATTGATAGTAATTGATTTCAAATAAGAATTATGCGCTAGTATTGTACATAGCGTATATATTGTACATAGCGTATATATTGTACATGCGAGTTTTACATGCTGTAAAATGTATATATATATATTATGTATGAGAATAGTATCGTAGAGAGTTAATATTGTGGAATAGTTTATAAAAATGTTATAAATATTTGTATGTAGTTGAAAATGGTTTGAATTATATTTGTTTAGTAAATGATAATTTTAATTAGTAACTGGATTAAATATATTGTGAAATAATATAAATAATATAATTTGATGTAATATAAAAATGTAGTGGAAATTAAATTGTAGTGTCAAGTTCTTACCTGATTATACTTGTATTGGAAGAGTTGATGAATGTTATACGTTAAATAATAATGAATGCACTGTATTTCACTATTTTAAATCAAAACACAATTAATTTATTAGATTGTTTACTTTGTGATTTATACTTTTATTGACAATTAAATTTCGACACAATAATTTACATATATTAACAATTTTGCTTATGGATTTTACGTGTAATATTTTGGTAACTTTTATAGGTTTGTCTATTTAGACTTTTAACTTGAACTTATTAAATTTTGATTTTGGTATATAAAGTTTTCATTGATAGAGTGTTCAATATAAATTTCACATATGGATTTTAAAATATTTGGTTCACACTATTTAGACTTTTACTTGAACTACTTAAATTTGATTTTGTATATGAAATGTATGAAAGTATATAAAAGTTTTATTGATAGACTTTTCAATTCGATTACACACTGAGTAGATATAAATTTCACATATAGATTTTAAAATATTTGGTTCACACTATTTAGACTTTTATTTGAACTATTTAAATTTGTTTGTTGATGAGATACTATTTTGTGATTGACCACTTTTTCTGATTAACTAAAAAAACATTTTACAATTTTTTGGCTTATATACTATAGCCCTTATTAATTTTTGTTTTTGTTTCAAAATGGTGCTGAGTGGTAGTTTTCCACTCGTAAATTTTTTGTGTCACACATTTAGATTGTTTTTAAAAATTTTAATTGGGTTTTGGGTCAGAAAATTAATAACTTGTTCGAATTTTAATTTGCATGAAATTACATTTTTTCTCATGTGCAAGGTTTCTTTCTGGGTTTGTTTTTATAGTTTGTAATTTTCTTAAATTCTTTACGCACACGTGTTTTTGTGTGTTGCGCGTGGGAATAGGAAAATTAGAACATTGTTTGCTTATGATTGAAATGTTAATTGAATTTATGTGTTGTTTGGGATGGTTATTTCGCAACAAAGTCTTAATATCTTTCATATGATACTTCCCTAGTGGTTGTCCCTTTGCAACTGTTTGTTGTTACTCGTGCAATGACAAATTTTGGAGCTAGTTTTGCGGAAAAATGCTTTGTGGCGTCGCTTTGAACAAAATTTCTTACGTAAATGAGCTGTCCAGGTTGAAAATCTCGAATCCGAGATCGAAGGTTGTATCGTTTCTCGTTCTTTTCTCGCGCTTGCTTCATATATTGCAAAAATTGTTCTTGAGCCAACGATAGGCGATCAGCAGATTGGATAGTGATAGAACAGTCTTCTAGGCATTTAAGATCTCGTAATAACTTATATTCTGATCCGTGCATAATCTTATGTTGACCAAAGACTAGATATTGAGCGGAAAATCCCGTAGACGAGTGAACGAATTCCGAATAGCAGCTGCGATCTCCTGAATATGAATATCACAGTCTCGATGGGAATCGGTTAAATAAGCTCGGATCGCAGATAACACCGTTCTATTTGCTCTCTCGCTAGCATTGCTTTGTGGAGAATATTTAGGCGTAGCAATATGTTCGATGCAAATCTTTGAAGCATAGTTTGAAATGTTTTTGCTAAGAATTGTGGGCCATTATCAGATATTATAGATTCAGGCGTACCAAATAAATGAAACACATCATTTTCCAATGATTTACAAACTAAGCCGGCATTTGCGCTTCGCATCGGAGTTAAGAGCAGGAACCGGGAATACGAATCAAGGACAATAAATATGTAGGTATTGCCCGATTTAGTCCTAGGATATGGTCCAAAAAATCTATATATAGCTGTTGCCATGGTCGATACGTAATAATTGCTTTACCCATGGGTGGTTGCAAAATTTGATTCGGAGGTTTGCAAGTTTTACAGAGTTCACAGTTTGATATATAGGTTTTGACAGTTTGAAACATTCTTGGCCAGTAGTAATAGCGCTGCAACTTTTCGACAGTTTTCTCTACTCCAAGATGAGCTGCAGTTGGGGGATCGTGTGCTTGCTTTATTAATTCAGAAATCAATGGAGTTGGAACGTAGAGCTTCCAAACAGGCAGATCTTTATGAATTGCACTATCGATTCCTAATTGATTGGTGAAGTAAATTTTTCCATCAACGGCTTGTAGGTTGCAATAATGGTTTTGTTTAGTTTTCAAGGACTGGTAAAGTTCTTTATATGCATCGTCTTTAAAATGAGGAGAATTTAAATCAACTTGAAATGGAAGTGTATTGAGATCGTTTTGTATCACCTCTACACTATTCTCAAATGACCGTGACAGGGTGTCAGGTACGATATTTTGAGTTCCTTTTACATGTTGAATGTCGAACGAGAACGACTGCAATTTTAGGCTCCACCGAGCAAGTCTACCGTGGAGGTCCTTTTGAGCCATCAGCCATTGCAAACTGGCGTGGTCCGTTATTATTGAAAACACATAACCCTCAACGTAGCATCTGAATTTTTTTATACTTTGTACAGCCGCAAAGCACTCCAACTCGGTAACGGAGTAATTCTTCTGAGCTGGGTTAAGCTTTTGTGAAAAGAACGCTATAGGGTTTTCGTTGCCTTGGCTATCTCGCTGAAATAGAACTCCGCCAATTCCGCTCGAGCAGGCGTCGCATTGTATATAAAAGCGGTCGTTAAAATTAGGATGGGATAGCACAGGGGCGGAAATCATTGCGTCCTTGAGACTTTGAAAGGTACTATGAGCATCCTCAGACCAACGAAATTTAACAGATTTCTTCAACATGTCGGTCAGCGGTGCAGAAATCACAGAAAAATTTTTAATAAATCTCCGGTACCATCCACACATGCCTATAAAGCGCCGAATATGTTTTTGAGTGCGAGGGACCGGAAAATCGACTATCGCTCGAACTCTATCCGGATCTGTGCGCAAGCAACCGTCTCCAACCAAATAACCTAAATATTTAATTTGTTTTAACACAAAGTGGCTTTTTTCAATATTAATAGTTAAGTTAGCCGCTGAAAGTAATGCCGCGACCTGTGTAAGCAAATCAAAGTGCTCGTCTAAAGTCGCAGAAGTGATCAATAAGTCGTCCAAGTACGTAAATACTCTGTCATGCAGTTCATGTGGGACCACTTTATGAATTAGACGGCATAGGGTTTGAGGTGCGTTACACAGGCCAAACGGCATCACCTTGAACTGGAATAACGGCTTACCGGGCACAGTAAAGGCAGTTTTATCGCGGGAATCGGAGTGTAGCCGAATTTGCCAAAAGGCATCTTTAAGATCGAGACTGGTGATGAACCGGGTCTTATCCAGACGACTAATTAAACTTTCTATTAAAGGTAATGGGTAGGCTTCTTTCCGAGTAGCTTCATTAAGGCGCCGCGCATCCAAACAGAGACGAAGTTGTCCCGATTTCTTTTTCACTAAAGCGACGGGCGAGCTCCATGCGCTTGTAGATTCCTCAATCACATCCAGTGCCAACATCCTATCCAATTCCTGGTTTAACTGTTTCTGAATCACAAGCGAAACAGGATAAAATCGTTGCTTTACTGGTTTGTTTTCGGTAAGGTGTATTTCGTGCTGGATCAGATGCGTACGGCCATGTCCGAGTTTGGAAGACGACGGAAATTTCTCAATTATTGTCTTTAGACGTTCTTGATCAGCTAGAGATAAATTATGTTGTTCCGTTAAGGAGATCATTGATCGATTTTGGGGTGATTCGTCGTGGATTAAATTATCCGTAATAAGGCCATTCACGGAATTGTTAGACGAAGTTGACATTTGATAAGGTGTGATAGACAGTCCAAATTTGTTCCAGAAGTCTACTCCCAGATACAAAGACTGTTTTAGTGAGGGCACGATAAATAGACGGATAAGATGTGATTGATTATTAAAGTTTATGTTGGCATTAATATATTCAAAAACTGTCTGCGATTCGCCGCTGGCTGTCGAGATAGTCGTGGGAAAATGATGAATAGTAGTTTTGGGATCACTTAACATTTGATCGGAATTCGCGCCTAGTACACTAATACTAGCTCCACTATCTAGCAATCCTCGGTAAGGCTGACCATCGATTAAAACATCGGCGTATGGTCGTTTATCACCGGGCTCGGTTGCTATCACAGAACTTATTATGTTTTCCCGAAGATTTTTAATGTTTTCCCAATAAGGTCGTGTACGCTCTTTTTGTTTAGGAGAAATGAACCTCTTTTGAGTATGACCAGCGTTCGAGCTCTTAGTGTTTGTAATATGTAGTATTTCATCATGATTAAAATAATCAACAAAATTAGTTTGTGTGCCAATAGAGTTGGTTAAAGCATTTTGGTTATCGAACATTAAAGTTTGAGAATGAAAATTAGAATTTGAAACAGGTGGAACAGAATCATAAAATGGTTGGGGATGTAGTGAATTTGAAAAACAGGCAGAGTGAAACGAGTCGGCCGAACTCAAGTTTGTGTAGTCCTTCCTCCCTCACCTCTACTGTTGAAAACTTAAGTACTGACGGATCACAAACAATTAACAGGAGATACTAAAAAAATACCCCATAGATTCAAATTGGGGATTAACGTTAGTGGCGTATGATTTCTCAATAGAACACAAGTAAGGCTCCAAAAACACTAATGCCGATGCCCTAGAACACAAAAACGAAAAGAAGAATCAGAATCGAAACAGATTCAAAGGAACCAAAATCTGTATACACTTACGAAGATTATTTGATAACATTAAAATTCTGATTTAGATCAGCTCGTCAATCTTTCTTTGGCTTACAAAGGATGGAACAAAATTAGATTCTTTATATTTAGGTATGAAGTAACCGAAAAGAATACACCCTTTCATATTCCGTTGATTCACGTTTTGTAAGGATCCCAAACATGTCACCTTTAACAGAACGCATTATCAACTAGGACTCGTTTTTCCTTATTGCTGGCTAATATTAATTAATTGTCGGCATTTAAATTATTAAGTTGTAATTTAATTTGTTGTAGTTTTAATTTGCAATCATGTTGGTTTTGTGTTGTCTTGAATACTACTACACTTTCCTCCCAATAATTACTCATGTTGTACAAATTTTTACCGTCCATTTCATGGCTACCACCTCGAATGTATTGATTCAAAGTGTACGCCCTTAAACGTATTGTTCTCGCAATTCACTGTAGGTACCCGAACTAAGTCATCGCTTGCTGCATGCGTCTCGATAATTCTCCCCAGCTTAATCATTATTCCTGTTTAAATTTCTGTAAACCGACTAGGTCTACTCTTGTTAAAAACTAAATCTTCGTACAAGTGCCGAATTTTGGTGATTTTATTTGAAATTTGATTTACAATCTTTTTATTTTATTTATTTTTTCGTCAATACTACTATATACTTTTTAAAATATTTGCAAAAAAAGAAAAAGCTCACATGGAAGCTGCCATTCCCGATAGATCGAATTCGATCAAAATCCGCTTAAAATTTTGAAAATTGATTAAAACCGATATTGTTATAAATTTTATTTTGAATCTTTTTACGCATAGTCAATTCTCTCCAATTTTGGCCAAATATCATCAAATTTTGGAAAAAGTTTGTGAGCTTAATTTTTGTACGTACATTTTCAAAATATTTTGCAAAAACCGAAATAGCTCCGATAAAGCTGTTGCTACCGGTAGACCGATTTCGTCCAAAATTCACTGGGATCTGTGGAAAAAGTTTAAGTATGAAGTTTCAAACCGCTTCAATCAGTCTAGGCTGTTAAGGGTCGAATTTTTGTTGAAAACACTTTGTCAAAAATCGTCATTTCTGGATAAATTTTTGAAAATTGATCTGAGCAGATATTATTGCAAATTTAAATAAGAATCTGTTAGTTCATAATCGTTTTCCCCATAAATAAATTCTAGACATTTCAAAATATTTTTAAGAAATTGAAAGCTTTTATGGCAGCCACTTCCTTTGGACCTATTTCTTCCAAAATTCAGTGGAATCTCTTATTAGAACTTATGGATTTTCTTTCCAATCAGTCAAATTGTCTGTGCTATAGAGAGGACACAGTCTTTTAGTGTGCACGACACCAGGCACAAATACGCGCACGTACGCGCGCACAGTTTTTCTTAAAAAACACTTGTTTGACTTCGGTGATATAGCAAATAATAAATCTGCAAAAATTTCGAGATCACAATTTTTCATTATTACTAATCTTTCTTTTACTATGTAAACGAAATTAAAATTGGTAGGTGTAAAATATTCTGCAACGGCGAAAAGAAGTTCAAATGATTTTTTAAACAGAGAACATTTCGCCTACTAATAAAATAATTTATTGATTGCATTGCGTTACGAAACAATATATAGTATGCGACTTTCACGGAATTACTCATTAATAGATTTCTCAAAATATCTGATAAAATTGTCTAAAATCTACCCGCCAACTATTGTCTTGTTTATTAGGCGTTCGTGCACATTAAACTAAAATGGTAGAACAGTCGGAAATAGCAACTTTTAAAAATATTTCAAAACCCACACTTTATTCAGAAAGATAAGTCGAACAGTATAAAATAATTTTCAAACTTTACACGACTGTAAAGATAAAACTTTATATCGACCGCTGGAACTATTCGAAGCAGCTCAATGCTATAAAAAAGCCAGAACCAAATAATTGAACAAATCAATATTCACAAAAATGAAAATTTTGTAGAATCGTAGAATCGAATGAAACATATTTCTGAGTTTAAGTAAGCCTAGGAGTCGAACCATACTAACGAACAATTTACGTGATTTAGTATGAAAATGTTAACTTGTTAGGCCCCTGGGATAATTAGATAGTTACCCATTAGACTAGCGGGCCACTTAGGAATACGATAGATTGATGGGGATAAAACCTCATTCTTAAGCTTTTCAACCGCAAGTGGCAGCCTCCGTAGGAGCTTTTTCCGTTCTTGCCAATATTTTTGAAAGTATAAAGCATTTACGAAAAAGCGATTTAAATCAGAAAGATTGTAAATTAAACTAGAAGCAAAATTAGTAGAACTTTATTCCCACAAAGTTTGGCTTCTCTACAGTCGAGGCGGTTTGAATATTCGGAATAAAACTTCATACTTAAACTGTTCCGGTTAGGTGGGAGACCCTTACAAAGTTTGGTGGAAATCTATGTACCGGAATTGGCAGCTTCCATGGGAGCTTTTGCAATGGTGTTAAAAAGTTTCCTCCATTGTTTTTGGTTATTGTTAGGTCCAGCAGATCAATATGCCAAAGCAGGGATTTTTGGCAAGTTTTAAGAAATCTATAAAAATGTGAGAGTAAGCAGCGAGAATAGGTGGTCAATTGGTGATTGGTTCACGCCAGGAATTGATACTCGTATATGTCGATAATGTCCATATAAGGAAATGTGTCTGACATTTTGTTCTAGAAATAGCATAAGGCTTTATCATTTCATAGGTAGGGGAACCCAAATCAAAAAACGGACCAATACCGAAATTATAACGCAAACCAAGATCCAATAGATTTAGGCTCACTATGGCATATTTAAATTCTACAGTAAAAAATGTTGGGCTCCACTCGTTCTTAATTTAAAGGTAGCAGAAACCAAATTGAAAATCGTAGCAATACCGAAATTAGAACACATATCAAGATCATTCGGCATATAAATAATTGTATGCTCATTATGGCCTCATTATCTTATGACCTATTAAAATATTTTGGGCTTAATGAGTCTAAAATTATTTATTTGTCGATTGATATTGATATGCTTCGAGTTTGGTCCGATTTTCAGTTTGAAATTTAAATAAGCCATAATGAGCCTAATTCTATTGGTATGCTAATCGATCTTGGTTTGCGTTATAATTTCTGTTTTGGTCCAATTTTTGATATGGGTTCTGCTAACTTTTTTTAAAGCTAGCAGAACCCATCGTTTTAGTTTCGAAGTGATGGTGCCCAAAACTTTTAATAGAGCATTTAATTGGCCTATTATTATCCTATAATTATCCATACTATCTTGTTATGTTCTGCGGTATGGGTTCTGCTACCTTTAGGGACGTACATTTTACACTGTCGATAAAAAATGTTCACCGCTATAAATAAATAAATCTATTTGATAAGAGATGGCGGCACGCAAAGCAAATAACCTTTAAAATTAATTTTATTATTAGTAACTATATTTATATAGATGTCTTTAGTTAATTAGAGATTTTAGATATAATTGAAAATTGCAATTTAAAAACTTGTTGTGAAAGTTAAAATGGAGTTGGATGTAAATTTTAATATATTATGTTTTTCGTTGATCCGTGATTATTTCATTGATTTTGTTTTTATTTGTTGTGTTCGGATCCAATTAAGAAAACGAAATTCTTAATTGGATCCGAACACAACAAATAAAAACAAAATCAGTAAATTTTAATATAATTTTCACGTATTTAACAATAATAGTGCGTAATTTACTTTATTATGACTTCACTTAGTTAAGGTTGGCCTACGAGTTGATCAATATACTAACGAATAATTTATGCCAGTTAATATCTAAACATAAACTTATTTGGGCCCTAGGACCATTAGGCAATTACCTAATAGCTAAACAGCAACTGTACCAAACCGAAAAACTTCAAATAATGAAATAATTGTGTTTCTAATACCATTTTCTTTGTTGTCGATGTTGTGTACATTGTCGACGTCAGGAACGCAACAAAACCCAATGTAATCTTCGTATTAAATTGTGTGTCTGTAGTCGCGCAGATCTCACTTAAAAAAATATTCCTCATGTAATGCAAAATGTATAACATATAGGTCCTACGGAAGACTACATTACATATTAATGCAAAGCTTGCTTTAAAAACTTTTTTAGTGTAAATTGCATTAAATCTTAAAATAGGAATTATATCAACTTTTAGTGTTATATTCCATTATAATATAAAACAAATTGAACTAAAACCTGATGCAAATTTACTTTAAAATTTAGTAATGGATGCGTTAATAAAATTCATTAAAAGTATTAAATTTTAAAATAGACTGCAATTAAATATATTACTGATTGAATTAATAAAATAGTTTAAAAGTGTTAAATTTTAAAGCAAATTATATTAAAAAGATATATTAATTTGCAGTTGATTGTATAGCTTGGTATATTGAAATATAACATTTGTATCCAAACCTTTGTAATGTAAATTGCAGAATTTTTTTTACCAATTTATAACGCTTTTAATCACACGACATATTAAAATAGTAGATAACATTGCATTAAATGGGCTAAGGAAGCTTGATATTTATTATTTAGCATCGGTTCCTTACCGGGGCAAGGTGTTAATAAAATTACAATAAATTTCTGCTGGTTATTATTTTATTGCTTTCATTTAATTTTAATAACATATTATGTATCAACTACATTTACGTATTTTACTAAACTTATAATTAATTTTATTAATTAAAATGTATTATTAATTAGCTTAAAGGAAATTAATATTATGAGCTAAAATGTAGTTCTTATTATTAGAATTACAATAACATTGTTCGTAACTCTTTTTATATTTGATATCTAAATATTTAATAAATTTAGGTTCAATGTTATTCTCAAAAATGTTAAAAGAGCAATAAAAGTCATCAAAAGTACCAATAAATTCATTTACATGGAAATAAATTGTATTTTCCTTTTGTATAATATCTTTAATTTTATAAAAGTAAACGAGTAAATCATTCACTTTTTCTTTTATTAAAAAAAATCCTTTCCTATAATGAAAATTATGTTCGAAAAAGCGTAAGCTGAAAGTAAGGGATGAACTGGTGTCGTTTAAATGTTTAATTTTTTTTCCTAGAATTATTTTATTTTCTAGCTCATTATTATTCCATACATTAGATATGTATTCTTGATGTCTTTCTGACAATGTCTTGCACACATTTACAAAGTTTTGAATTTTTAAATGGGTCAAATAGATATGTTTCGACTCATATCTCATGGTCCACATGTAAATAATGGGACCCATTCGTCTAACAATATTGGGATAATGAGTTAAGAAATGCTGCTTTGGAGTCAGTTTTTTCTGGAATATATTAATAACTATATTTAAATGGGTTTCGATTAAACTACTTAGAACTGATATGTCACTTTCATATATTTCATAAGATAAAATAATTTTTAAAATTATTAAAATACTGGATATTCCTTTCCACTGCACACCATGTTCAGGTCTAAAATTTTTTGAAAATATAACAGGGAAATGAGTCACCAAACAAAGTATTTGAATCGCATTTTGTCCCAAATTACTCTTTTCTAGGTTAACATTTGCAGGTTTATTTTTTTATCTAAATAACCAAAAGTATACGCTGATGCAATATATCATTTAAGTTGAAATCACCCTGAAGATCATTTACATAAAACAAACATACTAGAAAGATATTCGCTAACTGTGATTTATATTGATTTGGATAATTTTGTAAAGTGAAATATATCGCGCCAACTTTATGTATAACAACTTTACTTCCTAACACTTTTGCGATTTCAAAATCATCATAATATAATTGTAATTGTAACCAAAAATCAGAATTAAATTCAAGTTTAATAGAATTAAATGTTGAACCACAACATGCATATTTAAATATATTATTATTGCACTTATGAGTATTATTATGCTCTAAGAAAGATTTCTTGAACTGGTCATTTAAAAACAGTTTGCTTAATGTTTTAGTTATGGCCACAAAATAAAATGTATTTGGAATAATGACACGCTTGTATAAGTTTGAAATCTGGTTAAAACGCATTTCCCATCTGAATCCGACAGAGTAGGCAACTGGCGGATTGTAAAATGGGTTTTGTTTAAAATTATTGCGTCGCTTGAACTTTGAACAATATTTAAAACATAATTTTTCAATAGAACTATTGGCATCACTGAATTCATTTATGTTATAAAAAAATAAGACTTCTTTGACTAACTCTTTAGTGGCAGTAAAAATTTTAGAAATGGCATCTTCAGGTATACCTAATTCATTCATTGTGTTATATAAGTTTTTCATTTTCGTCTCACAACTGATTGTAGGATTGTTTAGTTTAGTTACATATTCAGAAGGAGAAACTTTAAATTGTTCATTACTAAACATGTTAACGTCACAACTGGGAGGTAGATTGAAAGGTATAGTTTCAGATCTGTTACAATTATTTCTTTTAACATGTTTTCGCAAACTAGCAAACGTCACAAAGATACTGTTACATGCTTTGTTAGCAACACATCTTATTTTAATCGAGCTTTTATCTTTTAAATGCTCTTTTAGTATTAAATGATGTATGGTAGTTTTGATATTATTGAATTGCATTCCACACAAAAAACAGAAATAATTCATTTTTAAGTTTTAATTAATACATGTAATTCAAAAACTAATTTTAATTAATAATTATTTCTGATTTAATTATCTATAGAAATCTATAGTAAATAAAAATAATTTTTGTTTAATTTTTTAAATTGTAATATTGAAATAAAATTAAAATTATATTAAAATATTATATTATTCTTATTGTGACGTGTGCCAAATGTATTTTGTTGTTTAAAACTAAATTTTTTATTTTTATTTCGACAGCTTTTGTAAAGATAAATATAGCTAAATCGATGTTTTTTATAATCTATGATTAAATGATTTTATTTTAGGTAAAGTGATATTAATTTAAAATTATTTAACGTCTTTTTTGAATCCTTAAAATACAAACGAAATTATAATAAAATTTTACAAAATTAAAGGTAGTATAAAATTCACGTTAACGTAAAATGAAATAATAAATATGAATCAATAAATAATAATAATATTTGTAATTAAAAGTCTTAATACGATTTCGTTAGTTTGTGATTATAAAATTAAATGAGATGTTTAACTTATTACATCTCTAATTTTCGTTGGAATAGATTTGTTTACAATTTTAAAAAAATAAAAATAAATAAATGTCCAAAAAATGTTCAGGCTACTGTCAAAGTGTTGATTGAAGACATAGTGTGACTTAAAGAGTATGTCTATCGATTCCTTAACCTCGAAATTAAGTGGCAAAGGAATTAGCTCGTTTTCGATACAGAGCAGGAATTGTGAAATTAATTGTTTGCTTTCTCCTACAGCAATTAAATAGGGACAAGTAAATTGTTTATTTTTGAGTTCATCTGATTTGGAGTTTAACTGAAAAGGTATTTAAATTCTGTATTAGCCAAAGTATCAGTTTCAATTTTAAATGTATTACCGGTTTAAAGACAATAATGCGCTTCATCGAT
This sequence comes from Nephrotoma appendiculata, assembly GCA_947310385.1. Lineage (NCBI taxonomy): Eukaryota > Metazoa > Arthropoda > Insecta > Diptera > Tipulidae > Nephrotoma > Nephrotoma appendiculata. The sequence continues at coordinate 70,026,475 of OX371225.1, forward strand.
TCGTGAAAGGTTAGTCTTTTACTCTTTGCCGATAGCTTTCCTTATGAGGTTCCAGGTAATAAATTTAATAAAATAAAAATTCTTTGAAAAGATGGCAGCCAATCTAATTAAAAATAAGAAAATAAAATAAGTTACCAACAATTAGACATTTGATAAATTCCGTAACAAAATTGTAAACTGTGCCTAAACATTTAACAAATTAGTTATTTAGTGTATACTTTTTCAAAAAAAGAAAAATTAAATTACCTTCGATTTTAAGAAATTCTGTTCCCGGTTTTTTAAAGCTTTTCCAAACATCCTCTATGTTATATTGAACATTTGGCCACTTATCAATAAAAGCTCTATTTGTTTCAGGATACCGTAGATCATAATCAAAAAATATCTGTCAATTAGGGATTTAATTAAAATTTGTTTTTCTAATACAAACTTAACGAAAAACTTACCAAATCTGGACATGTGATGAAAAATGGCCAATCTGTTGAAATTGAAATACCGTCCTGGCTTCTTAATTGTTGTTCCCGATGGTGAAGAGTAATTTTTAGTTTTTCTTTAATTTTATCCTTTTGTGTGGTGACGTTTAAATGTTTAAGAATAAGGGGTTCCTCTTCAATATTTTTTGGAGTAGGCAACTCACTGCTAGGTTTTTTATATTTGTTTTTTTCTGATATATTTAATCTACGTTTTGATGATTTTGTAGTAGGTTCTATCTCTATGGATTCCGATTCATGCTTATACAACTGGTTTCGCACGTGATACAATCTGATCGTGATACTAATACTATTTGATACAGTGAGAAATTGACAGCAAAAAAATCATTTTATAAGTAAAGTTTAATTAACTCATATGATTTATAAATCAACACTAATGTGATCAAAATAGAACTATTTATGTATTTCTACATGTTTTTCACCGAAGAAAACTAAAATAAAAGATTATTATTTTGAATCTACATACTATTATAAACTTTAAAACATTTCTCGATAAACAACAAGTTCGAGTTAATAATAATCTTATTTTTATACTAAACGAAAACAAAATGCTATTTACAAGTTTATCACCCCGAATCTCACTTACTTGCAAGTAAAAAGTCACTATATTCCCAGGAATCTCCTCTCTTAGCAATTTCGATATATTGCGTTTTCCCTTTCGGTAATTTCACCTTGCAGTGCACCATATGTTTTTCCATGTTTTTCCTGACAATATTGAACCATGTAACTATTTATTTCACTGGATTAAATAAAACTATCACAGAGTTACTTACTAAATTATGAAAATAAAAACCACTCTCACTGCGTCAAAAATGCTCTCTCGACGTTACATATGTTTTCTATAACGGTTTTAAAAATTATAGAAATTATTATGTTTTGTTATTTTTCTAATAATCCGATACACAATTTATTGTTTAATTATCCATGTATTACACACCGTAGATTACACACCCACCACATCATACATTTTCATTTTGTTAACTATGATAAACTAGTTTTTTGTTAGATAAAATAGATTTTTTGCATTCTATCACAATTTTTATAATGAGCGTTTATTTAATAATTTCACAATTTATAACATAATATTGTTAGAAATATTTTCAATATATAATCCGTTAACATACAATATGTACATAACTCACTATAAATTAGTTAGACGATTAAAACTTATTAAATTAAAAAAACATTGAAACTACTCTTCTGGTGCGTTTGGATGCAACTATATGTTTATGCTAAATGAACTAAGAACAAATCCTTTATATTGATTTTTACTGTGAAACAGGCAAAAACAAAAAAGCAAAACGATCAAGCGTAATATTGAACATTTGGTTTGAGTTAGAAACGTTTTATTCTACCAGAAAGCAAAAGAAAGACATAATTTGTTTTTGCAGCACGCATTTGTTGACCGTACGGTTTTGATTGGCCCGTGCACTTTTTCTTTTGAATTATACGTCTCACTTCAAAATAAGTCGTATTAATTTTTTATTGCTATTGTTTAAAACCTTATTTTATATTTAGCCATACATTTTTTTTGTATTGTTTTATTCTGCTCTCTCGAAAATAAAATTTAAACTACAATCTACATGAAAAAACGGCCTTAAATTTTTTTAATTGCATTGTTGGTTGGGTTAGTGCCCAAAAATTACGCCTAATTCTTCACCGAGAAATTACGCCTAATCCTTTTTTACGCGATAGATTGGTTCTAGAAAACAACGAAATAATCGCGCAAAACAAATTCAATACAACAATACAAATTCAATGTAACAAAAGGACTCGTATGTGCGTGAATGAAAGTGGGGTATTAATTGACCTTCAAAGGACATTAAATCCACTGGACAAATAATACTTCCTTTTTTTGAAAAAAAAAAAAAAAGGAAAATATTTTTCAACAAAAAGAGAATTTCCCGGCTTGTAAAATGTATTATATGTAAAGGTAACATCAAACATAACGTACTGAACTGAAATTTTTGAATTTTTGGCGAAAAAGGGGATTGAGTGTATATTATATTATGTATATTATATTATTATGAACTAAAATGCTTTAAAACTTCAAAATTTAAGGATTAATGCAAACGTTGCATTTCATTGCATTATATTTGCATTAGAATAAATTTTAATGCAGTCTCTGCTTTACAATTCATTGGTAACTTGAATTATATAAGCTACAAAGCAAGATTTATATTATAAATTTAAGCAATATTTTTGAGTGTGATTACATTATGTAATCTATAGAGTATGATGCGGCAGCGAAAAGTGAAGCGGAGCACTTGTAAATATAATAATAATAAAAAATTAAATAAACTAAACTTTAGGTTTTAAATTTAATTTTTAAATAAAACTTTTAATAAATTAATTTCTTTTTGTTGCTGGTGAGTGATGGTGCTCCATGTTGCTCCGGGAAAATCCAAAATCGAATAGACCGAAGATATTTTTTATTTTCATCTTATAGTCTACCATCCAAAAAACTCAGAAATCCAAAACCGGATTTTCTGGATTTTAAATCGGTTTAACATGCACCAAAATATTAAGGTGCACCCTATATATAAATTATGTTATAATGAACATAGATGCTGGCAATGCCATATCATGTGCAATTGCTTGATGTATGTTTTGATGCGTTTTACATGATTTTGGTTTTGCAAAATCAATACGATGTTTATGCATCTCTCAATGATTTGATTGTAGAGGTATTTTGTTGTGTAACCAAAATATAATTTTTCAATTATATTTTGCATACACAAATTTCGTATGTACAAGTATTGTTGTACGATTACTATGTACAAGTTGTTATGTACGTTATTCGTATATACAAGATTGTTGTATTTTATTTGGAATAATTCTTTACATAGAGAATTGTCCATTTATAAAGAATTATTTGAACGGAGGATTCTCCGTTGAGAATAATTGTGCGGAGTTTCTTATAGTTGAAGAAACTGCCCGCTACAAATCTAAATCGCCCAACCGAGATCGCTATCAACGATAAGATTAATAAACATAGGCCCTATATTATACAGGATGTCGCACATGTAGAATTGTGCAAAAGTTAGTTCACTTCTAGATTGTGTGCCTGAAATCGATTTTTTCGACTAAATTGCTGACTAAACTAAATTAATGAGTAGTTACGCTATTACCCACCAGAAGTAGCTTGACTATTTGTCATTTTGATTTTTTGTTTTTATTATTTTTTTATCGAATACATATGAGTAAAAAGTGTCTAAAAGGAAATACTCTCATTCTTAAATTTCGATTGTAATTTATAAACACATCCATGAATAATGCGATCCCCATACCCATGTTTGTTTTATGCTTCCTTGATTTTAGATAATAACAAACCGTTGTTGTTAAAAACAATATGACGTATGAAAAGTCAGATTTTGGTGTAGAGCAAAAAAAAATGGTGTTTATAAGGCAGTGGTTCTTAAACTTTTTTTACTCTCGGCCCACCAAATAATTCATAATTTTTTTGTGGCCCCGTTTCTTTAATAAACCAATTATTATTAAAGAAACGGGCCACAATTTGTTAAATTATCTATAATAAATTTATTTTATTTATTATTCCTGTATTTTTATATAATATTATAATAAATATAAAAAACAACTTTATTATTTCACTATCTATTTTAACTTTGTGTTTGTGGAGTATGACCACAATTTGGTGTTACGGTTTTACTGGAGATTCGGCATTATACGCAGAATGTAAACATAAATCCATCTATACAAATAACAATAAGCAAAATTTAGTAAAGTATTTGTAAACTAAATTTTGTTAGCAGCTTTATGACCAAACGCGAAAGCTTGCCTCCTGTGGGTCGATTCTGGTGTCCTTAGGAAATAGGATTTTTTTTCCTATTTAGGAAAAATTTTTGATAGCAGTTTTTTCCTAAAAAAATCTTTCCTATAGTTTGTTTTGGTACACATAGGAATAATTTTTTCCTAAATTCTTGATTAAGTTGAGTATTGAAAACCATGGCTCTGTAAGCGGCTATTAAATGTCAAACTTACATTAATTGTGTGTAATTATAATTTATTTTGAATAATTAAAAAAAATTTCATTTAAACTGCTCATTTTTCTTATTATTAAATCTTTCCGTATCCAAAGTAGGTATGGAAAGATAAATGTCAAAACTGCAAAAAATAGGAAAGAAAAAATTCCCATAAGGCACACCAGAATATGCTTATAGGGGAAAAATACAAAACTGCTATAAAAATTTTAAATTCTTTCCTATTTCCTATTCCTATAGGAAAACCAGAATCGGCCCACTGGTCAATCATTATTAGTCCTTAGGCTGTGTGCCAATCTTAAGATAAATCGTTTACTAACGTAAAACCCGGTTTTAGAATAAATTTTTAGATCAGTTTACCATAGAGTTTTTGAAAAATAATTGAATTTATCGAAAAGTTTACTTAAAATTGACTTTTACCTTAAGTTTGTAGTAGTGTAAGTAGCATATGTTACGGAACAAAAACTACTGAAATCAAAAAGAGAATAATTTGAATTAATATTAAGTTAAAATTAAGACAAATTAATGAAACCCACCTAGTTATAAATAATTAAACTTACCTTGTAGCTTTCTACTTTATTTAATGTCAACATCACCTGGAATTATACAAATGTATTAGAATAATTTTATATAACTTAAAACTCAATACTTATGTTAGTTATACAACTTAAAACTCAATACTTATGTTAGCTATTTAGTTCCACCGATTTAATTCTAAAATGATTTAATGTTGTTAATTTATGTATGTAATTTAAATAAGCTAAAAAAAACACTTGCCCATTGTTTATGTCAAGCGCAATCATTTTTTGACATTTAACATTGCAAATGTAGTACACAAAGTTATACGTGCGTAAAAAATGGATGCGCTCGACGATTTATGGTTCATCAGTACCATACCATTTATCTAGATGTCGTGAAGGTGATGAACCAAAAATCGCGAAGAAAAGTAAAAACTTTACAATTGTAATCGTACTGTCCTGGCAATAAGAAGTCAAATAAAAACAATAAGAATATTATATAAAATTTGTTATTTGATTAATTTTCTTTGGAGATATTGCCCATCAGCGAATTAAGAAAACCAACATCCAGCAATACAGCATATTTACATTTATTTCTTTTGTACTAACAAAGTTGTATGTAGGAAGAAATAAGAAATAAATAAAAAACTAAATAAGTCAACTTTATCTTGCTTAGGCTGTGTGCCAAACTTAAGGTAAAAGTGAATTTTAAATAAATTTTTCAGTAAACTCAATTATTTTTCGAAAACTATGGCAAACTGATCGAAAATTCTCGTTTCGTCTTAAAACCGGGTTTTACAGCTAACATCTTATGGACCCCCCAGGGGACGGTGGCCCCTCTGTTATGAATCACTGATTTTATGGACAAGTTTGTGCGCGGGCGGAGAAAACTAACGAAACCATCGGGATCTTGTGCGGAATTCTCACCTCAATGGGAGTATTATCCAATTTTTGAACTTTTAATTAATTCTTTAAAACCAAGAAAGTATGTACTAATATATAGGCATTATAGTAATTGATTTAAAATAAATTAAATATTCCTATTTTTAAAAATATTTAATTTAATTAAAATATTCCTATTTAAAATATTAATTTTTCCATGGAAACATCTAGTGATGATGGTGGTTTTAATTCCCCTTTCAGAAGGGGACACCAGTTTATGCTATGATGCGGAATCAACATCTTCTTCTTGTTCGAAAAAATCTCGAAAATCAAACGAAGATGTGGTGCAATATAATATTGGTCCATATTGAAGGAATTTAAAAATAAATTAAAACCTAGAAGCGGATTTGAAAACGACAAAGGCGGACTATTTTTGCAATCCATCCATACAAGAAGGTGTACGAATTTACGAAACAGTGATATTTTATAAACAATATTACCTCATTTCTTGAAACAAAAACCCATTCACTTCGATTTGAACAGATCGATGTCTTGAGTCCGTTCACCATCTTGAAAGAAACTTGTGATGTTGAACAATTTTACGATTTGAATTAAATTTTATTTGCTATAAAATGCTACAAATGTTTATAAATCTATATATTATTTTATTTATAAGTTAACAAATTGTAAACATCTCGAGGCATATAAACGCTTGTATAAAATATTCTTCAGAATCCAATTGTTTCATTTGGATAAAGCTAGTAACGAAATATCCAGATTCGTCCCTATTCGTATTTATTGGTCGCATCCATTAATTTTTTATATAAAATATACAACTCGAAGAGGATTTCTAATTTTCAACAAGTTCGCAGTCCCCAATTTTAGATGTTTATTATGTTTCGTGGTCAAATGTCATTTTAGACTGACGGGGGACGAATGCAATATAAGCAGTAAACGGGTTAGACAGAAAGGTCGTAGCGAGACGAAACGCAACGAGTTCGATGTAACCGAGTCGTAATTGCAAATTCTAGCACACACCGGGGTTGTGAATAGCTCACAACAGAAGGTTTTTTTTTAATTTTTTTGACAAGATAAGTCATTTTTTATTAGAAAACGTACTTAGAACAATTTCGGGTTTTAAAATAGATGCTTTGGCAGAAACAAAACAAAATGAATAAAATACATTTTTTAAAATTAATTTTAAATATTGTAAAAGTGTTGGAAGTGTCCACTATTTGCCAAAGTGCATAATCGGTATTTTTAATAATATTTGACGCCTCAATTATACGATACCGCATCTCCTGTTTCGTCTAGTTTCCCCTTTCATAAATAAGATATTTATAATAACCACCGAGGAAAAAGGCTAAAGGCTTTAGATCAGGAGAACGAAATTTTGTGAAACAAAAAGACAAAACCATTGTTTTTATTTGACAGAAGATAATACAGATTATAAAAACGATTTTATATTATGGAGGAGCACCCTCTTCTGGATCGGATTAAAAAAGAAAGTTCAACAAAAGACGTCTTGGTTTTTTGTAAATTAAGTTTTTGTGGGGTGTTCATGCGATTTCACTAAAACCACTAAAAGTGGAGTAAATTATTTGCATACCACCAACAATCCGGAAAGTCTTAGTTAGCTGTTTTTATTGGAAATAAGCTCACTTATCACACTGCTTTGTTTGTTCATCCACTTCTGGGACACCCTGCATAATCCTAAGAAATCGGTCTTTACGTTAATATTAAATCACACACCTTAACCAAATATAAATTAACGTTACATAATTTTTATAATTAAATTAATAATTATCACGATCCTATCAACGTATCGTAATATCGAAACAACCAGCAATTTTAGTCATCGCGTGTCTATGTCTGACAAATTACAACAAATCAAAATACACACATAACGTGAATATTTTATTAATGTTGTGTATTTAACATTAACATTATTATCCCGTACCGCAAAACACACGCCAACATGTTAACAGTTTTCCAAAGAAACGTATTTTTATATAGGAAAATTATGATTGGTAATATTCCAACATTTTCTTCCACCTTCTTGCTGTGCGCTACTTTTATATACTTGCCCGTATACGAGGTTTATTATTACATTATGTATATTATGAAGTGTGAACGGTATACATAAAAGTCGTAAATTTTATTTTTTGTTTTCTATCTACGAGTCTTACAGCTGGATTATGTACATATAGCATACTGTGTATTAGAATGATTTAGTGTGATCTTGTCTAATTTCTATCTCGTTTCGTTTCTGCAGACATGCGACTAAAATATTCAATTTACGACAAATTTTTCACTCCGGTGTTACTTTTATATTAATTGTCGACTCTGTATTATGACAAAAGCTCATTTATCATGCACCAACGAGTATATGCAACAATTAATCATGTAATCGGCTCTGTTTATAATGTGTGTATGTGTGTTTGCAGAAAACGCGACATATAAATTAATCAAATTCCTGTTATGCGCGAGCTTTCATCCAAATTACTCAACATCACATTGTTATAAAATGTGTAACGAAAAAATAAAATATAATATAAAAGTGTCTTACGCTAAAGTCATTAATTTAAGCGTGTCTACGCGCGCGAAGATATTGTGTCGCCTCATCAAACGATATATTTTTAAAGGAAAATATTTCTCATAACTAAGATAATAATATCATAATGGGAGACGCGCAGAGGAGGCCCCAATTTAAAATTATTTCTTGTTTTGTGCTTGCTTTAGTCATCTTATTACGGGTTTCTTATATTCATTTTCTTATCATTTCGTTTTAAAACAATAAATAATTCGCTATGTACATGAAAAGAGTCAAATTACGTTTTATTTTATAAATAAAAAAATGTTAAAGCAATAACAAAACTGTACTCGTAATAATAATCATATAATGACAATAACTGTTGAGTGTGAAAATAATGATTTTCATAGGAAAATATGATACGGTAAATCAGTACGGTGCTTTAAATTATTTTCCAGACCAATTTTTACATTAATTGCTTTATTGTGTTACGATGCGGCGAGGAATTGAATTGGCACTGAATCTAAATATAAGCTTCATAAAAGCCGCGACGTATACAAAGTTTGTGTCCGTTATACGCCGAAGATGTCGGCAAGGACGAAACCCTCCGTGACTCGTCCACTTATAGGACGACGAAACTGTTTATAACACTTCTGAATCAACCTGTTTTGGTGGTTTAGAGTTCAGGAAAGATTTTACATAGCTGCATGTTTTATTAAGTGTATGAATATAGCCCATAGTGTTAGTATTTTTTTTTAATAGCCTAGGGTGTTTTCAACGAAAAGTGTAGCTACACAAATTAATAAAAAGGGTACCTATACAAATTAAAGAAAAGCGTAACTACTAAAAAGTTTAGCAATTAAAAGTGTACATTTTTTGTTTTTTTTTTTTTGAGTTTTTATTTGTATAAAACATAACAAACAGTAATTTAAAGAAAAACAATAAATCAATCCTGAATGAAAATTTTTCAAAGTGTCGGATTAACTTTCAATAAAAATAAAAATTATAAAATTAAATATGAATTTGCTGGGTGCTGTTAGATGTGCTAAGTTGTACCATGTACATTAAATCTTATCATTTTAAAGAAAGTGAACAATCAAAAATTAAATTAGAAATCTGTCTAGGATTAAAAAAAAATTTAAAATATAAAAACACGTACATATTGCAATATGCCAGATGGCGTCGCTTTCAAACGAATGTATACCTTAACTTCAACCATGGTGGATACCATTTATTAGAAATTCAATTTTTTTTAAATTAAGTAGCCATAATTTTATTGTTTTCAGTTTAACATTAGTATTACCACAGACAATCAAATTAGATTTTTCATTTGAACTAAAAAAATCATTGTGCATTTTTTGGTTTGAATATTGAAGTTAATCTTCTTTATCGATACAATCTACATTATCGTCTTTTTAAAATATTTTCGGTTGGGATAAAAAAAATTATATCTGCACTACCATTTATATCTGCACCTTTCGGCTGGGATAGCAAATACACTATCTGCATTACCATTTTTCGGCTGAAAACTTTCGGCTAACTTTAACAGTATGTAATTCCGCCCTAAAACATTTATTGTGTTTTGATAATTTGTTGTTTGTGACAATTGTTTACCCAGTGTCCTATTTTGTTAATTTTGTCAAATTTGTGTCTGTGTGTGTTTTTGTTGATTTTGGTTTTTGTTGGAAACTTCACATCCGTAAAAAATAAAATAAATTTGAGGGAACCACGACACGCTGGTGCGCTGAAAATCAATTTTTGGGCTCAAACTTTTTTATTTTTTATTATTAGGTCTACTGTATATAAATACAAGTACTCTAGCCCAAAACAAATCATAGGTATAAGCTTCTTCGATGTTTAAATTCGTAGCCTTATGCACGATTTACATGTTCGAATTTTTTTCCCAACAAATTTTTTACTGAAAAATAGAGCTGCACGCAAATAACAAAAAGTTACTAGAAAAAAAGAGTCAGCCATATGTAACCAACATTTGCTCAAATTAAAAAGAAAAAAATCGAATTTTATTTTATTGGAATTTGTTTCGTCGTGCTCCTCTCGCAAACGAAAATCGTAATATACTTAACCCTTCATTTTTTACTGGAAAAAAAATTGGAACATGTAAATCGTACATTAGGCTCAAACTTGGGATTTTTTCACTTCTCAATTTTTTTTAGTTTTTCAATATTCCAAATTTTTTTGTTTTTTTATTATATTTATAATCGAGCGGTATAACGAGTCGCGATTGATCGTCGAAGGAGAAAGACGTGTTTTTGTCTTTTTTCTTAGTAAAAAAAAAAAATTAAATTAAATTAAATTTGTGTTTGTAATTTGTTTGTGTAACGTTAAAATAATAATAAATACAAGTGATATAATGATATTGTGCATTATTTATACATAGAGACGTGTATATTAATTGTGTAACGGGATATACATGGCACAATCCATTGAAAATGTGGTTTTGCAAGGTATACAACGTTTTATACACATATTTTTATTGTGTCTCTATGTGTAGGTAAACGAATGATGCACAATATATGAGTCAGAGAAGTTTTCTTTTTCATTTCTTATATATTTATATATTTTTTTATATATTACATCAATACCAATCAATATATTATGGTATTGCTTACATAATAATTATATATGCATGTACTTTCCGCTTGTGCCTGTGTGTGAATGGTTATTTCATAAAAAAAAAACAATTAGATTTTTATGCGATCGTGTAATAATGAGTTACCATGGGTTTTGAATGTTTTTGTTGTTGCTCTCCTGAGCGAATATCATAGTATTGTGTGTAAATGGAATAAATATTTTAGTAAATAAAAACGAAACAAGGTGTAAATGAAAAATAAAATAAAATTTGGAGAAGCTTTACAGTAGCAAGTTTTAAAAAAAAAAAAAAAAAAAAAAAAAAGTCCGTAATTGTTATCCTTGTAAAGTATACTATCGTCTGTTGTTAGTTACATATTACATATTATTATTTTTATATATGTACATACATGTATTTATATTTTTTGATTATTTAAATACACGTATCCCCCGATTTACACGGTACTTTTTTCGGACGACTTCCCTTTTGCACGGTTTTTTGTTATTTTTATATTGTTCTATGTATGTATTTTACGTTAAATTGAGTGAATTGTTAGCCCACATGTGAGTGAATAAGGAATGTTATGTTTGAGTGACTGGGATACGTACGGTAAATGCATTTTGTATGGAAACAAGTTTTTTGGAATTTTTGTTGTGCAATTATGAAATGTATTACGAAGAACATTCTTTAAATGGACCAACGTGTCACATCGGTGAAGTGGATTATCGATGGTGGTGGGGGAATATTGGATGGTTTTTTTTGTTGCAATAAATGGAAATGTAAACGTGGTTCGAGTGAAATAGATAAACGGAGGTGCAAACGGTGAAATGCATTGACATATAACACAGAACGGTAAAGTATTTGCATACCATTTCTTTCGGGTGTCGTGTAAAGTGGGGTGAACGGGTACCTTTGTAACTTTAACTCGTACTGCGAGGCTGATTTTTGCTCTCACTTCATTCAAGTTGTAAGGTTTCTCATTTTTTGAGTGTGATCGTGGTCTGTCAATTGAAGTGGAGGTTCTCGAAAGGTTTGGAGTTTTTATTGTGAATGTGACATATATAAATGGACGTCCGGGAGTGCAAAGGGTGCTCGAGTGACGCATCACTCATATTAGGGTTAGAAATAAAACGCTGGTTTTGGAATTCTCTTTTATTTTTGTCGATTTACACGGGTTTTCTTATTAGAGTCCCGCTTTCGATTTACATGGTGTTGATAATAACTATCAAAGTTCTATATCCCTTTTCCGGCTCGCCATCACAGTTGTGTGGGTGAGAGTGAATCATGTCGGAGATTAGTTTTTGTAGGTGTTTTGGACCAGCATGCACATGTGTGCATGACCCTTAGATGATTTTCGTCCGAAAAGTAGCACTTCTGTGTTAATCGTAGGATGATTGATACGTTATCGGAAGCAAGTAATTGGTATGTTGTGTAATTTGTGTGTTGTCGAATTGTGATACTTCCTTCAAAAGGAATTCCAAATTGACTGGGATCCGTTGGTGTCTGGAAGACGTTACAGCCTGTCATTCTTTGCATACACATTTGAGTGTGGTGGACTTGTATTGAGAAAGGGAAAAAAAACATTTTTCTGGCTGGAAAAGGGATATGTCTAAATTGGGGCTGCCCAATATCTAAAATCATTTGCAAAAATGGTTTCCTCTAATAATTTCGAAAATATATCCTGAAATAATTTGTGGGGAAAGATTTATACTGCTGCTTAGAAGTCACGAGAATGTTGTTTGTGATATCCTCGAACTCCCAAAGATAGAATCACAAGGAGAATATATCTACATATTTAGGTTTCAATTTTCAGGCAAAATAACCTCCTCATCTTCATGGTGAGTCGAAGGAAGATACTCAACGGAATCCAACTAACCTTCTAACTTTATATAATATAATAAATATTTACTAACACGGGAATCTAACACGGGATCTGTATTGTGGATAAACGACAGTTCGCTCAAGTAGATTTTCTCATAAGTTAGAACATTTAATACATCCTTATCCTGTAGTACTAGAGACCCTCGCATGTTCAGGATTCCTAGTCAGTTCGGACATCGAATCGTGTCTTATGTCGCAGATTTCCTCGAATAATTAGGTGATATTCGAATGCAGTAGTAGTAGTATGCATGTGCTCAAGAAATTCAGTTGCTGCGTTGTTCGGGAAAATTTGTGATCATCTAGACATGGGCATACGTAGCATGAAGTATGTAATAGGTCACCAGCCTAACAGCTGCCCTGCGTTGTAAACATCTTATCTTATCTTATCTTATCTTATTTATAATCGAGCGGTATAACGGTAGTTTGGAGAATAAGTGGGAGGTACATTGCTTTCGCTTTCAGAATTCTGCAAATTCGGCGACCATATTTTAGTTTGATTGTTTTTTCGACCATATTTAGTTTTCACTTTTAGCTTGATTTATTTTCTTTCACTTCGGAATTTTTCACGTTTAACCTTTTCAGTTTGATTTTTTTTTTCGTTTTATCCCTCCTTCCGCCCCTGATTTTTTTTTCCTTTTGAACAAAATTTTTTTGTACTTGAATAAAAACAACACTGCGTATGATTCCCTTAGGCATTCTTTTTTATTTTTTCCCCCACCGGCCTTCATTTTTTTTGGTTGGTTTTTGCTGAGTAAGAAGAATTACTAATTTTTTTTGGATCGATATCGTGGAAGAGGATTCTCATTTCGTGTCGGTTCCATAGTTGCAGGCTGGGATTATCAATCAGCGACATCCACAGTGAGATCCACAGGGTCAAAGTGGCGATTCCAGTATATGTGTCGTCCATTCGAGGACGACCGTAAAATCTATACGGTCTCCCCGTGGTACTACGGCAGTCTCAAGCTGTCGGAGTGTGAATTGTGGGAGAATACTTAGAGGTCTCTGCGGGTGAAGTAGGCTTTGTCTGTTGGAGGTCCCTACGCAAATGCTGCTTCGTTGTGGCTGAGCGTTCCTGGGTGGGCACACTCGTTTTTTTTATATTCACGGGGATTTTTCTACTCTCGATTTTTATACGTGATTTTCTCTACATTGTTTTGTCTACGCGGATTTGTCTACTCGAATTTTTATACGTGGTTTTGTCTGCGCGGTTTTGTCTAAACGGATTTGTCTACGCGTTTTGTCTACGTGGTTTTGTCTCCATTGGTTTGTCTACATTGATTTGTCTACGCGGTTTTGTCTACGCGAATTTGTCTACGTAGTTTAGTTTACGCGTTTTTTTCTAGTTGTTTTGTCTATTTGGTTTATTCTTTGTAGTTTTGTCCACATTGTTTGGTCCTCAAGTTATTGCACTCCAGAACCGCTATGGTTTCCATTTATAACTAAATTTTCGTTGTAATTACCTTCTTGAAACCACAAATTAAAAATTTGTGGTTTCTTAATTAATTTGTGGTTTCAAGAAGGTAATTACAACGAACATTTTGTTATAGTTTTGTCTACTCGAATTTTTATACGTGGTTTTGTCTACAATGTATTCTCTATGCGTACTCAAGTTCCTCAAACTCCGGTTGACGGATTCTGGAGTAAAAATTCAATTTAATTTCAGTTTTATAGTTTACTCTTTATACTGTTTTGTTACATGGTGTAAGTCAGGAGCATCCAAGCCTCAACTTCCCCACGACTCAATACTCCGAGATCTAGACGGCAAAATCACCGTGAGAGAGGCCTCAGAATGTTAAGCCACTCGTAACAAGTTCAGTTTTATTTAACAGTGCTCGGCTCATATTCCAATTACCATTGAGTTGCTTTTTATCATATGTAAAAAACCTAAGTAATGATTACGAGTCTTAGTTTGTTAGCAGGAATGAAACGGTGCTTTCACACATTCAACAAAGATGCTTAGAATAATACTTCAACTCATTGAAATAACGTAAAAAATCGTGCTTTATCAAAAAAAAAAAAATAATTGGGAGATTTTTGATTACAAGCGAGTACTTTGCAAATTTAAATTTTGCGTCATATTTGGCAGTTTTTATAGGTGTAACCACTAAATGGAAACGATAAATTTTATTTGAGTGATTCGAATAATATTTTTGATTATTGCAGAGTGGTACACTAATATTTAGCTTTCCATATCTAATGACTCGGAATTCTTTCAACATTTCCGAAATGTACAAATCGATCGATTTGTCACCTTCATGATTTCCACACGTAAAAACATATTATGACTGTCTATATAAACGAGATGAATTTGGATTTATTTGTTTAGGATTTTTTTTTGCAACCACTCGACAAAAATTTATTTTGATTTCTTCTCCATTTTATATATATAGCTATATATATCCCTGTTTATGACAGATTCCAACTAAATAAAAGCATATAAACATACAGAAAAAAAAATTAAATTTTAACAATGATAAATTCACTTGAGTTTTTCCAACATAAAAGCATACCGTATACGATTCATATACATAAGGTTTATTCTATTCAAAATTTTTACGTTTTTTTTTTTTTTGGTATATCTATCTATGTGACTCTTGCTCGTTTCGTTTCCATGTATAAATTTTCAGTCCACACAACAAACCTATATTATACCAGAATTATCTTCAATTTTTCATAAAAAAACAATAATTCATCACAGTCTCTGAATCTTCTTCGTCTTCTTGTGCTGCGCTCATCTTATATAAATTTTTTGCTACGTTTTGTCATAGTTCAACCAAATAAAATAGATTTACTACAGTGCCATGGCATACACTCTCTCCCTCAACGAGATAAAAATTATATATCTATAAACTGGAAAAGGTACTTCTTATATCATACAAAATAAGGATGTATGGATTGTATTAAGCAGACAAAAGAGGATTCCTCGTTATATTAAATCCTCGTAGAGTACAAGAGAGTGATAACTGGCGGAAAATGAAAACAAAAAAAAGAAGGAAAAACTGATTGTGTGTTCCGAAAAAGACATCAATCACTTGTGATTTTATTTACATTGTGTTTGTGTGTGAATGATGAAAAGTGTTTTTCTGTATTAAATAATTGGTTGTTGTTGCGAGATATTATCTAATTCTCTGGGTATATTACTAAATTTGATTTTAAATGGCCTCTCTTAAACACCTCTCGTTTTGTCTGTTCTTTGTCATTTTGGCTTATTGGGATGTGAATAGCTCGTTCGCACTAAAATTTTATAGGATTAATTTGGTACCGCCAATGCACCAAAATATTCTAAATCATTAACATTTCATATATCAAAACTGCCAAAATTTATTGCTTGAGATGGTGATCGGTATGGTATCGTGGTCGATCAAAACAAATTTAATGTGGTTTGCACTTCAATCAATTACAAAAAAAAATCCCAAGTTTAAGCTTCATGTTAAAAATTTAAACTTCGAAGATGGGGCTGCAAATGTGGCTTAATGCCTAAATAAAAAAACTTAAGCCTTCTCATTTGTTTTGGGCTAAAACACTTGTATTTATATAGACCAGGTAAGAAGGAGGACCTTAAGGAAGTGGTCAAGCAATGTTGTGACTAGACAGCTTACGGTTATATTCGCATAAGCTATGTCTGATGTCTTTAATAAAATACTTATTAATAGGTTACCACTGGTGGGGCCTATTAATGAGAACAAGTGCACTTAAGTTGAATTTTTGCTTTATTCTAAATTTTTATTACATCTTTTTTATATTAAATTAAATGTTGCCTAAGCAGTTTATACATACAGAGAAACAAAAATATGTAAATACAAAAAGTGTTTATAGTAAAAATTAAAACAAGATTATATTGTGGTGTACGGTATACGGCTGTTGATGTCTCTAACAGGCGCATTTGAAGCTGAATTGAGGTCTCTACAGCTTCAATTTCCGATAAGGTTGTTGTTGCAGTAGATTTCATCCATGGCCCGTGGTTTTCGTTTTTCAAATCACTTAGGTTAAATTGCGGCATAAATGATATTTCGAGTCTATTGCTGGATAACCGTAATCCCGACACTGTGAATGTATCTCCTTTCTGAATGCAGGTTGGATGAAGTTCCCCAATTCCAGCTCCTTCAATGAAAATAGTGGTTGTTTCAGTAGTTCTACTACAATCGTTTTCGCATATGAGGTTAAAAAGCGTTCTGAATTTCATCACGAAGATCCAGGCATTGTATCTACGCAGAGGGATTAATAGTATAGTGATATTCGTTTTGTTGATTTGTTGAGAGATCTCTAATTCGCTTGAGTAGTTGCACTTCACAGATGCTTGTATTCGTGTTGTATACTCGTATAATAGTTGATGGATGTTGCAAAGATATTCTCCGTTGAGGGAAGTGTATGAATTGTATTCATCAGCAGAAAGTGTCATGTATTGATTTTGTTGCAACGTGATCATCAGGTAGTTCGTTGTTGGTTTGATGTATACTAATTCCAGCTGTTGAATAGTAGGTACTGGCATGACTTGATATAAATTAAATTGTGCTCTCTGAACCAGTGGAATTTTGGTTTCGAATATCAATATATCTCCAATTTTTATTGTTTTGGTTTGAATTATCTTGTACATGGTAGCTACATATGTCATTGATTCGAAAGGGTATGTCTTGACTTGATTTCAGACCTTGAATCACTAATCTGTCCTTGGAGTTTCTGCGGTGTTACTATGAGAGGGTCTAGTTTTCCTTGATGAAACTCTGTGATAGTGTCGATTATTGTGGATTGAAGCGTACGGACTTTGATTATTTCCATCATAATGTGAAGAGCTAAATCAGTGAGTTCTTTATGAAACCTTATATTGTTCAGAACATTTGTGAATGACTCGAATTTCGGACTGGTTTCTTCATAGTTATGTTTAATTAAATTGATCGTTGATTCCAGTATCGACATCTGTTGTTGTAGTAATTTCTGGTGGTGGTGTTGATTTGCATTTAATTTTTCGATGTTGTCCTTGCTACCCGCACGTTGGTCAAGCACGCCTAATAATTCATTAGCAATCGTGCCAATAAAATCGAAAGGAGACCGTTTATGGCGCACAATTTTGTTTTCGCCTAAAGAGCTTGTTATATTATTTTGCTCCCTTAACTCACTGTGGAACGATTTTATTTGGGATACAATAGTTTCGCAGTGTTTCATGGTATCCGAGTGACCTGGAGCTATCAGCATCCTCCCATCCTTAGTCCTGTTTATGCGTAACCTGTCCAGTTGTTGAGTACAGCGCTCAAGATAGTCTAGTTCAGCCAAATATTGTGTAAAATTAAAGTACGTTATAATCTTCCACTCACCGTTGGTTAAATTAACTTAACCTATTTTATTAAGGTAAATTCCAGGATGAGAGGTGAATCGTGTTTGTTGTATTTCATTGTTGTTCCTTGGACTACTACCGCTCCCAGCATTATTGAGATTAACTGGGGCGCTCCTTCTGAATGTATATACTATCTCTCAATATATCATTTTTACGTTAATACTGAAATGCTCCAGCAAAAAATCTATTATTAAGATACATCTGAATAGACTGGTCCATTAGTGTTACTAAAAGACTTTACTAACACTTTACTTCATGTGTCTTGTAGTCTTAAGTTACTAATGCGTAAAGGAGCGCCCCACGCTTATATTTTTAGTCAAATTAATTTTAAATTTCTACTTGTTATAAATATACCTTGATAGGAGTAAGGAAGAAAAATTTTATTTTCTACTTTTCAAAGCCTTTTATTATCTACTTTTAAGAGCCTTTAAATATAAGCGTGCTTTTTTAAAACGTTTTTTAAATATATTTTTTAAAATTAAAGAAACGGACTGAATTAATTTGTACTACCAATATTTGATAAAGTAATCCGATGTTTGAAGACTGTCGGTACTGATGTTGAAAGGATAATGATTGATTTATCTGATTCTTAGCAAATTAGATAATTATACAAGGTGTGAATAGGCTGAACACTCCGCAAAGAAGCAATTCCCCAATTTCAGACATTTTCTAGAGTTTTTATCAAATCGTATCGATACAACAGCTTCTAATTGCAAATTACGCAGGAAAGACCATAACAGGTCATGCAAGTGTACCAAATTTACAGGTTTATTTACTGTCAAAAATATCAAAATTATCACTGACAACAAACAATACCATACTTGTCTAAACATTGGTCATCGGGTTTGCTCTATAAAGAAAATGATCAACCCAAATAAGAGCGAAGTGGCGTGTCCACCATATATTGTGCAAAATCCGATGATATTGACATATTACCTACAATTAAGGTTTAAATTTCGTAGGGATCATCTCGCTTCTGTTATTCTTTGATTGAGCAATCTACTCTTAATTGAGCAATCTACAAAAGAAAATCTGTTGAACTGCCATCATTGGGGATCTAAACACATGGGAAAAACTAGGGACACTGCGAATCTTAATATTTCGTATGACAATGACATGCCATATAAAGAAGATGTCAAGGCGTTATCGTACAACCTATTCCTGATTGTTTGAATGGTGGTCGAATTGATTTGTTATTACAGAAAAACCTCAATTTAACGGACTAATTGAGGAGACCGTTAAATCCGAATGTCCATTATATTCGAATGTTTTTAAATATAATCGACTATAGATTTTGCACTTGTTCTGGAATATGGTCACCTAGGACACAACTCGTTTATCTCTTAGCCGATATGAAGGGATTTTGTTTGTTGGATGGAAATGGGATTCATAAACTCTTTAACTTCTTAACCGATTATGTTGGAATTGGGTATGTTCGGTGGAAATGGAATTTTTTAACGATTTTTGGAAGAAGTTCTGGAATATGATTTCCTAGGACAGAAATTGGACACTGTAGATGAAATGAGATTGCCAAATAATTTTTGGAAAAAGTTCTGGAATATGGCCATATGGATAGTACCTCAAATGTGTAAATTTTTGTTTGGTTCTAAAGGTTCTGAAGATCTCATGATCTTAGAAGACTTATATTCTATGTTTCCGTGGACAGTTTTTGAGGTCGTTGTTGAATAAGGATAATATAAATTTATCCGAGCCCTTTGCGTCGGGTTCATATAACGTGATTTTTTGTGAGAGTTACTATAGTTGACCTGCCGCTCAACCCACTAATGCCATGAGTGGGTTACGTACATGAGCTGCTGCTCAAGAAAAATACCTGCTTATTATCGAGTTCCGCTCTAGTTTAAATAATCGAGTTTTGAGGCGGTATTCCAGCTATTCCAAAACAAATCGCCCTTTTAGGCGCGGCTTTTATTGGTAACGTTTTGATTGATCACGTTGATCTAGCTTATCTTGGAAAACATATCAATTCACGTGCCATGCAGAACATTTCGAAAACATGAATTTTTAGCACTTGAACACCATTCTACTAACTATGGAGAAAACAACCCCATTAATAGGATGTCTAAATCTTTCAACTTAATTGACGACCTATTTGACTTCAATTTATCAAAGGACAACTTTAAAAATATCCTTAAAGACTATATTTTAAATTTTTAATTGTTTAAACCAAAATTTGGTTTATATTTTTTTCTGTTTTAAAGTTTTTTGTTGTTTTAATATAATTTTTGTTTAAACTATAACTGTAAATAATCTGAAATCATACATGTATATTACAAAATAGATTTCTTTAAATAAATAAATAGATAAATCATTTAAGAGTTCTTTTTCCGACATACCCAATCCTATCATAATCGGCTAAGAATTGATCGAGTCCCAGATAGGAATATTCCAAAATTTCTTCCAAAAATAATTTAAGAATCCCATTTCCATCCAACATACTCTATCCCATCATAATCGATAACCGAAAAATTGAAAATAAAAAAATTGTCCGTTAAATCGAGCGTCCGTTAAAACGAGGGTCTAGTGTATTTAGGTCGAATTTCGTTTTTGATGTGATGAGTGATGGAAATGTTCAGAGTTATCAATCGACCGCATTTATTACCAATTTTGGATGGATTAGAGGGATGGTCGACGGGGGACTCGAACTGTTAATATAAATTTGATGATGAACGTCGACACGACTTTTAAAACTAGGAAGTGGAAACTCTTCCAAAGTCCATTGAAACATTCGTATTTTCGAGAACCATGGAACTAGCAGCGATAATAAATTTATCATAGTCTGAACATTTATGATCAACAAATTGCAACAAATTGCATACTACTGTGGGAAAAAAAACGTCAGACTTTTTAATTTAAATTTCGCGCGGAAAACCATTCGTCAAAATATTTTTTTTTTCTATGTTGGTATGACTGTCACATCTGTGCCAAATGTCACATCAAAATAATCACTAGTGTTTAGTATACGCTTGTCTTTCTGAAGTACAAAAAGTGCATTGTGCAATTTTACAATGAGTGAAATTATTCAACAAAGAAATTCCATTAAATTTTGTGAGCGGAATCAATTTTGTGGTGCCGAAACGTTCAGAATATTGCAAAAGGCCTTTGGTGATAATTGTATGTCGTTAGCAAATGTTTTTGACTGGTACCAAACCACGTCAAAGCAAGTCAAAAATCAAGGTGATGTTGACAGTTTTCTTCGATTATCGAGGTGTGGTGCACTCCGAGTTCATTCCGACTGGCCAAAGTATCAACAAGGAATACTATTTGAGTGTTATGCGTCGTTTGCGCGAAGCTATTCGTAAAAAAAGACCGAAATTACGGGTCGACAACTTGTGGCGAGTAGACTAAGCGGTCTGGGAAAGATCCTAACGCACTCAATATGCTCACCAACAGAAATTTTTCAATGGGGATATTTGAGGCAGCACTCATGCACCGGCCAGTGCCTCGTCGGATTGGGGTGGGATTTCCTCAAATAATTAACACTCATTGAATTTTTTTAGAAGTGCTGATCCTTACTAACACAATTAATACATTTATTAAAGATTTCCTTGATTAGGGATATTTTCTGTTACACATAAAGGAGTACACCGACCATATTCGATTCTCCGGAACGACACTATCACCTCTCACATGTTAATTTTATTTAGCACACCATATTACTTAATTATTTTGAGATAAATAAAAATCTATTATTTATATTAACAGGAAACATTTTATTAATCAACTAAAACATTTTCTCGTGAAATTTAGTAAATAAAGTATACAATTTGGTACCTTCAATTTTATGTTATCCAGTTATTCCGGTATGAAGCGCTTCCACCATTCACTGTTTGATTAATTATTATTATTTTTGATTGTAACAATAGCTTACATACTTAATATAACTTATCACGATAACTTATTTAACATATATGATTTTCTTTATAATTTATTTGAATTTTCTTAATTTTTTCTATATTTTCTTAATTTTCTTATAGATATTTTCTTTTATTTTTTTTTTTTTTTTATAAATGGCACATTAGTTGCACGGACATAACAAACACATATATATATATATATTTTTTTTTTTTTATTATTGGATTTTTCCTTTTTATGTGAACACTTTAACCACGATCGTAAGTAGATGGAACCGTAAAGCTGAAACCGAATGTTGAGCACGTTGAACAATTTAACGGTGTAACGTAAAATTCGTACAACAGAAGAACGGGTAACGCAAAGGCTCTACCTTGCGATACATTATAACATTTATGCGTTCCGTTGTTATGTATATAAAATATACCGCTTTTATGATCAAAAATCAATATCGGACGTCTTATTATTACGCAATATAATAGAATGAATATTTGGGTGGCCACTTAGTGCTATGTGTTTTATCGATGGGCTTCAGCACGTGGTTTATGAACGACAGGTGTTGCTTTAGTTATTACCATACAATCTTTTGCGATCCTCGCTGCTAGTTGAGTTGGTTATCGTCGAGGTTGTTAATTAGCAAAAACAATTTTTTTTTATTTATTTTTAAGTACAACCGGACCACACTAAATACGGTCTTGCTCGTTCCACAGCAGCTACCAAAAAGAATTATTTTCAACAAAAAAATTTTGCAGATGCACAAATCACGACCGTTATTTCAAACATCAAAATTTTTTTTTTCTAATTACCATGTACAGTGCTGTCCCTAACTATATTGTACAGTGGTGTCCCTAACTATATTGGACAGTGCTGTCCCTAAAATGCAATCCCTCCTAATTACTGCAGTATGTTGTAACGTGTTCGTTACAAACTCTTGGTTTTTGCACCACGATAATGCACCTTCTCATTCTGCATTGGTTTTACGTGATTTTTTCGCCAAAAATTCCACCCATATCATTCCGCAACCACCGTATTTGCCTGATTTAGCTCCGTGTGACTTCTGGCTGTTCAGCAAACTCAAACGACCGCTCCGGAGAAACGAATTGGAGGCTATTCTGGAAATTGACTTTAACAACTGTTTAGAGGGTTGAAAAAAAAACGTTGGCACAAGTGTATTGAGGCCGGGGTGATTACTTTGAGGGGGATAAAATAGATTTGGAGAAATAAATAAAGAATTTTAAAATTATGAACAAAGTCTTACGTTTGTAACCCACAGTAGTATAAAGGATTAATATCAATGGAACGGAGGTTCAAAGAGATCGTACCTTTAAAACACTCTACTATGAATTAATCTCAAAATGTCATAGCCTTTGAGAGCCACCATGACTTCACAAAGTAACACTGCAAAACGATAAATTTGCCATTAAATGAAACACTGGAAATAGGTTCGATAGTTCTGCCATTGCTTGTGGAAATTAATCTATGATTCAAACAGTACAAATATAACAGGAAGCATATCAAAAGGAGGCATCGAGAAGATGTATAGTATATGGGCGCAATTTTGGAGTTAGAGCTAAAGAACATTTATCTGGTTGCAATCAATCAACTTTCCATAACCATTTAACTTCAGAAAATCATACAGCTAGTTTGAACAATTTAGACATATTACATATACAACCCAAAGGCAGACGTTTAGATACCTTAGAATCTAACGAAATTAGAAATTCAATATTTCTTAACCAAAATATCCTTAACGAACAGAGAGAAATCCGGTTCTCACCAATTACAGACCCCGCCCTTTTCTATTCTCACGTACGCAATAATATACCTTGAAATTTGTTATTCAACTTATGACTCATCGCCTACCTGCGCGATCCGTAGATTAATTTTTATTGCTTATTTTTAATTTTTTTCTCCCTCCTTCTTTTATTTATAAATTTGCTTTTTTCTACTATATAACCGGAACCAACGAGAATGTATTACAAGCCATATTGTTGTGAATACATACACAATTTTCGGTCGACTATATCATGGTATTGTGTATAAATAAAGAAGAAAAAATTTCGTAAATAAAAACGAAACAATGTGTAAATGAAAAATAAAATAAAAATTTGTAAAGCTTTACATTAACAAGTCTGTAATTATTATCCTTATACAGTATACTATCGTTTCTTCGTTTATTAGAAATTTAGAACTAAAATTGTTACTTAAAAGGAAAATAGTCATTTATAATTTTATTTCATTAATAAATGCACCACATTTATTTCAAGATTGCTGAGCAGTACAAACATATGGGCTTATTTCTTCATTTTAAAAAATTACAGCACCAAACAGAAATTGCATGACCTTTCTCCTTCACATCAATATGCACACTAAACAAAATAAAAAATAAAATTTTAAATTATAATGAAATCTAGCTCCACCTCTTCCACTTCTATTTTACATTTTTCTTCTATTTGTTATTGTTTTTAATTCTATTTAATGTGTGCGTATATCATGTTGTCGTATATATATTACAAAATTTTGTGAACTTTTCCTGTATTTTTATACTAATACAAATGAATAGATGACCGAAATATTTGATAGGATCGGTGTATACTCGAGTACAGTTCGGCTTGTAGAATACATTTTCGTTGGTTCCGATATAACAAAATTTTTACTAATACAAATCAGTAGATACTCCTGATGATGACCTAACAAGTCGAAATCGATCGAGTGATTTTTTAAACTTTTTGAAAATTATTTAAAATAATTCTGCGAAACAAAAAACAAGTGATTAATAAAAATGTGTTTATTAAGTATAAGTGTGTTTCGCCAAGTGCCTACGGCAAATAGCGTAAAAAGTATGGATGTATAGTATGTCTGGGCCCACGAAGATGAAGCTAAATACCAACAAATAATATGGCAAATAAATTTGGATTCACACTTACAGACTGACACGCTACACACGGTCACCTACGTTACTATAACACCAGCAAAACTTTTTATCAACCCTTTGCATTAAAAAATAACTAGTCGAATTACGCCAAAACTTTTACAAATTGCCTCTATTGGTCAACAATATATACGAGTATGTTGATCCGTTACGGTTCGGATCGAGCACAATTAATGACATGACTAACTATAAAACAAGTTGTTAATATATTCAATAGCATGGAACATTCGATACCTAGCACTTATGGGATTTCATTATCAAAATTATCAAGTTCATCTTATTTAGTGGAGAGTGTCAAAAGCTCCGATATATAGTAAGTTATTGGCATTTTTGGTCACTGAAAAAGAATAGAAAAACTCCAAAAATTCTTAAGTAATTAAATATCTTCAAATTCTGTAGTTCACTTAAAAATTTGAGCACACAGAGCACTATAGCACCGATAGCAGGCCTGAGCATTGATTTTCTGAGAAAATTTTTTCACATCTTAACAACAGGTTTGCGTCATATCCAGGCCCAGAGAAAGCCACAACGCATCGTCAGGCATCAAAGCCTTGAAATCTTAACAGCCTTCGTCAAAATATTTTGAACCTTTATGACCCAGCCATACTATACTAAACGACCCATCGATAAAGGTAAATTGATGCATTTAGTTAACTTAATGGCTGCTTATCTCTATTGCCATGACATTTAAGGACCTGAGATTATAATGGCAGTTTTTCTCAAAGTTCTATAATAATATTTGTTTAACAATCTAAGTTATTTATGAGTTTTCCGGAAAAACTAGGAGAACACTGGGTCTAATATTCAAAAGTTGCAGAGGTAGAAGTCGAAGTAAAATCCCTTTGTCCTAAGGGTCCTTAGCCTTTTTCTTCCACTAGTAACCAATACTTTCGGTTGGTTTTATAATAGCTTAGGTCATACTGAGATTATGTGGAAAATTTGGGACAAATGTGTGGATTAGAATTGTTTGATTTTCTGCGGCTAAAAGCTAAAAACTGAAAATAACTTATATGGCCGCAGAAAATCAAAACTTATAGTGAAAATTCTAATCCATACATTTTCCTCAAACTTTCCACATAATCTCAGTATGACCTAAGCTATTATAAAACCAACCGAAAGTATTGGTTACTAGTGGAACAAAAAGGCTAAGGACCCGCATAGGGCAAAGTATTTTTATTTCGATTCACACCACTAAAACTTTTGAATATAACCCAGTGTTCCCCTAGTTTTGCCGGTAAACTCGTGTTTACTAGTTAAACTGCGATTAGTTCAAAGTGAAAACATCTACTCTCAAAGTTGTAAGCTCTTAGAAGCGAATAGCTCTACAGATAATTTGGACTTGATCCTCTTGTCACACAATCTGCCGAGTTGAGTTGTTATAAGATATTTCGTCATTTGTTCTTTGGTACAATTTTTAAAATATCACTAGTTCGGTTTGAAACATATATTTTCCTTTTCCTCGGTAGTTCGAACAAGCAATCCAGTAACATGCTAGCATTAGTCCAAAATATAGTTGTAATCATGTGTTTTATTAATTTGATTTACCACTTAACAACAAAACCCCATATTAGACTGGTAACATATTGGCCGCTTTTGGCAAAATCATAAAATTTATGCAATCCTGGCGGTTCATTGGTCATAAGTAGTCTTCGAGGTGTTTGGAGGGTAGTTTCGTTCGTTATTTTTGAATTTGAAGCCAATGTTTTTGAACGTGGTGTGGCTGGTCCCATCCTAAACCGTAAAGCCACAGTAATTGAAAAACTCTATATTTTAATGAAGAGTGGAGTTAACAGGACTAGTGGGTCAAAGATTCGACCAGCTTTGGATAGCTCTTTTACTGGTTGCGACTAGATCATAAACTGTGGCATCATACGTAAATGGGTTACGAATTCGATCAATGGGTTGTTACGACTGTATGGTCGCAACGACGATTTTTGTGTTATTTTATTCACCCCGGTTGTTGTCTTCATTTCGCCCATCTTCTCTTATGTTTTTATTCACCTCTGTGTTTGTCTGTGAACGCACCCGCGACGTTTTGTTTTGTTCCCCATCGTGTTGTGGCGCAGAGGTGAAGAGAAGACGAGAAAGAGAGAACAATGCGCATCGAGTGTGTGCAAAGTAAAACGTTTTGGAAAAAATGTTTTTTCTTATATGTCTCTCTTTTGTACCAATGAAAATTTGATATAAAGGAGAGTCAGAGAAGAGAGATTAATTTCTTCTAAAACGTTTTACGAGTTGTGCTGTGCTCGATTTTTTTTTTTGTATGATGACATTGAGTTTGTGATTTTGGAAAAAGATAGTTGAGTTTAACTCCTTTGCATATTTCAGTCAGTTTTTTTTATATTGATAAAAGTTTTCGGCGTTTGGCCGCATAATGCAATAGTTACTTTATATAATTACATAATTATGTTCCTAAATCTCGAGAAATGTGTTCTTTATTTATAAAATGAAAGTGTTAAACATTTAAAATGAATGATGTGTTGAATAAAAAGTACTTAAATTCTTTATAAGTTGGATTTTTTCATTTGAATTCCATTTTCCTTTTTGGTGGTGACGTAGGGCACGAATGTAGATAAAAATTTGCATTTGATGATAAACAGTTTGTGATTATATAGTTTTTAATCAATACGAAATGTGCAAAGTGCTTTTCAGTTAAATCGCGTGTCACAATTTGGATTTGGTTCTTATTTTCTCGAACCGTTCAAGTGTTTTTGGATACGTTATTTTGACCTTTCAACCTTGTCATAGTCATTTTGTAGATCATGAATTAGATACGAGAGACGATCAGTACTACTTAAATATATTCAAGCGGACTAATTTTTACGGAGGCGCTTGGTGTTTGTTGCAGCCTAATTTCTTCGGTTTAAGACGAAAGGAAATTTACGAGGTGTAGAGACCAACGGCGGTTTAGTACGGGATTTTAACGATTAAAGGCGGCCAACAGAGCCTCGCCATTTTTTTTATTTGCGGATAGTGTGATAATTCAATTAACAATGGGTACCGATTGAAAAACAGGTATCGAATTTATTAACGAATCAACGATTTTTCAACGGGTACCTATTTCCTATTTATCAAAGGTTTTTATGGTGGCCAGTTGAGGACATTCAAATCTTCGGTTTTCGGCGAGCCAACGCCCAACGTTGTTTTATTTTGGGTGACCAGTGGCGGTCACACGGGGGGGGGGGGGGGGGGCGGATTCGGCGGCCAGTTGAGGCCAGCCGTAGTAGCACATACGGGTTGCCAACCGGCACCTCGTTTTTATTGGTATCGGGGAGAGGCCCCGCAACGCAACGGTAGCCAACCGGCTATTGTGTTTATTTATCGGTGGTCTGCCGCAACACAACGGTGGCCAACCGGCTATTGTGTTTTATTTTTCGGTGGTCTGCCGCAACGGAACGGTGGCCAACCGGCTATTGTATTTTTATCGGTGGTCTGCCGCAACGGAACGGTACCAAGGCCGCGACATTAATTTTTGTATATTGCCTTTTTATCGGTGGTCTGCCGCAACGGAACGGCCCCAATGCCGCAACGGTTTTTATAATTAATAAAGGTACAATTTTTTTTATTTTTAATTTTTTTTGATTTCTTTTTTTTTTTATATATATTTACATTATATTAAAATTTAAATTTTGTAATCGAGCGCCGCACAGCGGGTGCACGTTCGATGCGCATTGCTGTTCTCTCTCTCGCTCTCTCTCTCGTTCCTTCCTTTTTTTTTTTTTCGGAAGTGGTTTTCTTGTGTTTTCCTTTTTAAAAGAAAAAAAAAATAATAAAATGAAATATTAAATTTTTTTCGGTCGGTATGATGGGAGCGGAGACTCTCTCTGTGTCGGTTTAGGGTTTGCGGTCCCTTGGTGCCCGCATCCAATTCCGTAACCAGGGCTCGACCCCGTTTGAATTCGGATGGATGCGCGCACTGTTCTCGGTTTATAATTTTGTTGTGTTCGTTCCTCAGGTTCCGGCCGACGAATTTCGGCGGAACTCGGTTTTATTATTATTTGCGTTTATCTATTTTATAATATTCTGTTATCACGGTGTAAGCCAGAAGCACATGCAAGCCTCAAACCCCACGACCTTAGCACTTCTCCCTGAGATCGTAGCCGGCAAAAATCACCGTGGAGGCCTCTGCATGCGCTTAGTGAATATCTGCAGGTTGGCAGTAGCCAGCCTGTAACAGGGTTAGGAGAGGAAGGTTGAAATTTGACGATGTTCAATTTCATTGCCAAATCGAGGACGTACTGGTGTAGGTCCAATTTACGTAGAACCATCTGCACATTGCATAGGACCATACCCGTCTATATAGCACTGGCATGGCAGATGGGTTGGCTCATGAGTTGTGCAATCCGACATGGGGTCATAGTTGTGTTTATTGCCGTCACCGATCGTAATCAGATGATAGAAAATCTCTTTTGCATCCTGCTCCTATCGGAATTCGAACCTGGTACCTCGCGATCCAAACGCCAAAGCTTTAATCGTACATTGATAATCAAACTTCATTTGCTGGAGTCATTGTCAGACATATGATTGCCTTTCAAGATCCATACAAACTGTGAATTGTGAGCATACATTTGACTGTCGGAATTCGACTGCTGTAGTTTAGGGATTTGAATAAATTTGTCAATCCAACTAATAAGTCGAACGACTTGTATTTGCTATAGACAAGTATGAAATGGACTGGCAGTTTATCTAACTTGCTTCGTCGATTGAGTTGACCTCGGCAAAACCTTTAGTAGTGAACAATTTTTGATTTGCAAGTCCTAGGATTGAATTTTTTCCGTGATTACGTTCCAACTCCAGTTTCTGGACGAATGATTCGGTGATTAAAGATGTTTGGGAACCAGAATCTAGAAGAACTCGACAATGAACGTCATTGACTTTTTTGCAAATGTGGCATCATTTTTTGGATCAGCAATGGTATATGGAGTGAGATTTGCCTAAACAGTTCAAGAACGGTTGTCTGTTTTCGAAAAATCCCTTCTTTGATCAACAGTCAATTTATGAGTTTAGAGCATTGTTAATCATTGTGACAAACTGAGCATGATACAACAGCAACACTATTTTTTGAGGATAGCTTTTCACTGAAACCCAAGCATCAGCTCGTTTCATAAGGAATCAAAATAAATGACAAGTTGCGAATTTCATCTCGGCTGTTTCACTAGCGATTTGTCTCTGGTTTCTTCATTTAATTTTTCAACCACCAAGAACAACAATTTTGGGATTTAATGCGCTGTTGAATTATTATGATTTGATGGAATTTCCACGAAGCTTCTATTGAAGAACTGCTTTATATACCCATTTCTTGAAATGTGTAAGTGCTTTAACAGGCTTGCGGTTTGATCTATCAAATAACCCTTTAGATACTGACCTTTTTGTGATTTTAATTGATAGCAAACGAAAACAAATCATAGAATGATTGACATTCGATATAAGTACCATAAAAAGGGGAGATTTTGAACTTCAGGAGCCTTACATCTATAGTTGTGAATTACAATCTACTAAAATAATTCCGACTATCAGGTGTATTTTTCGGATTAACTTATTTAGCTCAGCGACTATTGTGTAGCATTTGTCTTCAAATTCATCTTGCTGGATTTCATCATCAGAGTTTAGTAAACCAGCTCATTTTCAGAAAATCAATAAGTTAAATTTCTACTAGAATTAGTTGAACCTTTAATCTTGCAATAACAAGCTGCGACGCTTCCTAATTTGATATCGTTATTCCTGATTTGAACTGAATTTCTCAAAACATCATGCCATAATCATCTGGCTCCGATTTTTGTATAAGAAAATTAATCTAAAGATCTCTGTTGTTTACATGAATTGAATAATTTAAGTTTTCCTGTCACAGTGTCAATACCAAATAATCTGAATTTGGACTCATTCGAAGCAATTTCATAAGTTGGTCATTTCACCTGTAACTCGGTTTGAAGTTATACAAATACAATAATTAATCATCATAAATATTTTTCTTGAGCATCATGATGACGAATTTCCCGGTTATTTATGCAAATTATATACACATTTTAAAGCGGTACTTCCGCACAAACAAACCATTTTATGCCGATCTAAATAAAAAAAAATTTGCCGCCACTTATCAATTTGCTCCGTTTGTTTTATATCTCATATTGGGGTGTGTTGTTAAAAATCGAACTCATCGAACCCAAAATCCACTTGACACAAAGCGTGACTTCTTTATCAAGTTGAATTAAATAAACGAAAACAAAAAATGCTTTTCCGATTTCGTTCTTATGTTTTTGGTATCCTGGTTTTTGTGTTATTTTTGTGCGAATGGGAAATGAAAAACAAAAAATTCGGAAAAATAAGATCGATTTCCACCTCATCGAATTCATTTTATTTATTTTTTTTTATCTTAAACATATATATAGTGTTTCCCTCTTATGTTGTGCCGTGCTGTATATGAGTTTTCTCAATTTATTTTGCCGTTATGGCTTGGTGTTGTGTAGCAGGAATGGAAAAACCAAAATAAAATCATCTCAAATTTCTTTGAGATATGGATGAGGTCGATATTTTATTATGTCGATTCGGGAAATCTTAACAATTTTATTTCTTATTTTATGTGTGTGATTTGCTGCAATATTAAAATACAGTTGGAGGCTGTGCATGAAATTCGATTTGTTTTGATGCACCTACTCGTGAAATATAATTTTACTGTAAAATTTTTGATCGGACGATTTCTGATAAAAATGGAAAATATTAATTGGTTTCATCCATTGATATAACCAAACATATATTTTCAATCGTATATATTTCGATCTGTTGTTACAGGCGGGCTACTGCCATCCTGCAGATTTTCACTAAGCGCATGCAGAGGCCTCCACGGTGATTTTTGCCGGCTACGTTCTCAGGGAGAAGTGCTAAGGTCGTGGGGTTTGAGGCTTGCATGTGCTCCTGGCTTACACCGTGATGATACAGAAAGTTGGGGGGAACGCAAATAATAATAAAAAAACAAAAACCCGGAGTTCCGCCGAAACTCGTCGGCCGGAACCTGAGGAACGAACAACGAAATAATTATAAAAGAGGTGAGGTGCCTTGGTGCGCGCATCCATTCGAACTCAAACAAGGCCAAGCCCTGGTTACGAAATTGGATGCGGGCACCAAGAGACCGCAAACAATATGCCGACACGAAGGGAGAAGTCCCCCCCCTCATCACACCACACCGAAAATTTAGTAATTCATTTTATTTTAGACAACAAAAAAACAAAGAGAAACAACTCCCCTTTCCACCTGTACCACGATAAGAGAGAACGAGAGAGAGAGAGAGAGAGAGAGAGAGAGAGCAATGCGCACCGAGCATGCACCCGCTGTGCGGCGCTCGACCATAAAAAATTTTGAAAATTATATATATAATAAATATAATAAAAAAAAATATATAAAAATAAAATCAAAAAAATTAAAATAAAATAAAAAAATTGTACCTTAATTACCGGGCCATTGCGGCCTTGGTGCCGTTGTTGTTGCGGGGCCTCTGCCCGATATAAATTTTGTCCTGGTTAGGCAATTAATAAAAGGTGGGGCGTCCTTTCGCCTTACCCTGTAAACTGCAGGCCGTTGTTTTCCAAACCGCTTAATATTAGGATGTGCGTCTTCACCTTATTCGTAAGATGCGGATGGGGCGTTGACTTCACCCACAACCGTTAATTGTTGAGTTGGCCTCAACTGGCCACCCGTAATTAACTGGTTCGGCGCTCTTCGCCTTAATATCGCCGTCGCTGTGCCGGCACAGGTGCTAAGCCTTTACGTTGTCTCGCCACACGGTAAACTATACACTGTTGGAATTGGTGTACCATAAAAACCAAATTTAGCACACGTACTCCAAATCGCAGCACCGGTTGAATAATTTCGCGGCACCCGTAAAAATAACCGCTAACAAAAGGTGCACATCAAAAACAATATAAATGGCGGTACTCGCTATAAATCCACACACACACACACACACAAAACAACTTCCGGCACTAGTTAAAATGTGCATGAGCCTCAGCTGAATATCCAACCACATACACAAATATACCTCGGCCTTAATGCTTTTGGAAAAAGCGAATATTGTTCGAATTTTATTTTTATGACGTCTCCCAAAATTCCAAAAAACACATTTCTTGGAAATTTATTGCACTCAGCGTACTATGTGGCACTGATAGTATTTAAATTGTTTCCACACCAATAAAAATAAAAACCAAATTTTAATGATGGCGGTATTCCAAAGCACTATGAAAATCGGAGTACACTTAAAATCTTAACAATTGAACAAATGACCTTGTCACTTCAAATAATATATTTCTTTTTCAAATTTTAACAATTATTTATTATTTTGTACTAACAAAACGTAAACTTATTTATTTTTTATTATTTTTCACACTGATCACCAAAAAATCAATAACCAAAAAAAGTTAATTTTACTCAACAAACAAAATTCCAAAAAATAGATTTTGACTGTCTTTAACAAAATCTAAAACTCGAATCCCTCAAAGAAAAAAAAAATTCTCCCGCCGCAACAACGTGCAAAACGTTCTCGAAAAATAATCTCTCTTCCCTGTTTCTTGTTTATATCAATTTGCATTGATATAAACGAGAGGCATATAAGAAAAACATTTCTCTAAAAACGTTTTACTTTGCACCCACTTGATGCGCTCTGCTCCCTCTCTCTCACATTTTCGTTCCATTACCAACCAAACAAAAAAAAACAGTCAGGAATCCACCCACCATTTACCGCGTTTAGACAACCAATCTACACCCGGACGCAAAGCAACCCGGACGCAAAACAACCGAGGAGAATAAAAACACAAAAATTTACAAAAATGGGGATGTAATCCATAAAATGAACATTTGGTCTTGTTAAAGGCAACACAGTCGTAACACTGTCTAATCTATTTTAGAGCCTATTTAGATAAAGTGGTAGAAAAATGTTTAGATAATAAAACAGTAGCATTTTCGAATCAGTCATCATAGTTTTCATCTAACGAAATATAGCTTCACACCTTCTGAGTGGATCGTTGTAGCCATATTCTGAACGAAGCTTCGCAACCTCTTCTGTTACGACTGTGTTGTCTTAACTAGACATTTTTGTAAATTTGTGTGCTTCTATTCTCCACGGTTTCTTGCGTCCGGGTTTTTTTCTGTCTAAACGTGGTTTCTTGCGTCCGGGTTTTCGCTGTCTAAACGTGGTTTCTTGGTGGATGGATTCTTGTGTGTTTTCTTCTGTTATGTTGGCAACGGAACGAAAATGGGAGAGAAAGAGAGAACAGTGCGCATCGAGTGTGTGCAAAGTAAAACGTTTTGAAAAAATGTTTTTTTCTTGTATGTCTCTCTTTTGTACCAACAAAAATTTGGTATAAAGGAGAGACAGAGAAGAGAGATGCATTTTCTTCTAAAACGTTTTACGAGCTGTGCGACGCTCGAATTTTTTTTTTTTGGTTTGTCATTCGAGTAGCGATTTATATAGAGTGAAGATTGGTATAAAATTTCGAGTTTTGTTTTTTTTTTGAAAAAAGTTCTAAAGCCATTTTGGATAGTAGTGTGTTCTGAAAAAAAAAATAAATTTATTGTTTTTGTATATAAACAAATGAGAATTATTTGGATTGAATCCAAAACATAATCATATTTTCTGTATGTGGTTTAATAAAAAAAAAAAATAATAAAAAAATTTGTTATTAGTTTATTAAAAAGTTTATTTATTTTTATCGAAAGTATGTGAAAATATTGGATATGCAATAAAAATTGAACTTCTTGAAGGTGTTTACTTAAGAAAATAAAAATTTCTAATGTGAAAATTCTTAATTGTAAATAGAAATCGTAAAATAAAAATGAAATCCAGAAAAATGTTTATGACGACGATGTAATGTTATTTAATTACAATAAAGAAAATTGATTTAATTTAAATTCGATTTGAGGAACGGTTATCAGGAAGGTCTATCAAGGCCAAATTTACGTTGTTTAGGCGGACAACGCCCCACAAAATTTTCCTGTTTCTATTTGGTTTTATTTTATCGGGGAGAGGCCCCGCAACGACACGGGTGGCCAGCCGGCCATTGGTGTTTTATTTAACGGGGAAAGGCCCCGCAACGTAACGGGAGGCCAACCGGCCCCTCGTGTTTTATATTTTTTGGTATCGGTGGTCTGCCGCAACGGTAATCGGTGGTCGTCCGCAACGATCGGGTGGCCAACCGGTTGCCCGACTTTGTTTCTTATTGGTTAACGGTGAAAGGCACCGCAACGGTCCGGGTGTGGCACATCACCTGTGGCATGACGGCCGCGCAAGGTCGCACCAGTAATTTTTTTGTAATTTAAGGTACCATTTTTTATTTTTATTTTTATTTTTTTTTGATTTTTTTTATTTTTTATATTTTTTTTATATATATTATATTCAATTTAAAAATTTTGTAATCGAGCGCCGCACAGCGGGTGCGCGCTCGGTACGTATTGTACTCTCTCTCTCTCTCTCTCTCGTTCTAGCTTATCTTGGTGCGGGTGGAGGGGGAAGTTGTTTCCTTTCGTTGTTTGTTTTTTTTTTCTCGGCGAATAAAATGAATTACTAAATTTTTCGGTTGAGTATGATGGGAGCGGAGACTCCCTCTGTGTCGGTGCAGTATTGATTGCGGTCTCTTGGTGCCCGCATCCAGTTTCGTAACCAAGGCTCGACCTAGTTTGAGTTCAAATGGATGCACGCACCAAGGCACCTCTCTCTCTCTTATGATTATTTCGTTGTTCGTTCCTCAGGTTCCGGCCGACGAATTTCGGCGGAACTCCGGGTATATTTTATTATTATTTGCGCTTTATTTTTTTTTAAATTATCTGTATGATCACGGTGTAAGCCAGGAGCCATGCATGCCTCAAACCCCACGACCCTTCGCACTTCTCGCTGATAACGTAGCCGGCAAAACATCACCGTGGAGGCCTCTGCATGCGCTTAGTGATAATCTGCAGGTTGGCAGTAGCCAGCCTGTAACACTTCTTCACATTTTTAATTATAGTGGTTTAGTTGCAATGGTGTTTGAATGCGATAGAAAGTATTTTAATTTATATTCCGACGAAACACACCCCCCCTCCCCCCTCTTCCGCTAAAGAGCCTACATATTTAGGGCTATCTTTGTGCCATACACGAATATCCCGTTCCAAAAACAGTCAAGCAGATTCGCAGGTTTCTGGGAATGACCGGCTGGTATAGGCGTTCTGTGTCGAATTACTCTAGCCGAGCTACACCGATTGCAGAATTGCTCGGTATAAATATTGACGGGTACGCTTTTACAATAATCACAGACTATTCGAGTTTACGTTGGTTGATAGAGCGCGATGGTCTGTCAAACTGCAACCGTTCGATTTTAACATCGAGTAAAAGAAAGGGTCGTTGAATGTTGTTCCAGACAGCCTATCTAGAACCTACGTCGAAGCTTTAAATGCAATACCGGTGTACTTTATGTTGACCTAAATTCCAAAGCTTTTCAAGTATACGAATATGTTACCCGGATAAAATCAGTCGAAAATCATTCACGCGCTTCTGATAATTACAAAGTTCAAGATGGCAAGATCTATATTAAAACAGATACTGATATACTTACAGATTTACCAAAATGGAAACTCGTCGTAATTAATTAAAAAAATAATTCTCTTATCGAAAAGTTCCAAGTACTACGTCCTTAGCAGTGTTTATATTTGATTTTCTTGGCCCTTACCCGAGAACATAGGATGGGTTCACACACATATTTATTTTATTGTATCAGTACAGTCGTTTTCTATTATTATTTCCACTTCGTTCTGCTTCTGCTGATAAGGTAGTTAAATTATTTGAAGGTAAAGTCTTTCGTGTCTTTGGAGTTCCTGAGAACATTTATCTGACAACGGCTCCCAGTTCGAGTCGCAGATATTCCAGAAGTTAATGAATAAATATTCGAAGGCGAACGCTGTGGAAAGAGTCAATTGGTTAGTGATATCAGCTGTAAGACCATATGTAAAAGATGATCATACATCGTGGGATCAACATCTCGATGAAATCGCGGTTGCTTTGCGGAACGTTGTTCATTCAATTAATAGCTTCTCTAGCTATTTATTATTAAGGCTTCAGCTATTTATTTTATCATATCCAAGACAACCCGACATATATTCCAAATAATGCAGATTTACTATCCACATCGCAAAAAATCGTGTTAAGCCATCTGCCGAAAGCACATGAACGTAATTCCAGTGTGTATAATCTACGATCTTGATATAGAACATTTAATATAGGCCAGAACGTATTTGTTCGAAACTTCGTTCAAAGTAGCGCACTTAAAAAAGTTTGTGGAAAGCTAGCCGGAAATTTGTCATATGACGTTGGAGACGAAAAAAGTAAGACCTGGGGCATATACCATGCCAAAGATATTAAATAAGGAGACATTTCCGTGTATGTGTAGAAATTTATTTTAGTATTTAAGCCGGGCTTTGAAACCTTTTCTCGGGTGTGAGTCGCCCCCACGCTTTTTTCCCCATCGAGTCCTCTAAATCTGTGGAACAAGTTCTCCTTCGACATGGGTTTCGATTTCAACAGAAACAATCCAAAAGAGGATGAAAAAAAAATTGGAACTTCACGACATAGAAGCGATGCTCAAACAGGATTTACTTTCGTGGTTTTCCAAACCAAACTAAAGAAGTGCCACGAAAGGAACTTTACGATGAAGCGCGAGAACGCGAAGTAGCTTAAAAGCGAGTTGCGATACTGAACAGGCAAATCGATGCATTTGAAAAAATCATCGTGACAGTGGATGGCCCGAAAGTTATCAGTCGTTGCTTCTGTCTCACGGTTCTGATGGTTCAGAAAAGATATTCCTCTGCACTTCAACCGACCGAACAGTTCACTCAATCATTTCTGAAGGTCCGAATGAAGTAAACAATTATTCGGTTGACTATTTAAATAATGGAACACCATCCGGTATGCTGCCGCATGTGTTGCTATTGAAACCTGGCGTCATCGTATTGATGCTGCGCATTCTAGATCCTAAGAACGGATTGTGCAAAGGAACTCGATTGATGGTTTAAATTTCTGTGTAAAATTTCATTACTATGCTGAAATAACCGAATCCAATCGTGGCGACCAACTGGCTCAGTCTGCAAATAAACTTTCAACACATGGATATATTTTGGCCGTTTGTATAAAATAGTTTGTATCGAATAGTAAATGTGTCAAACTGTATTTTGCTGTTTTTTAGTGGTTCAACTTTAACCCGTATGTTAAAAACTGCTTTGATATTAAAGAAATTGATCATACATGGTTTTAATTTTTATTTGCAGCGGTAGAGTGTGTGAGGTGGCACAGACTACATCGTGTTAAAGTGGATCCCGTGGAAGTGCGCTTTCCCGTTCCATATTCAAAAATGTACCAAACTCCAGTATCCAGTATAAAAAATGTTTCCTCCATTTTGAATCTACATAAGCGAAATATACAAAAAAAAAATATAAAAATCAAAAGAAAAGACTAAGTGTGATGATAAAGATACAACAAAAATGTTAAGACCGGAACAGTCGAGTGGTTGAGTGTGCAGCTCACTGAGCAGAAAATAGCAGATGCAAAACCAGTGGCGCCAGTAGCGCATGAGATATTATGTTGTGTATATAATTTTTTCACAAGCATAGGCGAGTGTAGCAAAAAAAAAAATTATATGAGCTTGGACAAACTGGAATACAATACTAGGTCAATCTGACCGGAATGTTATTTTTGTTGCTTTTCATTCTCAAGTTTTTGTTATGATTCAAGTGATAAACTCAATGTTTGCGTATAAGTAGTTGGTTCAGTGACATTGTGCGCGTCCTTGAAGTAAGTTGTGAATCCGAGACGAGACGGAGTAGTGTAGGCTAGTGTGTAAGGCCGGAGTAGGTAAGTGTTTGATGTGAGCAGCAGCCCGAAGCAGATTAAGTTGTTCGGTCTACTTTGCCATAAAGGAAGCAGCCAGCAAAATTCAGGTGCGTTGCCATTTTCTCTCTTTATTTTTTACTTATTCTATTGCCTGTGATCATTTTGCCCGTAAGACCACACGGTGACGTGCCGGACAGACTGACGCCTTATTAAATCTTAGGAGTTTGAAAAATAATCTAATCAATCCACCGTCGTTCTAAATGTCGCCAAGGCACGTTAAATCAACGCGAGTGCATCATGAACAAAATTTCGTTTATTTAGTTGATTTTATCTTTGTGTAGCTCCGGGATCAATGAAATGCTTACCTATCTTGGTTTTATTTATGCACGAACCATATTTCGTTAGGTAAAAAATGGTCCCTTCATTTCGAATCTTCAAGGGAGTAATCACAAAAAAAATTGGTGGTGATAAATGTACAACTTGAATTTTAAAAGTCGAGTTGTTTGGAGCAAAAGATCGCTTGTTCGATACTCTGTCATGACGCGTGAAATATTTTGTTGTGTGTATCATTTTTTTGTGATGTCTACATGCCGATCTTCGAGTGTAGTAAAAAAAAAACTACTCGAACTTGGACAAGGAGTTACACCAGTGGTCAAGTTTAAATGAAGCTTTGTTTGTTGGTTTTCATTCGCAAGTTTCTTTTTAAATTCAAATGATAAACTCATTGTTTGTGTGTAGCCGGGTGGTTAAGTGATAATGTGCGCGTCTTACAAGGAAGCGGTAAAATCCAAGACGAGGTGAGCGCAATGTGGGTCTGTGTTAGTTTGTTGTTGATAGAATCCATGGTGGTTAAGGAACAGTGTTAGTAACATGAGTAGTGTGTAAGTGAAAAGTTAAAAACAAATTTTGAGACGATACGTTCGTTGAATAGTTTCAATCGTCGTGCGAATTTCAGCCATTTGTGGTAGAGTGTATAAGGCAGTGTTCGAAGCTAGTGGCAGTCTGAAGCTGAGCGCGGGTTTTATGGACCATGCCGGGGTAAACGAAGCACCGAGCAGAGTTCAGGTGAGTTGCCATTTCCTCTCTTTATTTTTTTCTTGATCGTTCTTGATCGTTGATTTTTACGATCGATTATTGATTCAAACGGTGGCTTCTGTGTAGTGTATTACACCCCGCCCTTGTCATCCTGTTATGCAGACAAAATGAATCATACAAATTTGATAAATTGTCTTCCTAAGCCACCGTCGTTCTAACCTCTGAGAAAGCACGTTATAAAGACTTATCAATTCGGCTGCGGATCGTGGATAAGGGTTTGTTTATTTGCAATGAAATACTTGCCTATCATGATCACGGTGTGCCTTCGGTATAATAGCCGGTTATTAAAATTTTGTTAGAAGAGCAGTCTCTTGTGGGGTATATGTGGACGCACAAAGTGTGCGGGCTCTTGTTTCCAAACTACCGACTAAAAATACCTCTCCTTCATCTAAGCTAAAATATCATTTTCTTCTTTCTCTCGGAAGAGCTCCTACATTGCACATCATCGATGTCCATTTTCTTTATTTTTAATCTCCATTCGCCCTCTTTGACAACCATCTTTTTTAATATTACAATCTAGGGGAACAAATTTCCTTCTTCTCTTTGTAGTTCCATTATTTGTTGTTATTTGTTATTCTCGCACTCAAAAAATGTGAGTTCTGCATCATCTGGACAATAGAGGCATTCCTCCGTCGCTGTTTTTCCAATTTTATATAAATACTTTCTAAAGTAGCTGTGGCAGCTCAAACATTAGTTTATATAATAATCCACCTCTCTGCGCCTTTTCTTAATCCTAGGGCAGTGAAGTTATAGAGTTAAACGCGTTTTGAATTCCAACATGACTGTGGTTTTGTACTTCTGCTCTTTTGACGGCCTTTGTAACCTCTAAAACCAAACTGCCTTACTGAGAGGGTGCCAGCATCCTCATTTGATCGAATGAGTCTTTTCTTAATAAATTTCTCCATCACTTTTCCCACTGTATCTAACATACGCGTCCTATTCTCTGTAAGCAATTTCTATAAAGTTGCATCTATAGAATTTTTACAT
Organism: Nephrotoma appendiculata; assembly: GCA_947310385.1. Taxonomy (NCBI): domain Eukaryota; kingdom Metazoa; phylum Arthropoda; class Insecta; order Diptera; family Tipulidae; genus Nephrotoma; species Nephrotoma appendiculata. Next base: position 70,067,418 of record OX371225.1, read on the forward strand.
TTTTAGGTTCGGGGCATAAATCTTAACAAAATTATTTTATTGCCGATTACATCTTGGTACTGATTACTTGGTCTACACTGTATAATAAAAATACTAAAATATTTTATACGTTTTCAATATACAGAGACATTGATGGACTACGATTGTTTTAAAATTGATATGCACATAAAATAAATATATTATGATGATCAATTGAAAATTGTACGGGGGGTTGGGATGTTAAACCCTCACACCGCAGACATACACACATACATACAGTATCATGTAGAGAACGCTATAAATAATTATACATTTTTATCTTGCACACAAATTTTTTCCCAGATTTCGAATCTATACGAGTATTTTACATACTTGATTTAAGGTGTGTAATTTTTATTCGTTGATGTGTGGCTCACATACATCAATTTCTTTTCGATTTCAAATACGATAATTTTATATGTTCGTAGTATTTCGAAATATAATAATATTCGATTATATTTCATTTTTGATTATTTCGTATAAATCAATTCTTGCTGTGCTCATATACCAACGATACGGGTGTGTGTGTATGTGGGGTTATTATATTTACGCTCCAACATCCCTCCCCCCATAAAATAGAAATAGTTTTGTTTGCCCTAATTAATAATGATTTGTACATGATTTATAAATTAAGTAAAGTTGTCTATTGTCTCAAAAATTTATTGAAATTTTTTTAGAAAATATTATTTATTCGAAATGAGATTAAAAATTTGACACATTAACATGACTAATCGAAAATGGTAGGATGAGGCAAAAATTAGATAACCCTCGGTACTGTGTTTTAGTTGGTATATAAAGTAGAAAATGTTTATCCTTATTAACCCCCAATTATTATATGATTTGTAAACGTTTTGTCGTTATACGCATATTTAGATTTCGATACCCATATGTAGATATAGCACAATGAAATTCAAACTTTACTATTGGATGAAACGCACGCCGCAATGTCTCTATTATCAAATTTATATACGAAATACGATGTCGACGGATTGGAATTTTTTGACTTAAAATTCTGTGTCGATGGGCCACGTACACATATACGGGAGCTCTATAAATCTATTATGATTACATCATTATATTTTCAACACGGTGTGCGTGTGATGCTGTATCTGTTGATTTTTCGCCGTCGTAAATATTTATGTGAAAGGAATTTGTAATTTTTCATTTTTCATGTACCATGGGGTGTAGTGTATATGAATTTTACCACTCGTACTGGGATAAACGTATACTCTGTCAAATAAAAATTTTCTTGTTGTACCCCTATAATAATATTTGAAATCAAATCAGTTCATGGCTCATTGATAATGTAATTGAATTTATTTAAGATTAAATCCAGTTGAACGAATTTTTCCCCGTCTTGTATTGTATCTGTTGGGGATGCTAATCGGTAAAATTTTACATTATTTATTTGTGTTTACGTTTTATTAACACCTTATTTTATTGTGTCTTGTACGTTGTTATTGGAGTTCTTATAAGACGAAAAAATAGTTTATTAAGATAAAATATTTTAGTTTGGCAGTAAAGAATTTTTGAACTTAAAAACGTTGTCTTTTGTGATCGAACCGGGATTGTAGGCGAATGAGACGACATATTGCAGCAAATTGAACGTTGGTCTACTCATAAATACATCTACAACCAAAAATAAACGAAACATTCGGAATCTGTGACAACAAATTTTATCCGGTCAAAATAAGTAATGACATCAGGTATTTTCGCAAAAAATTGAAAACTTTTTTTTGTTGAAATTCCAGTTCAAAATGATTATAGGTAATGTATATAATACGTTGAGCACAAAACTACCGGTAGAATGCATACGGAAAGCGCGGATATTGGAAGTTTCGTGTTTTGAAATTCGGCCACATTTGTGATCGAACTTGGATTGTAGACGAATGAGGCGACATATTGCCGCAAATTAAACGTTGGTCTACTCATAAATACATCTACAACCAAAAATAAACGAAACATTCGGAATCTGTGACAACAAATTTTATCCGCTCAAAATAAGTAAGGCTAACCATCAGGTATTTTCGCAAAAAATTGAAAACTTTTTTTTGTTGAAATTCCGGTTCAAAATGATAACAGGTAATGTGTATGATACGTTGAGCACAAAACTACCGGTAGAATGCATAAGGAAAGCGCGGATATTGGAAGTTTCGTGTTTTGAAATTCGGCCACATTTGTGATCGAACTTGGATTGTAGACGAATGAGGCGACATATTGCCGCAAATTAAACGTTGGTCTACTCATAAATACATCTACAACCAAAAATAAACGAAACATTCGGAATCTGTTACAACAAATTTTATCCGTTCAAAATAAGTAAGGCTAACAATCAAGTATTTTCGCAAAAAATTGAAAACTTTTTTTTTTGAAATTCCGGTTCAAAATGATTATAGGTAATGTATATAATACGTTTAGCACAAAACTACCGGTAGAATGCATACGGAAAGCGCGGATATTGGAAGTTTCGTGTTTTGAAATTCGGCCACATTCTTGATCGAACCTGGATTGTAGGCGAATGAGGCGACATATTGCCGCAAATTAAACGTTGATCTACACATAAATACATCTACAACCAAAAATAAACGAAACATTCGGAATCTGTTACAACAAATTTTATCCGTTCAAAATAAGTAAGGCTAACAATCAGGTATTTTCGCAAAAAATTGAAAACTTTTTTTTGTTGAAATTCCGGTTCAAAATGATAACAGGTAATGTGTATGATACGTTGAGCACAAAACTACCGGTAGAATGCATACGGAAAGCGCGGATGTTGGAAGTTTCGTGTTTTGAAATTCGGCCACATTTGTGATCGAACCTGGATTGTAGGCGAATGAGGCGACATATTGCCGCAAATTAAACGTTGATCTACTCATAAATACATCTACAACCAAAAATAAACGAAACATTCGGAATCTGTGACAACAAATTTTATCCGTTCAAAATAAGTAAGGCTAACCATCAAGTATTTTCGCAAAAAATTGAAAACTTTTTTTTGTTGAAATTCCGCTTCAAAATGATAACAGGTAATGTGTATGATACGTTGAGCACAAAACTACCGGTGGAAAGCGCGGATATTGGAAGTTTCGTGTTTTGAAATTCGGCCACATTTGTGATCAAACCTGGATTGTAGACGAATGAGGCGACATATTGCAGCAAATTAAACGTTGGTCTACTCATAAATACATCTACAACCAAAAATAAACGAAACATTCGGAATCTGTGACAACAAATTTTATCCGTTCAAAATAAGTAAGGCCAACCATCAGGTATTTTCGCAAAAAATTGAAAACTTTTTTTTGTTGAAATTCCGGTTCAAAATGATAACAGGTAATGTGTATGATACGTTGAGCACAAAACTACCGGTAGAATGCATAAGGAAAGCGCGGATATTGGAAGTTTCGTGTTTTGAAATTCGGCCACATTTGTGATCAAACCTGGATTGTAGACGAATGAGGCGACATATTGCAGCAAATTAAACGTTGGTCTACTCATAAATACATCTACAACCAAAAATAAACGAAACATTCGGAATCTGTGACAACAAATTTTATCCGTTCAAAATAAGTAAGGCTAACAATCAGGTATTTTCGCAAAAAATTGAAAACTTTTTTTTGTTGAAATTCCGGTTCAAAATGATAACAGGTAATGTATATAATACGTTTAGCACAAAACTACCGGTAGAATGCATACGGAAAGCGCAGATATTGGAAGTTTCGTGTTTTGAAATTCGGCCACATTTGTGATCGAACTTGGATTGTAGACGAATGAGGCGACATATTGCCGCAAATTAAACGTTGGTCTACTCATAAATACATCTACAACCAAAAATAAACGAAACATTCGGAATCTGTTACAACAAATTTTATCCGTTCAAAATAAGTAAGGCTAACAATCAGGTATTTTCGCAAAAAATTGAAAACTTTTTTTTTTGAAATTCCGGTTCAAAATGATTACAGGTAATGTATATAATACGTTTAGCACGAAACTACCGGTAGAATGCATACGGAAAGCGCGGATGTTGGAAGTTTCGTGTTTTGAAATTCGGCCACATTTGTGATCGAACCTGGATTGTAGGCGAATGAGGCGACATATTGCCGCAAATTAAACGTTGATCTACTCATAAATACATCTACAACCAAAAATAAACGAAACATTCGGAATCTGTTACAACAAATTTTATCCGTTCAAAATAAGTTAGGCTAACAATCAGGTATTTTCGCAAAAAAATTGAAAACTTTTTTTTTTGAAATTCCGGTTCAAAATGATTACAGGTAATGTGTATGATTCGTTGAGCACAAAACTACCGGTAGAATGCATACGGAAAGCGCGGATATTGGAAGTTTCGTGTTTTGAAATTCGGCCACATTTGTGATCGAACCTGGATTGTAGGCGAATGAGGCAACATATTGCAGCAAATTAAACGTTGGTCTACTCATAAATACATCTACAACCAAAAATAAACGAAACATTCGGAATCTGTGACAACAAATTTTATCCGTTCCAAATAAGTAAGGCCAACCATCAGGTATTTTCGCAAAAAAATTGAAAACTTTTTTTTTTGAAATTCCGGTTCAAAATTATTACAGGTAATGTGTATGATTCGTTGAGCACAAAACTACCGGTAGAATGCATACGGAAAGTGCGGATATTGGAAGTTTTCTGTTTTGAAATTCGGCCACATTTGTGTTCGAACTTGGATTGTAGGCGAATGAGGCGACATATTGCCGCAAATTAAACGTTGGTCTACTCAGAAATACATCTACAACCAAAAATAAACGAAACATTCGGAATCTGTTACAACAAATTTTATCCGTTCAAAATAAGTAAGGCTAACAATCAGGTATTTTCGCAAAAAAATTGAAAACTTTTTTTTTTGAAATTCCGGTTCAAAATTATTACAGGTAATGTGTATGATTCGTTGAGCACAAAACTACCGGTAGAATGCATACGGAAAGTGCGGATATTGGAAGTTTTCTGTTTTGAAATTCGGCCACATTTGTGTTCGAACTTGGATTGTAGGCGAATGAGGCAGCATATTGCAGCAAATTAAACGTTGGTCTACTCATAAATACATCTACAACCAAAAATAAACGAAACATTCGGAATCTGTGACAACAAATTTTATCCGTTCCAAATAAGTAAGGCCTACCTTCAGGTATTTTCGCAAAAAATTGAAAACTTTTTTTGTTGAAATTCCGGTTCAAAATGATTATAGGTAATGTATATAATACGTTTAGCACAAAACTACCGGTAGGATGCATACGGAAAGTGCGGATATTGGAAGTTTTCTGTTTTGAAATTCGGCCACATTTGTGTTCGAACTTGGATTGTAGGCGAATGAGGCAGCATATTGCAGCAAATTAAACGTTGGTCTACTCATAAATACATCTACAACCTAAAATAAACGAAACATTCGGAATCTGTGACAACAAATTTTATCCGTTCAAAATAAGTAAGGCCAAACATCAGGTATTTTCGCAAAAAATTGAAAACTTTTTTTGTTGACATTCCAGTTCAAAATGATTATAGGTAATGTAAATAATACGTTTAGCACGAAACTACCGGTAGAATGCATACGGAAAGTGCGGATATTGGAAGTTTTCTGTTTTGAAATTCGGCCACATTTGTGTTCGAACTTGGATTGTAGGCGAATGAGGCAGCATATTGCAGCAAATTAAACGTTGGTCTACTCATAAATACATCTACAACCTAAAATAAACGAAACATTCGGAATCTGTGACAACAAATTTTATCCGTTCAAAATAAGTAAGGCCAAACATCAGGTATTTTCGCAAAAAATTGAAAACTTTTTTTGTTGACATTCCAGTTCAAAATGATTATAGGTAATGTAAATAATACGTTTAGCACGAAACTACCGGTAGAATGCATACGGAAAGTGCGGATATTGGAAGTTTTCTGTTTTGAAATTCGGCCACATTTGTGTTCGAACTTGGATTGTAGGCGAATGAGGCAGCATATTGCAGCAAATTAAACGTTGGTCTACTCATAAATACATCTACAACCAAAAATAAACGAAACATTCGGAATCTGTGACAACAAATTTTATCCGTTCAAAATAAGTAAGGCTAACCATCAGGTATTTTCGCAAAAAATTGAAAACTTTTTTTTGTTGAAATTCCGGTTCAAAATGATAACAGGTAATGTGTATGATACGTTGAGCACAAAACTACCGGTAGAATGCATAAGGAAAGCGCGGATATTGGAAGTTTCGTGTTTTGAAATTCGGTCACATTTGTGATCGAACCTGGATTGTAGACGAATGAGGCGACATATTGCACCAAATTAAACGTTGGTCTACTCATAAATACATCTACAACCAAAAATAAACGAAACATTCGGAATCTGTGACAACATATTTTATCCGTTCAAAATAAGTAAGGCTAACCATCAGGTATTTTCGCAAAAAATTGAAAACTTTTTTTTGTTGAAATTCCGGTTCAAAATGATAACAGGTAATGTGTATGATACGTTGAGCACAAAACTACCGGTAGAATGCATTAGGAAAGCGCGGATATTGGAAGTTTCGTGTTTTGAAATTCGGCCACATTTGTGATCGAACCTGGATTGTAGACGAATGAGGTGACATATTGCAGCAAATTAAACGTTAGTCTACTCATAAATACATCTACAACCAAAAATAAACGAAACATTCGGAATCTGTGACAACAAATTTTATCCGTTCAAAATAAGTAAGGCTAACCATCAGGTATTTTCGCAAAAAATTGTAAACTTTTTTTTGTTGAAATTCCGGTGCAAAATGATAACAGGTAATGTGTATGATACGTTGAGCACAAAACTACCGGTAGAATGCATAAGGAAAGCGCGGATATTGGAAGTTTCGTGTTTTGAAATTCCGCCACATTTGTGATCGAACCTGGATTGTAGACGAATGAGGCGACATATTGCACCAAATTAAACGTTGGTCTACTCATAAATACATCTACAACCAAAAATAAACGAAACATTCGGAATCTGTGTCAACAAATTTTATCCGTTCAAAATAAGTAAGGCTAACCATCAGGTATTTTCGCAAAAAATTGAAAACTTTTTTTTGTTGAAATTCCGGTTCAAAATGATAACAGGTAATGTGTATGATACGTTGAACACAAAACTACCGGTAGAATGCATAAGGAAAGCGCGGATATTGGAAGTTTCGTGTTTTGAAATTCGGCCACATTTGTGATCGAACCTGGATTGTAGACGAATGAGGCGACATATTGCACCAAATTAAACGTTGGTCTACTCATAAATACATCTACAACCAAAAATAAACGAAACATTCGGAATCTGTGACAACATATTTTATCCGTTCAAAATAAGTAAGGCTAACCATCAGGTATTTTCGCAAAAAATTGTAAACTTTTTTTTGTTGAAATTCCGGTGCAAAATGATAACAGGTAATGTGTATGATACGTTGAGCACAAAACTACCGGTAGAATGCATAAGGAAAGCGCGGATATTGGAAGTTTCGTGTTTTGAAATTCCGCCACATTTGTGATCGAACCTGGATTGTAGACGAATGAGGCGACATATTGCACCAAATTAAACGTTGGTCTACTCATAAATACATCTACAACCAAAAATAAACGAAACATTCGGAATCTGTGTCAACAAATTTTATCCGTTCAAAATAAGTAAGGCTAACCATCAGGTATTTTCGCAAAAAATTGAAAACTTTTTTTTGTTGAAATTCCGGTTCAAAATGATAACAGGTAATGTGTATGATACGTTGAGCACAAAACTACCGGTAGAATGCATAAGGAAAGCGCGGATATTGGAAGTTTCGTGTTTTGAAATTCCGCCACATTTGTGATCGAACCTGGATTGTAGACGGATGAGGCGACATATTGCAGCAAATTAAACGTTGGCCTACTCATAAATACATCTACAACCAAAAATAAACGAAACATTCGGAATCTGTGACAACAAATTTTATCCGTTCAAAATAAGTAAGGCTTACCATCAGGTATTTTCGCAAAAAATTGAAAACTTTTTTTTGTTGAAATTCCGGTTCAAAATGATAACAGGTAATGTGTATGATACGTTGAGCACAAAACTACCGGTAGAATGCATTAGGAAAGCGCGGATATTGGAAGTTTCGTGTTTTGAAATTCGGCCACATTTGTGATCGAACCTGGATTGTAGACGAATGAGGTGACATATTGCAGCAAATTAAACGTTAGTCTACTCATAAATACATCTACAACCAAAAATAAACGAAACATTCGGAATCTGTGACAACAAATTTTATCCGTTCAAAATAAGTAAGGCTAACCATCAGGTATTTTCGCAAAAAATTGTAAACTTTTTTTTGTTGAAATTCCGGTGCAAAATGATAACAGGTAATGTGTATGATACGTTGAGCACAAAACTACCGGTAGAATGCATAAGGAAAGCGCGGATATTGGAAGTTTCGTGTTTTGAAATTCCGCCACATTTGTGATCGAACCTGGATTGTAGACGAATGAGGCGACATATTGCACCAAATTAAACGTTGGTCTACTCATAAATACATCTACAACCAAAAATAAACGAAACATTCGGAATCTGTGACAACAAATTTTATCCGTTCAAAATAAGTAAGGCTAACCATCAGGTATTTTCGCAAAAAATTGTAAACTTTTTTTTGTTGAAATTCCGTTGCAAAATGATAACAGGTAATGTGTATGATACGTTGAGCACAAAACTACCGGTAGAATGCATAAGGAAAGCGCGGATATTGGAAGTTTCGTGTTTTGAAATTCCGCCACATTTGTGATCGAACCTGGATTGTAGACGAATGAGGCGACGTATTGCACCAAATTAAACGTTGGTCTACTCATAAATACATCTACAACCAAAAATAAACGAAACATTCGGAATCTGTGACAACAAATTTTATCCGTTCAAAATAAGTAAGGCTAACCATCAGGTATTTTCGCAAAAAATTGAAAACTTTTTTTTGTTGAAATTCCGGTTCAAAATGATAACAGGTAATGTGTATGATACGTTGAGCACAAAACTACCGGTAGAATGCATTAGGAAAGCGCGGATATTGGAAGTTTCGTGTTTTGAAATTCGGCCACATTTGTGATCGAACCTGGATTGTAGACGAATGAGGTGACATATTGCAGCAAATTAAACGTTAGTCTACTCATAAATACATCTACAACCAAAAATAAACGAAACATTCGGAATCTGTGACAACAAATTTTATCCGTTCAAAATAAGTAAGGCTAACCATCAGGTATTTTCGCAAAAAATTGAAAACTTTTTTTTGTTGAAATTCCGGTGCAAAATGATAACAGGTAATGTGTATGATACGTTGAGCACAAAACTACCGGCAGAATGCATAAGGAAAGCGCGGATATTGGAAGTTTCGTGTTTTGAAATTCCGCCACATTTGTGATCGAACCTGGATTGTAGACGAATGAGGCGACATATTGCACCAAATTAAACGTTAGTCTACTCATAAATACATCTACAACCAAAAATAAACGAAACATTCGGAATCTGTGTCAACAAATTTTATCCGTTCAAAATAAGTAAGGCTAACCATCAGGTATTTTCGCAAAAAATTGAAAACTTTTTTTTGTTGAAATTCCGGTTCAAAATGATAACAGGTAATGTGTATGATACGTTGAACACAAAACTACCGGTAGAATGCATAAGGAAAGCGCGGATATTGGAAGTTTCGTGTTTTGAAATTCGGCCACATTTGTGATCGAACCTAGATTGTAGGCGAATGAGGCGACATATTGCAGCAAATTAAACGTTGGTCTACTCATAAATACATCTACAACCAAAAATAAACGAAACATTCGGAATCTGTGTCAACAAATTTTATCCGTTCAAAATAAGTAAGGCTAACCATCAGGTATTTTCGCAAAAAATTGAAAACTTTTTTTTGTTGAAATTCCGGTTCAAAATGATAACAGGTAATGTGTATGATGCGTTGAGCACAAAACTACCGGTAGAATGCATAAGGAAAGCGCGGATATTGGAAGTTTCGTGTTTTGAAATTCCGCCACATTTGTGATCGAACCTGGATTGTAGACGAATGAGGCGACATATTGCAGCAAATTAAACGTTAGTCTACTCATAAATACATCTACAACCAAAAATAAACGAAACATTCGGAATCTGTGACAACAAATTTTATCCGTTCAAAATAAGTAAGGCTAACCATCAGGTATTTTCGCAAAAAATTGAAAACTTTTTTTTGTTGAAATTCCGGTTTAAAATGATAACAGGTAATGTGTATGATACGTTGAGCACAAAACTACCGGTAGAATGCATTAGGAAAGCGCGGATATTGGAAGTTTCGTGTTTTGAAATTCGGCCACATTTGTGATCGAACCTGGATTGTAGACGAATGAGGCGACATATTGCAGCAAATTAAACGTTAGTCTACTCATAAATACATCTACAACCAAAAATAAACGAAACATTCGGAATCTGTGACAACATATTTTATCCGTTCAAAATAAGTAAGGCTAACCATCAGGTATTTTCGCAAAAAATTGAAAACTTTTTTTTGTTGAAATTCCGGTTCAAAATGATAACAGGTAATGTGTATGATGCGTTGAGCACAAAACTACCGGTAGAATGCATAAGGAAAGCGCGGATATTGGAAGTTTCGTGTTTTGAAATTCCGCCACATTTGTGATCGAACCTGGATTGTAGACGAATGAGGCGACATATTGCAGCAAATTAAACGTTGGTCTACTCATAAATACATCTACAACCAAAAATAAACGAAACATTCGGAATCTGTGACAACAAATTTTATCCGTTCAAAATAAGTAAGGCTAACCATCAGGTATTTTCGCAAAAAATTGAAAACTTTTTTTTGTTGAAATTCCGGTTCAAAATGATAACAGGTAATGTGTATGATGCGTTGAGCACAAAACTACCGGTAGAATGCATAAGGAAAGCGCGGATATTGGAAGTTTCGTGTTTTGAAATTCCGCCACATTTGTGATCGAACCTGGATTGTAGACGAATGAGGCGACATATTGCAGCAAATTAAACGTTGGTCTACTCATAAATACATCTACAACCAAAAATAAACGAAACATTCGGAATCTGTGACAACAAATTTTATCCGTTCAAAATAAGTAAGGCTAACCATCAGGTATTTTCGCAAAAAATTGAAAACTTTTTTTTGTTGAAATTCCGGTTTAAAATGATAACAGGTAATGTGTATGATACGTTGAGCACAAAACTACCGGTAGAATGCATTAGGAAAGCGCGGATATTGGAAGTTTCGTGTTTTGAAATTCGGCCACATTTGTGATCGAACCTGGATTGTAGACGAATGAGGCGACATATTGCAGCAAATTAAACGTTAGTCTACTCATAAATACATCTACAACCAAAAATAAACGAAACATTCGGAATCTGTGACAACATATTTTATCCGTTCAAAATAAGTAAGGCTAACCATCAGGTATTTTCGCAAAAAATTGAAAACTTTTTTTTGTTGAAATTCCGGTTCAAAATGATAACAGGTAATGTGTATGATGCGTTGAGCACAAAACTACCGGTAGAATGCATAAGGAAAGCGCGGATATTGGAAGTTTCGTGTTTTGAAATTCCGCCACATTTGTGATCGAACCTGGATTGTAGACGAATGAGGCGACATATTGCAGCAAATTAAACGTTGGTCTACTCATAAATACATCTACAACCAAAAATAAACGAAACATTCGGAATCTGTGACAACAAATTTTATCCGTTCAAAATAAGTAAGGCTTACCATCAGGTATTTTCGCAAAAAATTGAAAACTTTTTTTTGTTGAAATTCCGGTGCAAAATGATAACAGGTAATGTGTATGATACGTTGAGCACAAAACTACCGGTAGAATGCATAAGGAAAGCGCGGATATTGGAAGTTTCGTGTTTTAAAATTCCGCCACATTTGTGATCGAACCTGGATTGTAGACGAATGAGGTGACATATTGCAGCAAATTAAACGTTAGTCTACTCATAAATACATCTACAACCAAAAATAAACGAAACATTCGGAATCTGTGACAACACATTTTATCCGTTCAAAATAAGTAAGGCTAGCCATCAGGTATTTTCGCAAAAAATTGTAAACTTTTTTTTCTTGAAATTCCGGTGCAAAATGATAACAGGTAATGTGTATGATACGTTGAGCACAAAACTACCGGTAGAATGCATAAGGAAAGCGCGGATATTGGAAGTTTCGTGTTTTGAAATTCCGCCACATTTGTGATCGAACCTGGATTGTAGACGAATGAGGCGACATATTGCAGCAAATTAAACGTTGGTCTACTCATAAATACATCTACAACCAAAAATAAACGAAACATTCGGAATCTGTGACAACAAATTTTATCCGTTCAAAATAAGTAAGGCTTACAATCAGGTATTTTCGCAAAAAATTGAAAACTTTTTTTTGTTGAAATTCCGGTGCAAAATGATAACAGGTAATGTGTATGATACGTTGAGCACAAAACTACCGGTAGAATGCATAAGGAAAGCGCGGATATTGGAAGTTTCGTGTTTTGAAATTCCGCCACATTTGTGATCGAACCTGGATTATAGACGAATGAGGCGACATATTGCAGCAAATTAAACGTTGGTCTACTCATAAATACATCTACAACCAAAAATAAACGGAACATTCGGAATCTGTGACAACAAATTTTATCCGTTCAAAATAAGTAAGGCTAACAACCATCAGGTATTTTCGCAAAAAATTGTAAACTTTTTTTTCTTGAAATTCCGGTTCAAAATGATAACAGGTAATGTGTATGATACGTTGAGCACAAAACTACCGGTAGAATGCATAAGGAAAGCGCGGATATTGGAAGTTTCGTGTTTTGAAATTCGGCCACATTTGTGATCGAACCTGGATTGTAGACGAATGAGGTGACATATTGCAGCAAATTAAACGTTAGTCTACTCATAAATACATCTACAACCAAAAATAAACGAAACATTCGGAATCTGTGACATCAAATTTTATCCGTTCAAAATAAGTAAGGCTAACCATCAGGTATTTTCGCAAAAAATTGTAAACTTTTTTTCTTGAAATTCCGGTTTAAAATGATAACAGGTAATGTGTATGATACGTTGAGCACAAAACTACCGGTAGAATGCATAAGGAAAGCGCGGATATTGGAAGTTTCGTGTTTTGAAATTCCGCCACATTTGTGATCGAACCTGGATTGTAGACGAATGAGGTGACATATTGCAGCAAATTAAACGTTAGTCTACTCATAAATACATCTACAACCAAAAATAAACGAAACATTCGGAATCTGTGACAACACATTTTATCCGTTCAAAATAAGTAAGGCTAACCATCAGGTATTTTCGCAAAAAATTGTAAACTTTTTTTTCTTGAAATTCCGGTGCAAAATGATAACAGGTAATGTGTATGATACGTTGAGCACAAAACTACCGGTAGAATGCATAAGGAAAGCGCGGATATTGGAAGTTTCGTGTTTTGAAATTCCGCCACATTTGTGATCGAACCTGGATTGTAGACGAATGAGGCGACATATTGCAGCAAATTAAACGTTGGTCTACTCATAAATACATCTACAACCAAAAATAAACGGAACATTCGGAATCTGTGACAACAAATTTTATCCGTTCAAAATAAGTAAGGCTTACCATCAGGTATTTTCGCAAAAAATTGTAAACTTTTTTTTCTTGAAATTCCGGTTCAAAATGATAACAGGTAATGTGTATGATGCGTTGAGCACAAAACTACCGGTAGAATGCATAAGGAAAGCGCGGATATTGGAAGTTTCGTGTTTTGAAATTCCGCCACATTTGTGATCGAACCTGGATTGTAGACGAATGAGGCGACATATTGCAGCAAATTAAACGTTGGTCTACTCATAAATACATCTACAACCAAAAATAAACGAAACATTCGGAATCTGTGACAACAAATTTTATCCGTTCAAAATAAGTAAGGCTTACCATCAGGTATTTTCGCAAAAAATTGAAAACTTTTTTTTGTTGAAATTCCGGTGCAAAATGATAACAGGTAATGTGTATGATACGTTGAGCACAAAACTACCGGTAGAATGCATAAGGAAAGCGCGGATATTGGAAGTTTCGTGTTTTGAAATTCGGCCACATTTGTGATCGAACCTGGATTGTAGACGAATGAGGTGACATATTGCAGCAAATTAAACGTTAGTCTACTCATAAATACATCTACAACCAAAAATAAACGAAACATTCGGAATCTGTGACAACAAATTTTATCCGTTCAAAATAAGTAAGGGTAACCATCAGGTATTTTCGCAAAAAATTGAAAACTTTTTTTTCTTGAAATTCCGGTGCAAAATGATAACAGGTAATGTGTATGATACGTTGAGCACAAAACTACCGGTAGAATGCATAAGGAAAGCGCGGATATTGGAAGTTTCGTGTTTTGAAATTCCGCCACATTTGTGATCGAACCTGGATTATAGACGAATGAGGCGACATATTGCAGCAAATTAAACGTTGGTCTACTCATAAATACATCTACAACCAAAAATAAACGGAACATTCGGAATCTGTGACAACAAATTTTATCCGTTCAAAATAAGTAAGGCTAACAACCATCAGGTATTTTCGCAAAAAATTGTAAACTTTTTTTTCTTGAAATTCCGGTTCAAAATGATAACAGGTAATGTGTATGATACGTTGAGCACAAAACTACCGGTAGAATGCATAAGGAAAGCGCGGATATTGGAAGTTTCGTGTTTTGAAATTCGGCCACATTTGTGATCGAACCTGGATTGTAGACGAATGAGGTGACATATTGCAGCAAATTAAACGTTAGTCTACTCATAAATACATCTACAACCAAAAATAAACGAAACATTCGGAATCTGTGACATCAAATTTTATCCGTTCAAAATAAGTAAGGCTAACCATCAGGTATTTTCGCAAAAAATTGTAAACTTTTTTTCTTGAAATTCCGGTTTAAAATGATAACAGGTAATGTGTATGATACGTTGAGCACAAAACTACCGGTAGAATGCATAAGGAAAGCGCGGATATTGGAAGTTTCGTGTTTTGAAATTCCGCCACATTTGTGATCGAACCTGGATTGTAGACGAATGAGGTGACATATTGCAGCAAATTAAACGTTAGTCTACTCATAAATACATCTACAACCAAAAATAAACGAAACATTCGGAATCTGTGACAACACATTTTATCCGTTCAAAATAAGTAAGGCTAACCATCAGGTATTTTCGCAAAAAATTGTAAACTTTTTTTTCTTGAAATTCCGGTGCAAAATGATAACAGGTAATGTGTATGATACGTTGAGCACAAAACTACCGGTAGAATGCATAAGGAAAGCGCGGATATTGGAAGTTTCGTGTTTTGAAATTCCGCCACATTTGTGATCGAACCTGGATTATAGACGAATGAGGCGACATATTGCAGCAAATTAAACGTTGGTCTACTCATAAATACATCTACAACCAAAAATAAACGGAACATTCGGAATCTGTGACAACAAATTTTATCCGTTCAAAATAAGTAAGGCTAACAACCATCAGGTATTTTCACAAAAAATTGTAAACTTTTTTTTCTTGAAATTCCGGTTCAAAATGATAACAGGTAATGTGTATGATACGTTGAGCACAAAACTACCGGTAGAATGCATAAGGAAAGCGCGGATATTGGAAGTTTCGTGTTTTGAAATTCGGCCACATTTGTGATCGAACCTGGATTGTAGACGAATGAGGTGACATATTGCAGCAAATTAAACGTTAGTCTACTCATAAATACATCTACAACCAAAAATAAACGAAACATTCGGAATCTGTGACATCAAATTTTATCCGTTCAAAATAAGTAAGGCTAACCATCAGGTATTTTCGCAAAAAATTGTAAACTTTTTTTCTTGAAATTCCGGTTTAAAATGATAACAGGTAATGTGTATGATACGTTGAGCACAAAACTACCGGTAGAATGCATAAGGAAAGCGCGGATATTGGAAGTTTCGTGTTTTGAAATTCCGCCACATTTGTGATCGAACCTGGATTGTAGACGAATGAGGCGACATATTGCAGCAAATTAAACGTTGGCCTACTCATAAATACATCTACAACCAAAAATAAACGAAACATTCGGAATCTGTGACAACAAATTTTATCCGTTCAAAATAAGTAAGGCTAACAACCATCAGGTATTTTCGCAAAAAATTGAAAACTTTTTTTTGTTGAAATTCCGGTTCAAAATGATAACAGGTAATGTGTATGATACGTTGAGCACAAAACTACCGGTAGAATGCATACGGAAAGCGCGGATATTGGAAGTTTCGTGTTTTGAAATTCCGCCACATTTGTGATCGAACCTGGATTGTAGACGAATGAGGCAACATATTGCAGCAAATTAAACGTTGGCCTACTCATAAATACATCTACAACCAAAAATAAACGAAACATTCGGAATCTGTGACAACAAATTTTATCCGTTCAAAATAAGTAAGGCTAACCATCAGGTATTTTCGCAAAAAATTGAAATCTTTTTTTTGTTGAAATTCCGGTGCAAAATGATAACAGGTAATGTGTATGATACGTTGAGCACAAAACTACCGGTAGAATGCATAAGGAAAGCGCGGATATTGGAAGTTTCGTGTTTTGAAATTCCGCCACATTTGTGATCGAACCTGGATTGTAGACGAATGAGGCGACATATTGCAGCAAATTAAACGTTGGTCTACTCATAAATACATCTACAACCAAAAATAAACGAAACATTCGGAATCTGTGACAACAAATTTTATCCGTTCAAAATAAGTAAGGCTAACCATCAGGTATTTTCGCAAAAAATTGAAAACTTTTTTTTGTTGAAATTCCGGTTCAAAATGATAACAGGTAATGTGTATGATACGTTGAGCACAAAACAACCGGTAGAATGCATTAGGAAAGCGCGGATATTGGAAGTTTCGTGTTTTGAAATTCGGCCACATTTGTGATCGAACCTGGATTGTAGACGAATGAGGCGACATATTGCAGCAAATTAAACGTTAGTCTACTCATAAATACATCTACAACCAAAAATAAACGAAATATTCGGAATCTGTGTCAACAAATTTTATCCGTTCAAAATAAGTAAGGCTAACAACCATCAGGTATTTTCGCAAAAAATTGAAAACTTTTTTTTGTTGAAATTCCGGTTCAAAATGATAACAGGTAATGTGTATGATGCGTTGAGCACAAAACTACCGGTAGAATGCATAAGGAAAGCGCGGATATTGGAAGTTTCGTGTTTTGAAATTCCGCCACATTTGTGATCGAACCTGGATTGTAGACGAATGAGGCGACATATTGCAGCAAATTAAACGTTAGTCTACTCATAAATACATCTACAACCAAAAATAAATGAAACATTCGGAATCTGTGTCAACAAATTTTATCCGTTCAAAATAAGTAAGGCTAACCATCAGGTATTTTCGCAAAAAATTGAAAACTTTTTTTTGTTGAAATTCCGGTTCAAAATGATAACAGGTAATGTGTATGATACGTTGAGCACAAAACTACCGGTAGAATGCATTAGGAAAGCGCGGATATTGGAAGTTTCGTGTTTTGAAATTCGGCCACATTTGTGATCGAACCTAGATTGTAGGCGAATGAGGCGACATATTGCAGCAAATTAAACGTTGGTCTACTCATAAATACATCTACAACCAAAAATAAACGAAATATTCGGAATCTGTGTCAACAAATTTTATCCGTTCAAAATAAGTAAGGCTAACAACCATCAGGTATTTTCGCAAAAAATTGAAAACTTTTTTTTGTTGAAATTCCGGTTCAAAATGATAACAGGTAATGTGTATGATGCGTTGAGCACAAAACTACCGGTAGAATGCATAAGGAAAGCGCGGATATTGGAAGTTTCGTGTTTTGAAATTCCGCCACATTTGTGATCGAACCTGGATTGTAGACGAATGAGGCGACATATTGCAGCAAATTAAACGTTAGTCTACTCATAAATACATCTACAACCAAAAATAAATGAAACATTCGGAATCTGTGTCAACAAATTTTATCCGTTCAAAATAAGTAAGGCTAACCATCAGGTATTTTCGCAAAAAATTGAAAACTTTTTTTTGTTGAAATTCCGGTTCAAAATGATAACAGGTAATGTGTATGATACGTTGAGCACAAAACTACCGGTAGAATGCATTAGGAAAGCGCGGATATTGGAAGTTTCGTGTTTTGAAATTCGGCCACATTTGTGATCGAACCTAGATTGTAGGCGAATGAGGCGACATATTGCAGCAAATTAAACGTTGGTCTACTCATAAATACATCTACAACCAAAAATAAACGAAACATTCGGAATCTGTGTCAACAAATTTTATCCGTTCAAAATAAGTAAGGCTAACAACCATCAGGTATTTTCGCAAAAAATTGAAAACTTTTTTTTGTTGAAATTCCGGTTCAAAATGATAACAGGTAATGTGTATGATACGTTGAGCACAAAACTACCGGTAGAATGCATAAGGAAAGCGCGGATATTGGAAGTTTCGTGTTTTGAAATTCGGCCACATTTGTGATCGAACCTAGATTGTAGGCGAATGAGGCGACATATTGCAGCAAATTAAACGTTGGTCTACTCATAAATACATCTACAACCAAAAATAAACGAAACATTCGGAATCTGTGACAACAAATTTTATCCGTTCAAAATAAGTAAGGCTAACCATCAGGTATTTTCGCAAAAAATTGAAAACTTTTTTTTGTTGAAATTCCGGTTTAAAATGATAACAGGTAATGTGTATGATACGTTGAGCACAAAACTACCGGTAGAATGCATTAGGAAAGCGCGGATATTGGAAGTTTCGTGTTTTGAAATTCGGCCACATTTGTGATCGAACCTGGATTGTAGACGAATGAGGCGACATATTGCAGCAAATTAAACGTTAGTCTACTCATAAATACATCTACAACCAAAAATAAACGAAACATTCGGAATCTGTGACAACAAATTTTATCCGTTCAAAATAAGTAAGGCTAACCATCAGGTATTTTCGCAAAAAATTGAAAACTTTTTTTTGTTGAAATTCCGGTTTAAAATGATAACAGGTAATGTGTATGATACGTTGAGCACAAAACTACCGGTAGAATGCATTAGGAAAGCGCGGATATTGGAAGTTTCGTGTTTTGAAATTCGGCCACATTTGTGATCGAACCTGGATTGTAGGCGAATGAGGCGACATATTGCAGCAAATTAAACGTTGGTCTACTCATAAATACATCTACAACCAAAAATAAACGAAACATTCGGAATCTGTGTCAACAAATTTTATCCGTTCAAAATAAGTAAGGCTAACAACCATCAGGTATTTTCGCAAAAAATTGAAAACTTTTTTTTGTTGAAATTCCGGTTTAAAATGATAACAGGTAATGTGTATGATACGTTGAGCACAAAACTACCGGTAGAATGCATTAGGAAAGCGCGGATATTGGAAGTTTCGTGTTTTGAAATTCGGCCACATTTGTGATCGAACCTGGATTGTAGACGAATGAGGCGACATATTGCAGCAAATTAAACGTTAGTCTACTCATAAATACATCTACAACCAAAAATAAACGAAACATTCGGAATCTGTGACAACAAATTTTATCCGTTCAAAATAAGTAAGGCTAACCATCAGGTATTTTCGCAAAAAATTGAAAACTTTTTTTTTGTTGAAATTCCGGTTCAAAATGATAACAGGTAATGTGTATGATGCGTTGAGCACAAAACTACCGGTAGAATGCATAAGGAAAGCGCGGATATTGGAAGTTTCGTGTTTTGAAATTCCGCCACATTTGTGATCGAACCTGGATTGTAGACGAATGAGGCGACATATTGCACCAAATTAAACGTTGGTCTACTCATAAATACATCTACAACCAAAAATAAACGAAACATTCGGAATCTGTGACAACATATTTTATCCGTTCAAAACCATCAGGTATTTTCGCAAAAAATTGAAAACTTTTTTTTGTTGAAATTCCGGTTTAAAATGATAACAGGTAATGTGTATGATACGTTGAGCACAAAACTACCGGTAGAATGCATTAGGAAAGCGCGGATATTGGAAGTTTCGTGTTTTGAAATTCGGCCACATTTGTGATCGAACCTGGATTGTAGACGAATGAGGCGACATATTGCAGCAAATTAAACGTTAGTCTACTCATAAATTCATCTACAATCAAAAATAAACGAAACATTCGGAATCTGTGACAACAAATTTTATCCGTTCAAAATAAGTAAGGCTAACCATCAGGTATTTTCGCAAAAAATTGTAAACTTTTTTTTGTTGAAATTCCGGTTCAAAATGATAACAGGTAATGTGTATGATACGTTGAGCACAAAACTACCGGTAGAATGCATAAGGAAAGCGCGGATATTGGAAGTTTCGTGTTTTGAAATTCCGCCACATTTGTGATCGAACCTGGATTGTAGACGAATGAGGCGACATATTGCAGCAAATTAAACGTTGGTCTACTCATAAATACATCTACAACCAAAAATAAACGAAACATTCGGAATCTGTGACAACAACATCAGGTATTTTCGCAAAAAATTGTAAACTTTTTTTTCTTGAAATTCCGGTTCAAAATGATAACAGGTAATGTGTATGATACGTTGAGCACAAAACTACCGGTAGAATGCATAAGGAAAGCGCGGATATTGGAAGTTTCGTGTTTTGAAATTCGGCCACATTTGTGATCGAACCTGGATTGTAGACGAATGAGGTGACATATTGCAGCAAATTAAACGTTAGTCTACTCATAAATACATCTACAACCAAAAATAAACGAAACATTCGGAATCTGTGACATCAAATTTTATCCGTTCAAAATAAGTAAGGCTAACCATCAGGTATTTTCGCAAAAAATTGTAAACTTTTTTTTCTTGAAATTCCGGTGCAAAATGATAACAGGTAATGTGTATGATACGTTGAGCACAAAACTACCGGTAGAATGCATAAGGAAAGCGCGGATATTGGAAGTTTCGTGTTTTGAAATTCCGCCACATTTGTGATCGAACCTGGATTGTAGACGAATGAGGCGACATATTGCAGCAAATTAAACGTTGGTCTACTCATAAATACATCTACAACCAAAAATAAACGAAACATTCGGAATCTGTGACAACATATTTTATCCGTTCAAAATAAGTAAGGCTAACATCAGGTATTTTCGCAAAAAATTGAAAACTTTTTTTTGTTGAAATTCCGGTTTAAAATGATAACAGGTAATGTGTATGATACGTTGAGCACAAAACTACCGGTAGAATGCATAAGGAAAGCGCGGATATTGGAAGTTTCGTGTTTTGAAATTCGGCCACATTTGTGATCGAACCTGGATTGTAGACGAAAGAGGCGACATATTGCAGCAAATTAAACGTTAGTCTACTCATAAATACATCTACAACCAAAAATAAACGAAACATTCGGAATCTGTGTCAACAAATTTTATCCGTTCAAAATAAATAAGGCTAACCATCAGGTATTTTCGCAAAAAATTGAAAACTTTTTTTTGTTGAAATTCCGGTTCAAAATGATAACAGGTAATGTGTATGATACGTTGAGCACAAAACTACCGGTAGAATGCATAAGGAAAGCGCGGATATTGGAAGTTTCGTGTTTTGAAATTCCGCCACATTTGTGATCGAACCTGGATTGTAGACGAATGAGGCGACATATTGCAGCAAATTAAACGTTGGCCTACTCATAAATACATCTACAACCAAAAATAAACGAAACATTCGGAATCTGTGACAACAAATTTTATCCGTTCAAAATAAGTAAGGCTAACATCAGATATTTTCGCAAAAAATTGAAAACTTTTTTTTGTTGAAATTCCGGTTCAAAATGATAACAGGTAATGTGTATGATACGTTGAGCACAAAACTACCGGTAGAATGCATAAGGAAAGCGCGGATATTGGAAGTTTCGTGTTTTGAAATTCCGCCACATTTGTGATCGAACCTGGATTGTAGACGAATGAGGCGACATATTGCAGCAAATTAAACGTTAGTCTACTCATAAATACATCTACAACCAAAAATAAACGAAACATTCGGAATCTGTGACAACAAATTTTATCCGTTCAAAATAAGTAAGGCTAACCATCAGGTATTTTCGCAAAAAATTGTAAACTTTTTTTTGTTGAAATTCCGGTTCAAAATGATAACAGGTAATGTGTATGATACGTTGAGCACAAAACTACCGGTAGAATGCATACGGAAAGCGCGGATATTGGAAGTTTCGTGTTTTGAAATTCCGCCACATTTGTGATCGAACCTGGATTGTAGACGAATGAGGCGACATATTGCAGCAAATTAAACGTTGGCCTACTCATAAATACATCTACAACCAAAAATAAACGAAACATTCGGAATCTGTGACAACAAATTTTATCCGTTCAAAATAAGTAAGGCTAACCATCAGGTATTTTCGCAAAAAATTGAAAACTTTTTTTTGTTGAAATTCCGATTCAAAATGATAACAGGTAATGTGTATGATACGTTGAGCACAAAACTACCGGTAGAATGCATACGGAAAGCGCGGATATTGGAAGTTTCGTGTTTTGAAATTCCGCCACATTTGTGATCGAACCTGGATTGTAGACGAATGAGGCGACATATTGCAGCAAATTAAACGTTGGTCTACTCATAAATACATCTACAACCAAAAATAAACGAAACATTCGGAATCTGTGTCAACAAATTTTATCCGTTCAAAATAAGTAAGGCTAACCATCAGGTATTTTCGCAAAAAAATTGAAAACTTTTTTTTGTTGAAATTCCGGTTCAAAATGATAACAGGTAATGTGTATGATACGTTGAGCACAAAACTACCGGTAGAATGCATAAGGAAAGCGCGGATATTGGAAGTTTCGTGTTTTGAAATTCCGCCACATTTGTGATCGAACCTGGATTGTAGACGAATGAGGTGACATATTGCAGCAAATTAAACGTTGGTCTACTCATAAATACATCTACAACCAAAAATAAACGAAACATTCGGAATCTGTGACAACAAATTTTATCCGTTCAAAATAAGTAAGGCTAACCATCAGGTATTTTCGCAAAAAATTGAAAACTTTTTTTGTTGAAATTCCGGTTCAAAATGATAACAGGTAATGTGTATGATACGTTGAGCACAAAACTACCGGTAGAATGCATAAGGAAAGCGCGGATATTGGAAGTTTCGTGTTTTGAAATTCCGCCACATTTGTGATCGAACCTGGATTGTAGACGAATGAGGCGACATATTGCAGCAAATTAAACGTTGGTCTACTCATAAATACATCTACAACCAAAAATAAACGAAACATTCGGAATCTGTGACAACAACATCAGGTATTTTCGCAAAAAATTGTAAACTTTTTTTTCTTGAAATTCCGGTTCAAAATGATAACAGGTAATGTGTATGATACGTTGAGCACAAAACTACCGGTAGAATGCATAAGGAAAGCGCGGATATTGGAAGTTTCGTGTTTTGAAATTCGGCCACATTTGTGATCGAACCTGGATTGTAGACGAATGAGGTGACATATTGCAGCAAATTAAACGTTAGTCTACTCATAAATACATCTACAACCAAAAATAAACGAAACATTCGGAATCTGTGACATCAAATTTTATCCGTTCAAAATAAGTAAGGCTAACCATCAGGTATTTTCGCAAAAAATTGTAAACTTTTTTTTCTTGAAATTCCGGTGCAAAATGATAACAGGTAATGTGTATGATACGTTGAGCACAAAACTACCGGTAGAATGCATAAGGAAAGCGCGGATATTGGAAGTTTCGTGTTTTGAAATTCCGCCACATTTGTGATCGAACCTGGATTGTAGACGAATGAGGCGACATATTGCAGCAAATTAAACGTTGGTCTACTCATAAATACATCTACAACCAAAAATAAACGAAACATTCGGAATCTGTGACAACATATTTTATCCGTTCAAAATAAGTAAGGCTAACATCAGGTATTTTCGCAAAAAATTGAAAACTTTTTTTTGTTGAAATTCCGGTTTAAAATGATAACAGGTAATGTGTATGATACGTTGAGCACAAAACTACCGGTAGAATGCATAAGGAAAGCGCGGATATTGGAAGTTTCGTGTTTTGAAATTCGGCCACATTTGTGATCGAACCTGGATTGTAGACGAAAGAGGCGACATATTGCAGCAAATTAAACGTTAGTCTACTCATAAATACATCTACAACCAAAAATAAACGAAACATTCGGAATCTGTGTCAACAAATTTTATCCGTTCAAAATAAATAAGGCTAACCATCAGGTATTTTCGCAAAAAATTGAAAACTTTTTTTTGTTGAAATTCCGGTTCAAAATGATAACAGGTAATGTGTATGATACGTTGAGCACAAAACTACCGGTAGAATGCATAAGGAAAGCGCGGATATTGGAAGTTTCGTGTTTTGAAATTCCGCCACATTTGTGATCGAACCTGGATTGTAGACGAATGAGGCGACATATTGCAGCAAATTAAACGTTGGCCTACTCATAAATACATCTACAACCAAAAATAAACGAAACATTCGGAATCTGTGACAACAAATTTTATCCGTTCAAAATAAGTAAGGCTAACATCAGATATTTTCGCAAAAAATTGAAAACTTTTTTTTGTTGAAATTCCGGTTCAAAATGATAACAGGTAATGTGTATGATACGTTGAGCACAAAACTACCGGTAGAATGCATAAGGAAAGCGCGGATATTGGAAGTTTCGTGTTTTGAAATTCCGCCACATTTGTGATCGAACCTGGATTGTAGACGAATGAGGCGACATATTGCAGCAAATTAAACGTTAGTCTACTCATAAATACATCTACAACCAAAAATAAACGAAACATTCGGAATCTGTGACAACAAATTTTATCCGTTCAAAATAAGTAAGGCTAACCATCAGGTATTTTCGCAAAAAATTGTAAACTTTTTTTTGTTGAAATTCCGGTTCAAAATGATAACAGGTAATGTGTATGATACGTTGAGCACAAAACTACCGGTAGAATGCATACGGAAAGCGCGGATATTGGAAGTTTCGTGTTTTGAAATTCCGCCACATTTGTGATCGAACCTGGATTGTAGACGAATGAGGCGACATATTGCAGCAAATTAAACGTTGGCCTACTCATAAATACATCTACAACCAAAAATAAACGAAACATTCGGAATCTGTGACAACAAATTTTATCCGTTCAAAATAAGTAAGGCTAACCATCAGGTATTTTCGCAAAAAATTGAAAACTTTTTTTTGTTGAAATTCCGATTCAAAATGATAACAGGTAATGTGTATGATACGTTGAGCACAAAACTACCGGTAGAATGCATACGGAAAGCGCGGATATTGGAAGTTTCGTGTTTTGAAATTCCGCCACATTTGTGATCGAACCTGGATTGTAGACGAATGAGGCGACATATTGCAGCAAATTAAACGTTGGCCTACTCATAAATACATCTACAACCAAAAATAAACGAAACATTCGGAATCTGTGACAACAAATTTTATCCGTTCAAAATAAGTAAGGCTAACCATCAGGTATTTTCGCAAAAAATTGTAAACTTTTTTTTGTTGAAATTCCGGTTCAAAATGATAACAGGTAATGTGTATGATACGTTGAGCACAAAACTACCGGTAGAATGCATACGGAAAGCGCGGATATTGGAAGTTTCGTGTTTTGAAATTCCGCCACATTTGTGATCGAACCTGGATTGTAGACGAATGAGGCGACATATTGCAGCAAATTAAACGTTGGTCTACTCATAAATACATCTACAACCAAAAATAAACGAAACATTCGGAATCTGTGACAACAAATTTTATCCGTTCAAAATAAGTAAGGCTAACATCAGATATTTTCGCAAAAAATTGAAAACTTTTTTTTGTTGAAATTCCGGTTCAAAATGATAACAGGTAATGTGTATGATACGTTGAGCACAAAACTACCGGTAGAATATATACGGAAAGCGCGGATATTGGAAGTTTCGTGTTTTGAAATTCCGCCACATTTGTGATCGAACCTGGATTGTAGACGAATGAGGCAACATATTGCAGCAAATTAAACGTTGGCCTACTCATAAATACATCTACAACCAAAAATAAACGAAACATTCGGAATCTGTGACAACAAATTTTATCCGTTCAAAATAAGTAAGGCTAACCATCAGGTATTTTCGCAAAAAATTGTAAACTTTTTTTTGTTGAAATTCCGATTCAAAATGATAACAGGTAATGTGTATGATACGTTGAGCACAAAACTACCGGTAGAATGCATACGGAAAGCGCGGATATTGGAAGTTTCGTGTTTTGAAATTCCGCCACATTTGTGATCGAACCTGGATTGTAGACGAATGAGGCGACATATTGCAGCAAATTAAACGTTGGTCTACTCATAAATACATCTACAACCAAAAATAAACGAAACATTCGGAATCTGTGTCAACAAATTTTATCCGTTCAAAATAAATAAGGCTAACCATCAGGTATTTTCGCAAAAAATTGAAAACTTTTTTTTGTTGAAATTCCGGTTCAAAATGATAACAGGTAATGTGTATGATACGTTGAGCACAAAACTACCGGTAGAATGCATAAGGAAAGCGCGGATATTGGAAGTTTCGTGTTTTGAAATTCCGCCACATTTGTGATCGAACCTGGATTGTAGACGAATGAGGCGACATATTGCAGCAAATTAAACGTTGGTCTACTCATAAATACATCTACAACCAAAAATAAACGAAACATTCGGAATCTGTGACAACAAATTTTATCCGTTCAAAATAAGTAAGGCTAACATCAGATATTTTCGCAAAAAATTGAAAACTTTTTTTTGTTGAAATTCCGGTTCAAAATGATAACAGGTAATGTGTATGATACGTTGAGCACAAAACTACCGGTAGAATGCATAAGGAAAGCGCGGATATTGGAAGTTTCGTGTTTTGAAATTCCGCCACATTTGTGATCGAACCTGGATTGTAGACGAATGAGGCGACATATTGCAGCAAATTAAACGTTAGTCTACTCATAAATACATCTACAACCAAAAATAAACGAAACATTCGGAATCTGTGACAACAAATTTTATCCGTTCAAAATAAGTAAGGCTAACCATCAGGTATTTTCGCAAAAAATTGTAAACTTTTTTTTGTTGAAATTCCGGTTCAAAATGATAACAGGTAATGTGTATGATACGTTGAGCACAAAACTACCGGTAGAATGCATACGGAAAGCGCGGATATTGGAAGTTTCGTGTTTTGAAATTCCGCCACATTTGTGATCGAACCTGGATTGTAGACGAATGAGGCAACATATTGCAGCAAATTAAACGTTGGCCTACTCATAAATACATCTACAACCAAAAATAAACGAAACATTCGGAATCTGTGACAACAAATTTTATCCGTTCAAAATAAGTAAGGCTAACATCAGATATTTTCGCAAAAAATTGAAAACTTTTTTTTGTTGAAATTCCGGTTCAAAATGATAACAGGTAATGTGTATGATACGTTGAGCACAAAACTACCGGTAGAATGCATTAGGAAAGCGCGGATATTGGAAGTTTCGTGTTTTGAAATTCCGCCACATTTGTGATCGAACCTGGATTGTAGACGAATGAGGCGACATATTGCAGCAAATTAAACGTTGGTCTACTCATAAATACATCTACAACCAAAAATAAACGAAACATTCGGAATCTGTGACAACAAATTTTATCCGTTCAAAATAAGTAAGGCTAACCATCAGGTATTTTCGCAAAAAATTGAAAACTTTTTTTTGTTGAAATTCCGGTGCAAAATAATAACAGGTAATGTGTATGATACGTTGAGCACAAAACTACCGGTAGAATGCATAAGGAAAGCGCGGATATTGGAAGTTTCGTGTTTTGAAATTCCGCCACATTTGTGATCGAACCTGGATTGTAGACGAATGAGGCGACATATTGCAGCAAATTAAACGTTGGTCTACTCATAAATACATCTACAACCAAAAATAAACGAAACATTCGGAATCTGTGTCAACAAATTTTATCCGTTCAAAATAAATAAGGCTAACCATCAGGTATTTTCGCAAAAAATTGAAAACTTTTTTTTGTTGAAATTCCGGTTCAAAATGATAACAGGTAATGTGTATGATACGTTGAGCACAAAACTACCGGTAGAATGCATAAGGAAAGCGCGGATATTGGAAGTTTCGTGTTTTGAAATTCCGCCACATTTGTGATCGAACCTGGATTGTAGACGAATGAGGTGACATATTGCAGCAAATTAAACGTTGGTCTACTCATAAATACATCTACAACCAAAAATAAACGAAACATTCGGAATCTGTGACAACAAATTTTATCCGTTCAAAATAAGTAAGGCTAGCCATCAGGTATTTTCGCAAAAAATTGAAAACTTTTTTTGTTGAAATTCCGGTTCAAAATGATAACAGATAATGTGTATGATACGTTGAGCACAAAACTACCGGTAGAATGCATACGGAAAGCGCGGATATTGGAAGTTTCGTGTTTTGAAATTCCGCCACATTTGTGATCGAACCTGGATTGTAGACGAATGAGGCGACATATTGCAGCAAATTAAACGTTGGCCTACTCATAAATACATCTACAACCAAAAATAAACGAAACATTCGGAATCTGTGTCAACAAATTTTATCCGTTCAAAATAAGTAAGGCTAACCATCAGGTATTTTCGCAAAAAATTGAAAACTTTTTTTTGTTGAAATTCCGGTTCAAAATGATAACAGGTAATGTGTATGATACGTTGAGCACAAAACTACCGGTAGAATGCATAAGGAAAGCGCGGATATTGGAAGTTTCGTGTTTTGAAATTCCGCCACATTTGTGATCGAACCTGGATTGTAGACGAATGAGGCGACATATTGCAGCAAATTAAACGTTGGCCTACTCATAAATACATCTACAACCAAAAATAAACGAAACATTCGGAATCTGTGACAACAAATTTTATCCGTTCAAAATAAGTAAGGCTAACCATCAGGTATTTTCGCAAAAAATTGAAAACTTTTTTTTGTTGAAATTCCGGTTCAAAATGATAACAGGTAATGTGTTTAATACGTTCAGCACACAACTAGTGGTAGAATGCATACGGAAAGCGCGCATATTGGAAGTTTCGTGTTTTGAAATTCGGCCACATTTGTGATCGAACCTGGATTGTAGGCGAATGAGGCAACATATTGCAGCAAATTAAACGTTGGTCTACTCATAAATTCATCTACAACCAAAAATAAACGAAACATTCGGAATCTGTGATAACAAATTTTATCCGTTCAAAATAAGTAAGGCCAACCATCAGGTATTTTCGCAAAAAATTGAAAACTTTTTTTTGTTGAAATTCCGGTTCAAAATGATTATAGGTAATGGGTATAATACATTTATAACGAAACTACCGGTAGAATGCATACGGAAAGCGCGGATATTGGAAGTTTCGTGTTTTGAAATTCCGCCACATTTGTGATCGAACCTGGATTGTAGACGAATGAGGCGACATATTGCAGCAAATTAAACGTTGGTCCACTCATAAATTCATCTACAACCAAAAATAAACGAAACATTCGGAATCTGTGATAACAAATTTTATCCGTTCAAAATAAGTAAGGCTAACCATCAGGTATTTTCGCAAAAAATTGAAAACTTTTTTTTGTTAAAATTCCGGTTCAAAATGATTACAGGTAATGTGTTTAATACGTTGAGCACAAAACTAGTGGTAGAATGCATACGGAAAGCGCGGATATTGGAAGTTTCGTGTTTTGAAATTCGGCCACATTTGTGATCGAACTTGGATTGTAGGCGAATGAGGCAACATATTGCAGCAAATTAAACGTTGGTCTACTCATAAATACATCTACAACCAAAAATAAACGAAACATTCGGAATCTGTGACAACAAATTTTATCCGTTCAAAATAAGTAAGGCTAACCATCAGGTATTTTCGCAAAAAATTGAAAACTTTTTTTTGTTGAAATTCCGGTTCAAAATGATAACAGGTAATGTGTATGATACGTTGAGCACAAAACTACCGGTAGAATGCATAAGGAAAGCGCGGATATTGGAAGTTTCGTGTTTTGAAATTCCGCCACATTTGTGATCGAACCTGGATTGTAGACGAATGAGGCGACATATTGCAGCAAATTAAACGTTGGCCTACTCATAAATACATCTACAACCAAAAATAAACGAAACATTCGGAATCTGTGACAACAAATTTTATCCGTTCAAAATAAGTAAGGCAAAAAATTGAAAACTTTTTTTTGTTGAAATTCCGGTTCAAAATGATAACAGGTAATGTGTATGATACGTTGAGCACAAAACTACCGGTAGAATGCATAAGGAAAGCGCGGATATTGGAAGTTTCGTGTTTTGAAATTCCGCCTCATTTGTGATCGAACCTGGATTGTAGACGAATGAGGCGACATATTGCAGCAAATTAAACGTTGGCCTACTCATAAATACATCTACAACCAAAAATAAACGAAACATTCGGAATCTGTGACAACAAATTTTATCCGTTCAAAATAAGTAAGGCTAACCATCAGGTATTTTCGCAAAAAATTGAAAACGTTTTTTTGTTGAAATTCCGGTTCAAAATGATAACAGGTAATGTGTATGATACGTTGAGCACAAAACTACCGGTAAAATGCATAAGGAAAGCGCGGATATTGGAAGTTTCGTGTTTTGAAATTCCGCCACATTTGTGATCGAACCTGGATTGTAGACGAATGAGGCGACATATTGCAGCAAATTAAACGTTGGCCTACTCATAAATACATCTACAACCAAAAATAAACGAAACATTCGGAATCTGTGACAACAAATTTTATCCGTTCAAAATAAGTAAGGCTAACCATCAGGTATTTTCGCAAAAAATTGAAAACTTTTTTTTGTTGAAATTCCGGTTCAAAATGATTACAGGTAATGTGTTTAATACGTTGAGCACAAAACTAGTGGTAGAATGCATACGGAAAGCGCGGATATTGGAAGTTTCGTGTTTTGAAATTCGGCCACATTTGTGATCGAACTTGGATTGTAGGCGAATGAGGCAACATATTGCAGCAAATTAAACGTTGGTCTACTCATAAATACATCTACAACCAAAAATAAACGAAACATTCGGAATCTGTGACAACAAATTTTATCCGTTCAAAATAAGTAAGGCTAACCATCAGGTATTTTCGCAAAAAATTGAAAACTTTTTTTTGTTGAAATTCCGGTTCAAAATGATAACAGGTAATGTGTATGATACGTTGAGCACAAAACTACCGGTAGAATGCATAAGGAAAGCGCGGATATTGGAAGTTTCGTGTTTTGAAATTCCGCCACATTTGTGATCGAACCTGGATTGTAGACGAATGAGGCGACATATTGCAGCAAATTAAACGTTGGCCTACTCATAAATACATCTACAACCAAAAATAAACGAAACATTCGGAATCTGTGACAACAAATTTTATCCGTTCAAAATAAGTAAGGCAAAAAATTGAAAACTTTTTTTTGTTGAAATTCCGGTTCAAAATGATAACAGGTAATGTGTATGATACGTTGAGCACAAAACTACCGGTAGAATGCATAAGGAAAGCGCGGATATTGGAAGTTTCGTGTTTTGAAATTCCGCCTCATTTGTGATCGAACCTGGATTGTAGACGAATGAGGCGACATATTGCAGCAAATTAAACGTTGGCCTACTCATAAATACATCTACAACCAAAAATAAACGAAACATTCGGAATCTGTGACAACAAATTTTATCCGTTCAAAATAAGTAAGGCTAACCATCAGGTATTTTCGCAAAAAATTGAAAACGTTTTTTTGTTGAAATTCCGGTTCAAAATGATAACAGGTAATGTGTATGATACGTTGAGCACAAAACTACCGGTAAAATGCATAAGGAAAGCGCGGATATTGGAAGTTTCGTGTTTTGAAATTCCGCCACATTTGTGATCGAACCTGGATTGTAGACGAATGAGGCGACATATTGCAGCAAATTAAACGTTGGCCTACTCATAAATACATCTACAACCAAAAATAAACGAAACATTCGGAATCTGTGACAACAAATTTTATCCGTTCAAAATAAGTAACCAGTACCATCAGGTATTTTCGCAAAAAATTGAAAACTTTTTTTTGTTGAAATTCCGGTTCAAAATGATAACAGGTAATGTGTATGATACGTTGAGCACAAAACTACCGGTAGAATGCATAAGGAAAGCGCGGATATTGGAAGTTTCGTGTTTTGAAATTCCGCCACATTTGTGATCGAACCTGGATTGTAGACGAATGAGGCGACATATTGCAGCAAATTAAACGTTGGCCTACTCATAAATACATCTACAACCAAAAATAAACGAAACATTCGGAATCTGTGACAACAAATTTTATCCGTTCAAATTAAGTAAGGCAAAAAATTGAAAACTTTTTTTTGTTGAAATTCCGGTTCAAAATGATAACAGGTAATGTGTATGATACGTTGAGCACAAAACTACCGGTAGAATGCATAAGGAAAGCGCGGATATTGGAAGTTTCGTGTTTTGAAATTCCGCCACATTTGTGATCGAACCTGGATTGTAGACGAATGAGGCGACATATTGCAGCAAATTAAACGTTGGCCTACTCATAAATACATCTACAACCAAAAATAAACGAAACATTCGGAATCTGTGACAACAAATTTTATCCGTTCAAAATAAGTAAGGCTAACCATCAGGTATTTTCGCAAAAAATTGAAAACTTTTTTTTGTTGAAATTCCGGTTCAAAATGATAACAGGTAATGTGTATGATACGTTGAGCACAAAACTACCGGTAGAATGCATAAGGAAAGCGCGGATATTGGAAGTTTCGTGTTTTGAAATTCCGCCACATTTGTGATCGAACCTGGATTGTAGACGAATGAGGTGACATATTGCAGCAAATTAAACGTTGGCCTACTCATAAATACATCTACAACCAAAAATAAACGAAACATTCGGAATCTGTGACAACATATTTTATCCGTTCAAAATAAGTAAGGCTAACCATCAGGTATTTTCGCAAAAAATTGAAAACTTTTTTTTGTTGAAATTCCGGTTCAAAATGATAACAGGTAATGTGTATGATACGTTGAGCACAAAACTACCGGTAGAATGCATAAGGAAAGCGCGGATATTGGAAGTTTCGTGTTTTGAAATTCCGCCACATTTGTGATCGAACCTGGATTGTAGACGAATGAGGCGACATATTGCAGCAAATTAAACGTTGGCCTACTCATAAATACATCTACAACCAAAAATAAACGAAACATTCGGAATCTGTGACAACATATTTTATCCGTTCAAAATAAGTAAGGCTAACCATCAGGTATTTTCGCAAAAAATTGAAAACTTTTTTTTGTTGAAATTCCGGTTCAAAATGATAACAGGTAATGTGTATGATACGTTGAGCACAAAACTACCGGTAGAATGCATAAGGAAAGCGCGGATATTGGAAGTTTCGTGTTTTGAAATTCCGCCACATTTGTGATCGAACCTGGATTGTAGACGAATGAGGCGACATATTGCAGCAAATTAAACGTTGGCCTACTCATAAATACATCTACAACCAAAAATAAACGAAACATTCGGAATCTGTGACAACAAATTTTATCCATTCAAAATAAGTAAGGCTAACCATCAGGTATTTTCGCAAAAAATTGAAAACTTTTTTTTGTTGAAATTCCGGTTCAAAATGATAACAGGTAATGTGTATGATACGTTGAGCACAAAACTACCGGTAGAATGCATAAGGAAAGCGCGGATATTGGAAGTTTCGTGTTTTGAAATTCCGCCACATTTGTGATCGAACCTGGATTGTAGACGAATGAGGCGACATATTGCAGCAAATTAAACGTTGGCCTACTCATAAATACATCTACAACCAAAAATAAACGAAACATTCGGAATCTGTGACAACATATTTTATCCGTTCAAAATAAGTAAGGCTAACCATCAGGTATTTTCGCAAAAAATTGAAAACTTTTTTTTGTTGAAATTCCGGTTCAAAATGATAACAGGTAATGTGTATGATACGTTGAGCACAAAACTACCGGTAGAATGCATAAGGAAAGCGCGGATATTGGAAGTTTCGTGTTTTGAAATTCCGCCACATTTGTGATCGAACCTGGATTGTAGACGAATGAGGTGACATATTGCAGCAAATTAAACGTTGGTCTACTCATAAATTCATCTACAACCAAAAATAAACGAAACATTCGGAATCTTTGACAACAAATTTTATCCGTTCAAAATAAGTAAGGCTAACCATCAGGTATTTTCGCAAAAAATTGAAAACTTTTTTTTGTTGAAATTCCGGTTCAAAATGATAACAGGTAATGTGTATGATACGTTGAGCACAAAACTACCGGTAGAATGCATAAGGAAAGCGCGGATATTGGAAGTTTCGTGTTTTGAAATTCCGCCACATTTGTGATCGAACCTGGATTGTAGACGAATGAGGCGACATATTGCAGCAAATTAAACGTTGGCCTACTCATAAATACATCTACAACCAAAAATAAACGAAACATTCGGAATCTGTGACAACAAATTTTATCCGTTCAAAATAAGTAAGGCTAACCATCAGGTATTTTCGCAAAAAATTGAAAACTTTTTTTTGTTGAAATTCCGGTTCAAAATGATAACAGGTAATGTGTATGATACGTTGAGCACAAAACTACCGGTAGAATGCATAAGGAAAGCGCGGATATTGGAAGTTTCGTGTTTTGAAATTCCGCCACATTTGTGATCGAACCTGGATTGTAGACGAATGAGGCGACATATTGCAGCAAATTAAACGTTGGCCTACTCATAAATACATCTACAACCAAAAATAAACGAAACATTCGGAATCTGTGACAACAAATTTTATCCGTTCAAAATAAGTAAGGCTAACCATCAGGTATTTTCGCAAAAAATTGAAAACTTTTTTTTGTTGAAATTCCGGTTCAAAATGATAACAGGTAATGTGTATGATACGTTGAGCACAAAACTACCGGTAGAATGCATAAGGAAAGCGCGGATATTGGAAGTTTCGTGTTTTGAAATTCCGCCACATTTGTGATCGAACCTGGATTGTAGACGAATGAGGCGACATATTGCAGCAAATTAAACGTTGGCCTACTCATAAATACATCTACAACCAAAAATAAACGAAACATTCGGAATCTGTGACAACAAATTTTATCCGTTCAAAATAAGTAAGGCTAACCATCAGGTATTTTCGCAAAAAATTGAAAACTTTTTTTTGTTGAAATTCCGGTTCAAAATGATAA
Organism: Nephrotoma appendiculata; assembly: GCA_947310385.1. Classification (NCBI taxonomy): domain Eukaryota; kingdom Metazoa; phylum Arthropoda; class Insecta; order Diptera; family Tipulidae; genus Nephrotoma; species Nephrotoma appendiculata. The sequence continues at coordinate 70,102,768 of OX371225.1, forward strand.
CAGGTAATGTGTATGATACGTTGAGCACAAAACTACCGGTAGAATGCATAAGGAAAGCGCGGATATTGGAAGTTTCGTGTTTTAAAATTCCGCCACATTTGTGATCGAACCTGGATTGTAGGCGAATGAGGCAACATATTGCAGCAAATTAAACGTTGGTCTACTCATAAATATGTACATCTACAACCAAAAATAAACGAAACATTCGGAATCTGTGATAACAAATTTTATCCGTTCAAAATAAGTAAGGCTAACCATCAGGTATTTTCGCAAAAAATTGAAAACTTTTTTTTGTTGAAATTCCGGTTCAAAATGATTATAGGTAATGTATATAATACGTTTAGCACGAAACTACCGGTAGAATGCATACGGAAAGCGCGGATATTGGAAGTTTCGTGTTTTGAAATTCGGCCACATTTGTGTTCGAACTTGGATTGTAGGCGAATGAGGCGACATATTGCAGCAAATTAAACGTTATTCTACTCATAAATACATCTACAACCAAAAATAAATGAAACATTCGGAATCTGAGACCACAAATCTTATCCGTTCAAAATAAGTAAGGCTAACCATCAGGTATTTTCGCAAATAATTGAAAACTTTTTTTTGTTGAAATTCCGGTTCAAAATGATTATAGGTAATGTATATAATACGTTTAGCACGAAACTACCTGTAGAATGCATACGGAAAGCGCGGATATTGGAAGTTTCGTGTTTTGAAATTCGGCCACATTTGTGATCGAACCTGGATTGTAGACGAATGAGGCGACATATTGCAGCAAATTAAACGTTTGGCCTACTCATAAATACATCTACAACCAAAAATAAACGAAACATTCGGAATCTGTGACAACAAATTTTATCCGTTCAAAATAAGTAAGGCTAACCATCAGGTATTTTCGCAAAAAATTGAAAACTTTTTTTTGTTGAAATTCCGGTTCAAAATGATTATAGGTAATGTATATAATACGTTTAGCACGAAACTACCGGTAGAATGCATACGGAAAGCGCGGATATTGGAAGTTTCGTGTTTTGAAATTCGGCCACATTTGTGTTCGAACTTGGATTGTAGGCGAATGAGGCGACATATTGCAGCAAATTAAACGTTGTTCTACTCTTAAATACATCTACAACCAAAAATAAATGAAACATTCGGAATCTGTGACCACAAATCTTATCCGTTCAAAATAAGTAAGGCTAACAATCAGGTATTTTCGCAAAAAATTGAAAACTTTTTTTTTTTGAAATTCCGGTTCAAAATGATTATAGGTAATGTATATAATACGTTTAGCACGAAACTACCGGTAGAATGCATACGGAAAGCGCGGATGTTGGAAGTTTCGTGTTTTGAAATTCGGCCACATTTGTGATCGAACCTGGATTGTAGGCGAATGAGGCGACATATTGCCGCAAATTAAACGTTGATCTACTCATAAATACATCTACAACCAAAAATAAACGAAACATTCGGAATCTGTGACAACAAATTTTATCCGTTCAAAATAAGTAAGGCCAACCATCAGGTATTTTCGCAAAAAATTGAAAACTTTTTTTTGTTGAAATTCCGGTTCAAAATGATAACAGGTAATGTGTATGATACGTTGAGCACAAAACTACCGGTAGAATGCATAAGGAAAGCGCGGATATTGGAAGTTTCGTGTTTTGAAATTCCGCCACATTTGTGATCGAACCTGGATTGTAGACGAATGAGGCGACATATTGCAGCAAATTAAACGTTGGCCTACTCATAAATACATCTACAACCAAAAATAAACGAAACATTCGGAATCTGTGACAACAAATTTTATCCGTTCAAAATAAGTAAGGCTAACCATCAGGTATTTTCGCAAAAAATTGAAAACTTTTTTTTGTTGAAATTCCGGTTCAAAATGATAACAGGTAATGTGTATGATACGTTGAGCACAAAACTACCGGTAGAATGCATAAGGAAAGCGCGGATATTGGAAGTTTCGTGTTTTAAAATTCCGCCACATTTGTGATCGAACCTGGATTGTAGGCGAATGAGGCAACATATTGCAGCAAATTAAACGTTGGTCTACTCATAAATATGTACATCTACAACCAAAAATAAACGAAACATTCGGAATCTGTGATAACAAATTTTATCCGTTCAAAATAAGTAAGGCTAACCATCAGGTATTTTCGCAAAAAATTGAAAACTTTTTTTTGTTGAAATTCCGGTTCAAAATGATTATAGGTAATGTATATAATACGTTTAGCACGAAACTACCGGTAGAATGCATACGGAAAGCGCGGATATTGGAAGTTTCGTGTTTTGAAATTCGGCCACATTTGTGTTCGAACTTGGATTGTAGGCGAATGAGGCGACATATTGCAGCAAATTAAACGTTATTCTACTCATAAATACATCTACAACCAAAAATAAATGAAACATTCGGAATCTGAGACCACAAATCTTATCCGTTCAAAATAAGTAAGGCTAACCATCAGGTATTTTCGCAAATAATTGAAAACTTTTTTTTGTTGAAATTCCGGTTCAAAATGATTATAGGTAATGTATATAATACGTTTAGCACGAAACTACCTGTAGAATGCATACGGAAAGCGCGGATATTGGAAGTTTCGTGTTTTGAAATTCGGCCACATTTGTGATCGAACCTGGATTGTAGACGAATGAGGCGACATATTGCAGCAAATTAAACGTTTGGCCTACTCATAAATACATCTACAACCAAAAATAAACGAAACATTCGGAATCTGTGACAACAAATTTTATCCGTTCAAAATAAGTAAGGCTAACCATCAGGTATTTTCGCAAAAAATTGAAAACTTTTTTTTGTTGAAATTCCGGTTCAAAATGATTATAGGTAATGTATATAATACGTTTAGCACGAAACTACCGGTAGAATGCATACGGAAAGCGCGGATATTGGAAGTTTCGTGTTTTGAAATTCGGCCACATTTGTGTTCGAACTTGGATTGTAGGCGAATGAGGCGACATATTGCAGCAAATTAAACGTTGTTCTACTCTTAAATACATCTACAACCAAAAATAAATGAAACATTCGGAATCTGTGACCACAAATCTTATCCGTTCAAAATAAGTAAGGCTAACAATCAGGTATTTTCGCAAAAAATTGAAAACTTTTTTTTTTTGAAATTCCGGTTCAAAATGATTATAGGTAATGTATATAATACGTTTAGCACGAAACTACCGGTAGAATGCATACGGAAAGCGCGGATGTTGGAAGTTTCGTGTTTTGAAATTCGGCCACATTTGTGATCGAACCTGGATTGTAGGCGAATGAGGCGACATATTGCCGCAAATTAAACGTTGATCTACTCATAAATACATCTACAACCAAAAATAAACGAAACATTCGGAATCTGTGACAACAAATTTTATCCGTTCAAAATAAGTAAGGCCAACCATCAGGTATTTTCGCAAAAAATTGAAAACTTTTTTTTGTTGAAATTCCGGTTCAAAATGATAACAGGTAATGTGTATGATACGTTGAGCACAAAACTACCGGTAGAATGCATAAGGAAAGCGCGGATATTGGAAGTTTCGTGTTTTGAAATTCGGCCACATTTGTGATCGAACTTGGATTGTAGACGAATGAGGCGACATATTGCCGCAAATTAAACGTTGGTCTACTCATAAATACATCTACAACCAAAAATAAACGAAACATTCGGAATCTGTGACAACAAATTTTATCCGTTCAAAATAAGTAAGGCTAACAATCAGGTATTTTCGCAAAAAGTTGAAAACTTTTTTTTTTGAAATTCCGGTTCAAAATGATTATAGGTAATGTATATAATACGTTTAGCACGAAACTACCGGTAGAATGCATACGGAAAGCGCGGATGTTGGAAGTTTCGTGTTTTGAAATTCGGCCACATTTGTGATCGAACCTGGATTGTAGGCGAATGAGGCGACATATTGCCGCAAATTAAACGTTGATCTACTCATAAATACATCTACAACCAAAAATAAACGAAACATTCGGAATCTGTTACAACAAATTTTATCCGTTCAAAATAAGTAAGGCTAACAATCAGGTATTTTCGCAAAAAATTGAAAACTTTTTTTTTTGACATTCCGGTTCAAAATGATTATAGGTAATGTATATAATACGTTTAGCACGAAACTACCGGTAGGATGCATACGGAAAGTGCGGATATTGGAAGTTTTCTGTTTTGAAATTCGGCCACATTTGTGTTCGAACTTGGATTGTAGGCGAATGAGGCAGCATATTGCAGCAAATTAAACGTTGGTCTACTCATAAATACATCTACAACCAAAAATAAACGAAACATTCGGAATCTGTGACAACAAATTTTATCCGTTCAAAATAAGTAAGGCTAACCATCAGGTATTTTCGCAAAAAATATAAAACTCTTTTCTGTTGAAATTCCGGTTCAAAATGATTTCAGGAATGTATTTAATACGTTGAGCACAAAACTAGTGGTAGAATGCTTAAGAAAAGCGTTGTTATTGGAAGTCAGTTCAAAATCAGTAAGGCTCAAGGATTTTCTGCGTGAATTGATTTGGAGCTGCTTAAATGTTATTGTTTCCTTTAAAAACCTACCTGTATTTAGTGTTTTCCTGTTTTATTTTGGTCCTTCTCTCAAATAAACAAATCATTTTTTTATGCAAAATTTATTTATTTTTTTCATCTTAATTTCCATAAATTATTATTTATTTATAATAGTTCATAATAATTCAGACTACAAACACATTTGTAATCATTCGTTTTTTTTGTTTGTTTTGTTATTAATTAATTTTATTTATGTGTATATAATTTTTAATTTAATAACATTTTTTTAATTCTTTTAATTTATAATTTATTTATATATATAAATTTTGTTTGATGTTCTCTGTACATAAATATAAAATAAAAATAAAATTCATTATGAAATCAAATTATGTGAATGTCGTACTTAATTTTAATATTTTTTTTTATTAAATAATAAAATAATGAATTGAAAATAATATTTTTTGTTATTTTGTTTTTAAAAATAAATTCATTTTTTTTTGTTGATATTATAGATAATATTATACACATAATGTTTATTATATATAGTCGTAAATTTATTAATTATTTTTAATATTGCACAGCGCAATAAAATAATTATTAAATTATGCAATTACATATAATAATTTTTTTTTTGTTTTTTTTTTGGTTCTATATTATTTTATACACAGTTATTTTGTTTATTATTTTAATACAGATTAGACCTACCACCAGTTTTATAATAATTTTAATTATGTATAGGTTTAGTTCATTAACATTATTGTGTCATTGGACTTAGTGTTGCTGTTTTTATATAACTTAAAAACTAAAATATTAATTAATTAATTAGTATATAGTTTTTATAAATATTTATATTTATTGTATTGAAGCACTTTTTTCAAACTAATATATATTTATTTATTCATAAATATTTTTTTATTTTTTTATGGTTTATTTGTTTAATTTTATATTTTTTTATTTTTTGTTTTATTTATAATCGTTATGTCATTTTAATTAAATTTTATTATTATTTATATGGACATACACTTTTATATGCATTTTAATTTGTTAAAATATTTTTAATTATTTATTTTTCGAAACGAAACATTAAAATATTTTTGGTAAATATTACATTTTTATAACATTGTCAAAAATGACTAACGAAATAAATGGAATTTATTTAAAATATGAAATAATAAAAAAAAACATAGGGTGGACTAAACTTGAATTTTATATTTTTTTAAATAATGAACTTGGAGCTTTTATTATTTAGCAAATTCCTTTCGATGTTTGTAGTTAACTCAATTAATTTTCCGAATTATTTACTTTATATAATTTAATTTAGTAATTTACTTATACAATAGATGGCTGTTACTTAAGTTGTATAAAACTCAGTAGGTATAATAATTATCGAAGAAGAAAAGAAAAAGTGTTCCGAAAAATAGCTGAACGATGAACGTGAACGAAACAAGACGCTAATTATTATACGAATAAATAAAAATAATAAATCGTTAATTCATTTGGTTTTATTTTAAATATATTATAGGTACATAATCAGAAGTGGGATACTAATCTAAAAATCGCTCGAATATTTAATAAAATAATCATTTTAATCGTTCGCACAACCAAATTTACATGGTTGTTCGTTAGAATGGATGTTAGACTCAAAGATGAATTGAAAAAAAAGGAAACTAAACGCGGATGGGAAAAACAAGCTTTAACCGGGGTTCGGTGACAACAATAATAACGAAGAGCCCTGTTCAAATTTTCAACAAAGTAGCAGTCATCGAGAAATTAATTTTGATAAAGAACATCAAGATAAGTATGAAGTACAAGCTATTCAACATACTGTCGTATCGGCGAAGTCACGTGATGATCACCGTTATAATGTAAAAGATATTGAAGAATTGTTACCAATATTTAACCCTACAAATGCCACAACTCTTTCACCGAAACAATACATCAAAGCGTTAAATCATTGGCACGACGATTACAAGGTGCTGCGTTACTTTGATATCGAAGCGCACAAGGGAAATTGCAAAACATAGACGACTTCGAAAATGAATTCCTGCCAAATTTTGGTGCAATTTATAACCGAGTTAATAAAGTTCATCCGACATTCGTTGTAAATTTCGGGAATGAAAAGAAACATTTGAATGCATTGATCGATACGGGGAGTCCAGTGAGCATTATTCTTAAAAAATCGCTTCCAGAAAACAATAAGTTCGAACCATATCATGGAAGTACGCTTCGAGGTGTCAATGATGCGCATCTTGAAATACTTGGTTACGCAACACACTGGGAATGTTTTTCTGTTTTGAACAGTCACCGAAAGTTAAAGAACAAGGTATTGTAAACCGTTTTGATCAAATTTTAAGTGTCGATTTTCTGCCAGACGAAAAAGATTTCGCTAGTAGTTACGATATTGGACCGTGTGAGAACGATGTTGCGCGCAAGTATTTAATTCGAACTGAGCTTTGTGAGTTGTTTGAGGAGTTCAGAAGGAAAGGCCTCTTCTGTTTCAAATGTAAGACACGAATTAAAAATCGAATTGAGTTCAAACAAACCCGAATATTCGGCTCCGCAACGTTTACCAATTCGTGACCGTCAAATTGTCAATCAGTTAGTAGACGATCTCTTAAAGAGAGGAGTCATATGTTGTAGCAATAGTGACTACACAAGTAGAATAGTACTCGTAAATAAAAAGATGCGAGATAAAAGTATTTTTACACTTATCGATTTGAAAAATGGTTTTAACCATATTCGAGTTTGGTTTTTATAACGCGCACCAAGCGTATTTTAAAGATTCGTGAACACAATTTTTAGAGACATAATTTTAACTGGAGACGTTGTAGTTTACATTGACGACATTCTCATTGCATCCCAAACCATAAAGGAAAATTTCGACTCGCTACAAAAGGTGCTTACTTTCATGATAATTTCTTGGAAATCCCATCTTCTAAATGCAAATTCTTTAAACGATCCATTGAATATTTGGGATACAATATTACTAAGGAACTTATCCGCCCAAGCGATAGCCATTCCGAAAGACATTCATGATTTGCATCGATTTGTAGGTTTAGCTAGTTTCCTTAGACGTTTCGTAAAGAATTTTTCAATTACTGCCGCACCTTTGTATTCGTTGTTGAAGAAGGACCCTGAATATAATTTTGGTGAACGTGAACTAAAATCGTTTGAAATGATCAAACAGATACGTTCATCAAGTCCAGTTCTTGCAATATATTACCCTAATGCGTATACAGAATTACACACAGACGCATGCCAAATTGGTTTTGCCGCTGTGTTGCTCCAACGTCAGTTTGACAATGCATTACATCCGATTTCATTTTTTAGTCGCAGGACTACATTAGCGTAAAGTAAATATCACTCATATGAGCTAAAAACTCTTGCGATGGTATATGCTCTCAAAAGGTATCTCATTTACCTGCACGGTGTCAACTTTGATATTGTGACCGATTATCAAGCAGTAAAACAAATTCTAACAAAAAAAGGAGATAATAACCGAATATTACGTTGGACGTTACTTTTTGAAAATTATTCATATCAAATAGTTCACAAATCGGGTGACAATATGAAAGACGTCGATGCACTCAGTAGATCGCCGTGAGATTCGATAATGCCAATAACAGAATGTTTGTTAACCAAACGGCTAATTGCTCTACAAAAGAATGACGAATTTGTAGTGTCAATAAAGAATTCGTTATCTTTCAATGGACAGGAGCATAATAGATATTAGATCCGTAACGAGCTTTTATACAGTAAATCCAGACAAAACTTGCTTTTGTTTGTTCCCGCTATTTTAGAAACCGAAGTAATTCGAAAATACCACGAATTAGGTCATGTAGGTGTTGCGAAAACTTGTGAGCTCGTGAGACGTAATTTTTTCTTTCACGGTATGACCGCTAAGCTATAAATTTTTTTATTAAAACTTGATCGAGTTCCAGCCCAAGTCCGGAAAAAAAGAAGGCTTCTTGAACTTGTATGAGAAGCATGACGAATCGTTTCACACGATTCAAATTGATCATATTGGTCCTTATACAGTTTCAAATAAAAAGTTCATGTAGGTTATTTCCTACTAAAACTACTAATTCAGACGAAGTAATTAAACACTTATTACAATATTTTGGACAGTTGAGTGTTCCAAAGCGAATTCATTACTGACAGAGGATCATGTTTTGTGTCATTCAAATTGATTGAATTAGGATCGTAGTATTAAGCAAGTAATTACGTCTGCTTATTCGTCCCAAAGTAATGGGCAGGCCGAGCGACTTAATCGTGAGGTAAACATTGTTTTGTCGAAATTGTTAGCTAATTCAAAGCATGATCAATGAGACAAAGTCTTAAATGAAACCGAATTTGTTATTAATAACACAATAAATCGATCAATTAACATCACTCCTGCTCAGGCACTTTTCGGTCTAAACCAACGATTAACAAACGACCATGTATAAACAAATAATGATTCCAACGAACGCGATCTTAGAGATTTCGGATCTGCAATTGTAGAACAGCAACGTAACACATCGTTCAAGAATAAGGTGAGTTTCGATCGAAGACGTATCCGGGCACATCAATATCATACGGGTGATTTAGTATATATTAAAAATGTTGTAACTACGGCTGGCGTTAGTCAAAAACTGCTTGCCAGTTTTAAAGGTCCTTGTTACAGAGTAACACAAGTATTGCCTGGCGACCGTTATATCATAGAAAACATACCTGAATGTGATAATAATAATAGACCATTTAAAAAACCGTACATGTCGGATCAGTTAGAAAATCGAGACGATTGTGAAGGTCAGGATGGCCGAATGTAGTTAACTCAATTTATTTTCCGAATTATTTACTTTATATAATTTAATTTAGTAATTTACTTATACAATAGATGGAATTGTCACTTAAGTTGTATAAAACTCACTAGGTATAATAATTATCGAAAAAGAAAAGAAAAAGCGTTCCGAAAAAATAGCTGAACGATGAACGTGAACGAAACAAGACGCTAATATACGAATAAATAAAAATAATAAAACGTTAATTCATTTCGTTTTATTTTAAATATGTTATCGCTAAATGTTCAAAATAGTTTAATAGTAATAGTGTTACGACTCCCATGATATGGTGCACGGCCATATCCGAAAATCTGCTGAGAACGTAGAACTAACCGTCATCAATACTTCGAGTAAAATAGTTGTATACTTTTCAGTATTTAAATTTTAGAATATTCGAATAAATGTCTTGGATTCAAGATTCAAAACTTTCGGATCTGTACTGAACCCTGTTACATCTGACACAAATGTTTTTATTTATCTAATTAAACTGCAGTTTTAAATAAAGTTTCAATATCGAAGGTAGTGAAATATGTTCAAAATACGAAAAATAAACAAGTACTAGTAAATACACTGTTAAATAATTCTTATAAGAATTTTGAGTCAAACACAATAAAAATGCCTAGTTGTACCTTATTGTCACCATCAGCAATCGAACCCGAGATACCCCCTGAATTGCAGAGCAAGCACCCTACTTTCACTGCCACCGAAGGCAACAAGTTTATAGTTGTTACTGTATCCATAAATCGTAATGGATCATCGATAATAAATACTTTCACAATTGCATATATATAAATTAAATTAGCAAATTAGGATAAACATTTAGTGCAATACGTATAACGCCATCTATTAACAACTCGTATGAACTACCATAAAATTAGTTTGGTTAGTAATTTGGGTACCAGGCTCAAAAATGGGTACCAGGCTCAAAAGTTATACGCTAGTTTTGCACCCAAGTAGAATCTGGTACTATTCGGACATTTTTGGTACAAATATTAGCACTTTCAATAACTGTTATAAACTAAGTTAAAAATAAATACTATTAAGTTAGATACGATTTTTCGATTGATTCCTAAGAAGTAAGAATCGTTATTGAGTTTGATAAACTGTTTTCCGCACACTTTCTCGTATAGGATAGATTCCTTTTGACGATTTCTGCCAAAAATGTTCTACTGAAGCTATCAAGTATTTCGTCATTTTTAATTTTAGTTATCGTTATTTCTTGATACTTCAGATTTTTTGAAAGTATGAGTTCGTTGGTTAAGATGCTTTTCAAGCGCTTGAAAAGCCTGATTATTGGCAAAATTATCTTTTCTAGATTGAGTTACTATTCAAAGGCATTCATTTAGTGTATCAGTCGAGTCTTATACTTTGCAATTTCAGATTCAAATCTAAGTTTGGCTGTGTTGTCTGTTCAAAGCTTAATCCTTCAGCCAAATGTCATCATCCGCTAATTGCTTATATTCATCGCCTTTACATATAAAAATCCTTAATTAGACTAATCCGATGTTCATAAGAAATTCAGTAAATCCAATGTAAATATCATTTTATTCAGGTTTTATTTTAAAAAGAGGACACAGCGCCAACATGTTGTCTACAGTTTGGGCACATGTAAGCGCCCAATGAAAGGATTGAAAATTAGGATAATTATCGTCAATGGAATACCTGATGGAAATATTTTGTTACTAGGAAATAAATAATTTAGTGGTATCGATTAAAAATCAGTATGCAATCGACCGGCCGATCGCAATCGACCTTATGGACACCACGTTTTATTTTGAAATTTCAGTTTCCAGGTAATTGATAGGCTCTGAGGACAATTGAAAATTTTTCAACACAGGTTCTATTACCTTATTCTTCAATAAAACGTAGTTATAATTTCAACGTGCGCTTGATTTCAAAATTTATAAGTTTAAAATTTGTCATAACGTTTGCCGTGATTTGAAAGCACCTGATGCCTAATGATATTGTCAATCCGCCGTTCCACACTTTGATTCTTTCGTCGTAATTCTTCATAAACAAATTTGATTATTTCTTCGTAATCACGACGACAGAATCAAAGTGTGGCATGGCGGATTGACAATATCATTAGGCATGAGGTGCTTCAAATCGAGGTATTGTAAATTATTCTTAGTTTATAAATATTTCAATCAAACTTTTCTCCTCAATAGGCCGGAAAAAAATATTTGAACACAAATTACATATAAATTCTTTCCCCAGTTCTCTTTTCCCGGATAATTACTAGAAAAGTACCACAGAAATGGCGGAAACTTTACCATTAACTAAAAAGAGGTCTCTAGTTATTCATAAATGAGTTATTCAAAAACAATTCTTGCTCTAGAACAACAACCAGCCAAAAAATTACGTTGCAATTTCAAATTTCTCCGCGATAAAATCGGCTATGAAATCGGTTACGGTAGCCGAGTACAAACTCGTATCCCTAAATAATGGCGTCTAAAAAAATTATGTTGCAGACTTTTAAACCTAAATAGCTTTACCTATGAGAGTATGAATGATCGCCCAATCAACCCCCTCCCCCCCCCCCCCCTAAAACACTTACCACCCTACAATGATAAGCATCGAAAATAATTTCAGAACAATTAAAATTCTCGAAATAGCAAGAAATATTGTAATATTTGCTGTCCGATGGTTTTTCATCACTATCATCCTCGGTCGAGTCGCTCGACGAGGAGAAATAAATAATTTTTTTCTTGCGATAACGGGACGCAACATTAGTTCGTCGACCGTGTAACATTCATTTTTTTTTTTTTTTTCATATTAAATTTAACCATTTTGGTGGGATCGAATGGTTTCCTCCACTTTCGTTTTATCATTTTTATTACTACAAGTTTTGGTGACATCGATGGTATTACTACCGCCATCACTGCTATCCATTTTTGCTTACAATTTTTGAATTTTTCTTTGTCGACTCGTCACTAGAGTGGGGACACTCGAGTAGCTGGTTCTGAAGCACATATTTTTTTCTTTTTATTGGCCTTACTGCCAGTGCCGTCCCTAATTAAGTTGTTTTAGTTGAGATCAAATCCTGATCATTTGATTTATTATCGCGGTATTTTTCGTTAAATATTTCGTTCACGATTTGATTCCTGAGATCTGGTTTGGCATCGTCCACTGTTCGTATTTCAATTGGGGTTTCGATTATGGTTGGGGCCTTCTGGACAGCAGTTAATGGTGGGGATCCTTTTGTTTAACTAATTCCAATCTTCTTAATCTCAAATTTTCTCGGCACGATCGCCTTTTTTTGATGTCTTCTGCATTGGCTCCCTTATTTTGAGTGTCTACTGCGACCGTTTATTCACTATTTAGGTTTTTAATTAACTTTTGTGCGGGCAGTTCTTGTTTCGATTCAATTGGCACTTCTTTGACTGCAAATTTATATTTGTTCGAATTATTTTCATTTTTCTCGCGAGTGCTGAGGTCGTTTTTTGATTAGTAGTCACTGAAGTTGGTACTGAATTATACGTCAACGATTGTTGTTTTGTTTCGACAGGTGTATCCGGGTACCTCAACGGTGTTGAGACCGGAGATTTTTTACAGCAATATTATCGGGCGAAGTTGACAGTGTAGCTGGAGATTTTGCGGAGTTTTAGACGTCATATATTTACTAGGCGGCGACGTAATTGAACTTTCACTTTTGTCATTGTTTGATTTTGGTATCAGGATTCGCGTGTCCATATATTTCGCTCCAGAATTCAATACTGTCACTGCTCTTATCGCGCGCTAAATTTGTTGCGACCACCTTAATTTTAAGCGGACTCTTCGGCGGTTGCAGTGTATCACATTCAGTAGTAATATTTATATTTATTGGTTTTACCTTCAGTTTTGCTTCAATATCAACAGCTGCGGTTATTTTACGTTTAATCGGTTTTTTAGGAAGATCATCTGGCGGTTGACGGTTTCAATGGGCGGTGGCATAATTTTGATCTCCCCAAATTTTACAGAAGAAAGCCGCCTAATTTTTTGATTTAAATGAGTTGCATGCTCCTCAGCTGTCATTTGATGTACGCCTTGAAATTTACAAACATTTAGATCATCGGTGATCGTGCCCTTTGAGATGTCGGCACAAATATCATGGAAACTTGATTTTTTTTTTTTTTTCAAAACATCGAAATTTTCATGTTCGATGACATACATAGCTGGTGGCAAAATCATTTGGTGATTTATTTGGCTTATATTTGCTCGGGACTTTACGTAGTTCAGCCTCATCAACACTTTCTCGCCATGAACTATTTTTAATTCTTCTCATCAGATTTCGATTTGCTGCATGCCCGGATTGTTGAGAGCCTAACAACACTACGATTCCGAATAAATCGTCGAACAGGGGAGGGAGGATTGATAATTTGTTTGCCGTGCGATTTCATTTTTAACCACATTTGAATTGTTTAGCTAGTCGTAACGTGGTTTAATGATGTATCAGACGCGGATGGGAATATAGAGGCTGATGCAGATCCATAAAATGAATCGGATTTCCTAAAGATTCGGTTGCACCGTGTCCCAGACACATCAATAACAGCTGTGTTGATTGGAATAGGTCGTGGTGCTCACACAAAAAAATAAGCGGTGCTAATAGATTTTTTATCCTAATAACTAGTTTATTTTTATCTAATCGGATAATTATTTTAGAATCTAACACCGCATCATCGGATAAATATTTAACTTTATCCGATGGGATAACTATTTTTGTAAATAAAATTTGTTACCTCTTTTGGTGTTAAAGAATATTAACCGTCTCTGAATATGTTGTATATTACATGGGAAACCCCCAAAAACTCAAGGAAACTCCTTTTGGATAAAATTTAATCCTTTTTTGGTGTTTCTTGTTTAAAAGAATTTCAAGGATTTACAATTTTAAATATTACATTTCAGTCTTCATTTGGATTTTGTGGATATCACTTCAAAATTGCATTAAACATTTTTGTAAATTTAAAGAAAAAAGTTTTAGTACTGTGTATTCAATTTGTGAATTGTGAAAATATTCATGTGAGATTTTAATTCTTAAGAATTAATTAAAATGGTAAACAAACAAATTAATGAAAAAAATGATAAACACAATGTAATTAATTTTAATTTGGGTTCTTTTAATTTATTTAGAATTTGATGACAATATCAGTGTGCAGCTTGTATTGAAACATCTTTTCGGTACTTGCAGGAACAAAATGTATCAACGTCACCAGATATTCCAGTGGCTAATGTTTGGATAAGTAAGTGTACTAGTAATTCACAATTATAAATTAAAACCTTCGTTTTAATAAAACAATAACATATATTTTCAGACTGAAACAACTATGACAGATGTAATTACGCAGCCACATCTTATTGTTCGAGCACATCTGATTCTTCGAGCGAGGCCCTCCAAAAATCAAATTTTGTTGTTCAGCGTTATTGTCGGTAGTAAGGAAATTCCGCTATCATTAGATTACAAACTTTGATGATTTTACAACGTTGTTCAAGGCATTTTATGTATCCTGTCAATATCCTTTTATCACGATTCGTTTTATTTATTTATGCAGGAGACATTTCTAAGGATGAATAAAGTTCAGTTCACGGCAAGTTAAATGGAGTTAAAAAATAGTTTAAGTTCCAAATTTTTTAAGCTACTTTGAATTTAATTTTTATTTTGATTGATTAATTTAACTTTGAGCTTAATTTTGGGTATGTTAATAAAACCTGTTTATTAAAAACTAAATTGTAGGTACTCAAAGTAAGAAAGAAAGAAATTAGAACCAAATTGTAAACCATATTATTTACTAAATAAAATTAAAAAAAAATTATAAAATAAAATTTAGTTATTTCAAAAATACCCAATTTGGGTCTGTAAAAATGCCCAAGAGGATATTTGCAAAATATAAGAGAGGTGTTACGAAGTTCATCAATTCGGTGTGATTATATAACTTTGATCGGTGCTGTTATTAGTATAAAATCGGTGTTAAAATATATAAGCTCCGAAAAATATTAAAATATATTTTGTATTCGGTGTAAAAGTTTTTATCCAATAGTATTTTTTGTCATTTTTATTATAACATCCGATAGGATTCAAATTATAAATATCCGATCGGTGGGACACTATGTAACACCGATTCGGTGTTGTGGTAACCTTTTATTTTTTTGTGTGATGTATTTTGATGATGAGTGTAACGATAATTTTTGTGATTTTATCCTGGTTCAAGGCCTCCGTCCAATAAGCACTGCTTCCGATATGGGCATTAGCATTCGGTTATATTGATTTTGTGACACATAATTTGTGCATGATGTAAACTGGAACTCGAGTTTGAAGGCATGTTTAAAATATTAAAAATTTTAAGATTATAAAAGAGCCCAAGAATCTTGACTTTTTTTCAGAATTTTTTGGTTTTAAATGTTTCACTTAAGATTATGTATAAAACGATAAATTACAAAAGTTAATTAATTAATTTTCTTAAAAAATATATTTACCACTAAAATAAGAATTAAACAAATATTTTTATATCTTGGTAAAATAATTTTAAGATTTCGCGATCCGTAACATTTCGTTTATGTCTTGGGACTGGAAATCAGGATTGATGAAGGTTTTTCAACTAATAATTTTTTTTTGTAGTAGTAGTAAAGTAAAATAAAACGCCAGAAAAATATTTTTTTGGCATGAAAAAACACAAAAAATCTTCGCTCCCCACTATCTGAGTTACTTTTAATTGAGGCAGCATTTTATTTTAATTCTAAAGGAACCTTACAAAAAATCGTATTTAAATTATTTGAACTCTCTTTTGGACATAATTAGATTAGAGAGTTGATTGCGAAATTTAAGTATTTCAGAGCTGTTCTTGTTTTTTCAGAGAAACTCATCTACAGTTGACCAGAAAAGCTTAGAAATATTGCCCAGCCTCGGAATAAGCCTTAAAATAGGTTTTTTTTTAAATATTTCAAACCATTTTACAATTTTTGATTTTATGAAGGAACGCTTAAATTGTATTATTTTTTCTGCTGAATGTGTCAGTCATTGACTCCTATACTCCGAAAAAAAATTAAGCATTCAGGCCCTATCGGAATGCGGACCTGGTACCTTCCGATCCAAACGCGAAAGTTTTAACTACTTTGCCATTTCATTCTAAACAATTTCTAAGTATCTTTCAAAATTAATGTGAACTGCCCCCATTTCAGTTTCCGAAATATTATTTGTGAAAGTTTCTTTAATTATTTGTTTCAAATGTTCTGATGTAGTATCTGCCCTAAGTCCATATCAGGTGGCAATAATCTTTTTTTATTTATATTTTTTTTATATTTATTTATTTATCCCGAATAGCGATAATTTCCATACTGGTGATATATGCCGCTTGGTGGTTTTATCTCCAGAATTTAATGTGAACCCATAGTAAATTTTTTGCCAGTATTTTTTTACATTAATAGTAACGACTACAGTTATTGGTACTGTGTAAATTTGATGTAATTATTGGCACTACTAAAAATCATAGCATTTTTCTCTTAACGTAAATAAAGTATATGTTTTATATATCTGTACCTCGGAGGCATACGATACCATGTCCAATTTTTTTTTTTCCAGAGGTATATGAATTCAGGTCCAGATACTGCCTTCTGCCTCTAACGGAAACCGCACATGTTGTTATTTCAAACATGTGAACCATACGGACTTTAAGGATCAAATAGTTTCATATTCCTTTAGAAAGAGAATTAAACATAATGAACCCACAATGTGGACAATTCAATTTGTAAAAAAACTTGACATAGTGTTGTATGCCTCCGGGGTACAGATATGCAATAGTGAGAATTAGGGATTATCTTTTCGTATGGAAACAAGAAAAAAATACGTTACACGAATCAGTTACATTCAAACTCTTAATGTGAAAACATATCCAACGTCAACTCTCTTATTTCTGAAAAAAAGCATTAAACGAGATCAAAATTGTAAAAATTAGTAAAAATGCGGCATCAAAAATTTTCAGTATCCCAAGATCTACACTGCAGTTTAGATTAGGATCTAATTTTTCGAAAGTTCGCCCAGGTCCATCTACGGTTCTTACAAGCGAGAAGGAAGAAAGAATAGTACATTGGATTAAAATTTTCTAACAAAAAGGTTTTTCTAAATGAAGAGAAGATGTTACTCAAGCAGTAAAACAGTTTTTACTAGAGAATGATAGACCACATCCTTTTGCGGAAGAAAACATGCCAGATAAAGGGTGGTTCAAATCATTTTTAACACGACACCCATCTCTATCGTTCAGAGCGCCAGACTCAGTATCTTCAGCGAGTATCTTCGCGTATCAATTCGTGGTTTGATGCCATCGAAAAGTTTTTAACAGACCAGGATTATATTGATATCTTGAAAGATCCCACACGAATTTTCAACGGTGACGAAACAAATTTTTTATTATGTTCGAAAACAAAAAATGTTTTGGCTGCAAAAGGATCTAGGAATGTCCATGAAGTTGATAGAGGATTGGCCAAAGCCAAGTTAACAGTAATGTTTACTTTTTCGGCTGCAGGAGTGGTATTACCGCTTATGGTTATTTACCCTTATAAAAGAGTGCCTGATGAAATAAGAAAATCGTTGCCCAAAGGATGAGCCATGGGTGTTAGTGATAATGGATGGATGACAAAGGAGATATTCTATCAATATATCTCCAAAGCTGTCCATCCATATCTGGTGCAGATAGGTACTAAATTTCCCATAATTTATTTTGTAGATGGGCATGCTACACATTTCACAATATCAGTCAGTGAGCTGTGTGTTAGGTTGCAAATTATTTTAATAGCCCTGTACCTCAACGCCACGAGAATACTGCAACCGGCCGATGTCGCTGCATTTAAACCATTCAAAACATGTTGGAACAGTAAGGTCTTAGAGTGGCGAAGATGTAATCCATTGGGTTCGCTTACAAAGGAAAAATTTGCTCCTCTCTTATTCGACGTTATTGGTAACAGCATTAGTGCGGAAACAATTAAAAGTGGGTTTAAATCCTGTGGCATTTACCCATTTAATAAGCAAGCAATTGAAATATCAAAATGCGTGGGAAAATCTACCACAAAACCTAATGAAAACCTTAAGCAAAATCTCAATGAAATTCAAGATGATGCATTTATAAAGCTTTGTGCAACTGTTGATGAAAGCAAGCTCGAAGACTTAAAAAAACTGGAGAAAAATGACACTGAAACTACCAACTATTTTAACAATACTTTGTTAATTAACTTTGAGTAATTAACAATACTTTGTTAATTGAATATGTCAATTAGATGACTAAAATTGATGAATTAAAATAACAGTAAACAGTGTGCCAATAATTGGGGTAAAATAATTTCCTTTTTTAATTATTGGCACTAAGGTGCCAATAATTAATTTATGTGAAACCACAATTATTGGCACATGCCAATTATTGTGCAAATTATTGTGACAATAGTTTTTATTTATTTATATATTTATTTATTCATTCATTTGTTCAATTTAAAAACAAAAAATAACGAATTTTGTGCCGCAAAAACGGCAGAAGGAAATTCGCGAATATACATAAAAAATTCGACATAATCCTAATATTTACAAAATAAAATAATTAAAATAAGAATAAAAAGAGATAAAAGCTTACAACAATATGACCAAGGTATCAATACTATTAATACTATTACTACCATTACCATTACCACTACTAATAACAATAAAAATAATAAAAAAAACAACAATAATATTTAAATTTCAACTTCATAATGTATGACTAAAATCAACAATTTTTATGTAATAACCCTGAATAGAAAGAAGATATCAACAGTTTCAAATGGCCATTGTTTTACTTTAGATAAAAAGGACTTCAAATGAATGTCCTTCCTAATGTAAATTGGTAACGCATTAAAGAAGGTTGGTGCAGCGACAAAACTAGAGCGGCGAAAGTTGTCGTTGTTAAATCTGGGGATGTTACACAGAAACAGATGGTTACCGCGAAAATTGTAACGAAAATCGTTTCCCATTATATTTTGACCCCTTCAATTAAAAAAAACTCCCAATATCTTATAAACAAACAAATGCTTTCACGGCAAGATATTCATTGTAAGGAATAAATTCCAAGATGGTTCAGTTTTTGGTTTCTTTAGAAATATTCTCAAAATCATTTTCTGTTGAACATATAAAGGATACAGAGTAGCAGCATAACAACCATCCCTGCACAACAATCCATATTCCAATTTAGCCATAACTAGTACGTGGTAAGCTATCTTTAAAACCGGAGTAGGACAATAGCCACACCAAGTGAACACCAAAATATTTAAACTAGTCAACTGGTTCGATGTCAAAGCATTCAGAGTGGCAACCAATAGACATACAATCAGACCTGCTGTGATTAATCACTCGCGGCAAAATAGATATATTAAGGCTACCAGACAACTTAAACAACATGCATTTAGTTGTCCGGCTTAAAATCAGGCGATGCTTGTTGAACCATGAGAGTAAAACTTTTAGATCAGAATTGATCATCGAAATAACGTTACTGAAAGATTTCCCATAATAAGCCAGAGCTATGTCATCAGCAAAACCGGTAGAATAACCGTGAAGATTCAATTTAAACACAGAGTTAGTATAAATGAGAAACAGCAGAGGGCCTAATACAGAACCTTGGGGAACACCAAGGTCAATAAATTTCGGATCGATGCTAACCACTTATTTGCCACTAGACATAATAGCGAGCATCGTACATAATAGCGAGCAGAAGCTTGTGATCAACCATATCGAAGGCTTTTGCTGTATCAATAAATAAAGCACCGCAACTATTACCTTTATTGAAACCAATATTGATTGTATATTTAGGAATTCCAACAAGGCCGATTCGGTACTCATACCTTGACGAAAACCATGTTGGTGAATACTCAGCACACCCGTTTGATCTAAGAAAGTGAAAAACCTATTTTTAACTACCTTTTCAAGAACTTTTAGGATTACTGGCTGCAAGGCAATAAGTCTATAATTACCTTTATCAAGGCGATTACCATTCTTGAAAAGGAGAATTATAGTTGCTGTTTTCAGTCGATCTGGTACAACCCCCAACTCAAAGGAAAGATTGAAAATGTGTGCAAGAATGAGACTATTATGCCCAGCAATGACTTTTAGTATATAATTACTCAGGCCAACGTTATCAATTGAGTATTTAGGTTCTAAAGCACAAACAGTTGAAAAAACTTCATAACTAGATATTGGGGTCATAAAAAACGTTTTTGAACTGAAATCAAAAAGCAAATCGAAACTAGATGATGTGTTGCTAGAATCAAATTTAGCACCTAAGTCTTTGGCAACACTAGAAAAATAACAATTAAATTCATTAGCAATTTCTAGATCACTCGTAAGAAGTTCTCCGTTCTGTGCTAAAATAAATTTGACTAGTGACGTTTTAGGTTTACGAGTCAGAATCTCAGTTAATTATGGTGCACATTATGTTATAGCTTTCGCGAAGTACTGCATTTTCAGGCCGCTTATTTAGCTTGGACCGCAGTTTATTCATTTTATTAATACGTCGCGCAAGATCAAAGGAGATCCAAGGCTGCAGGAGTTTGATTTTAGACGAGCAGCATGTATAGCAGCGTTCTAAAATAGTTAAAACATTATCCAAAAATACATCAAGAGCTAGCGATCGATTGTCGATGTCAAAAATGAACCCCCAGTCCATATGATCTAATCTTTCAACCTTTCATATAACAACAACAGATTGACCTTCTTTTTTTCTCGTGGAATTTTGGTTCAAATTAGAGCCTTATAACAGTACCTGGGAAGCCTTAAACCATATATCAATCAAGTGGTGGTCAGAAATTTTTAAGTCCACAGCCGACGCTGTTATACCTGAAAGATCATTAGACGTAAGTCTAGCAAAAAGTGGTCAATGCACGTTGAAGAAAAAGCAGTAACCAGCGTGGGAGTACCAATCAATGACTAAAGTCCAAAACAAGACATAAGGTTTATATAATCAATGCTGCTGCTTGGAAATCCAGGAATATCAATATTAATGTCTCCAAAAACAAACATATTTTTTGACCTAATACTGCCCAAAACTTCGGCTACTTCCCGAACAAAAACATTCACAGCTGTAGATTGAAGCCGATAAATGCATAAAAAAACATATAAATCAGAAGAAAATCTTCACTCAACCTTTATGGCGTCGGCTGATGGTAAGTTATAGGCACTTACTGAGCAGTCTAAAATTGAATCAAAAAATACAGCAACACCACCAGCCCTATATGAATCATTGCACGCACCATACAACGTATAAACATTTAAATTATATGAAGACAATTTATTAGTGTCCAAATTTCACTCAAAAATATAAACGAGGACCTTATATTATATGCATTAATATTGGCAACCAGTACGTCAAAATTCCTTCGAAGACTTCGAACATTTTGATGTACAATTAAAAAATCCGCAAAATCACAATTATCCATAAAAACTAAAAAGTTTATTGAACCGCGAGATATGTACTGAAAAATAAAGTACAAATATAATTGAAACAGATAATTGAAACAAATGAAAATCTGATAGCCAATTAATTTGCAATGCTAATGTTATATTCAACTGTTGACATGATATCAAGTTCAAAACTATTACATCACATAACAGTAATGAAGATACTCCAAAATGTATACACAGAGTGACGTACAAAGAGAACAGCCTGAATACACTAATAGAATATTAAAGGCGCCTAAAAGTTCTAAAAGTATTAGCAAAAAAAGACGTAAAATTACTGAGTTATGAAGTAGAAATACAATCATTAAAAAAATTATAAAATATTTGTGAAATAATAATAATAATAGTACTAATAATAATGGTAGTAAGAACAATAATAAATGTCCAAAATTAATTTGATATAAAATAAAATAGTAAGGATTCAAACTAATATTGTAGAACTTGTGGTGAATAAAATAACATTTGTAGGATTTTAAATTAATTTTACAATGACAATGTATTGTGACGACGACTTTGGGTAGTATCGGTCTTGGCACACTATAACTATGGGTAAGATCTATGTCGGTTGGGAGGGTTCGTTATGCCGATATACCATCGCACAAAAAAAATAAACAGTGTGCTTCGCTAATTATATATATTAAATCCAAAAACAAATGTCTGAAAATTATACCAATAATAACTACTCTGCACGAGAACGCTATAAGACGAATTTCATTTTCGACGGGTTGCAATCAAAACGCAGCTTATTCCATTTTCAAATATGTATTCATACTATTAAATAAATATTAAATACATATATTGTTGCAAAATAACAAAAATAAGACAAAACCTAATTTAAAAAGGAAAAGCAAAAATTCTTCCACGCTATGGATATACCGATATATACATGAACATATTTAATGTAATATTTATTTTCTTTTAAAATGTAAAACTTACCACTTTGGCGGTGTTCTCGAGCGCTCCAGAAACTCGTCCAAAATTGTAATGTTCCTGTAACAAAAGGTTATTACCGCAAACAACAAAATAACAAAATCGTATATCCAGGATACGCGAAGTTACAAATAACTACTAATGGAAAATATAAATATTTTTTTTCTTTAAATTTAACACTATCACCAGTCTTAAGAAAAAGGTTAATAAAAAAAAATAGTAACAAAAAAACAAAACTAATAAGAATGCCAATAACGACCACTATTTCTAATTTCACCAAAATGTACGCGATGACGGATTAGTTACTTGGCTAATCTATAATAAATATCACATGCGTTTGCATTCGAATATGCGAATAATCTTTAACCAGATAACTGGTATATATGTACATATATAACGGTCGAGTACTCCTATCCAACGGTAGTGCCTAAACTTCCATAAAGTAAATAATCGGGAAGGTCATCTAATCCGATTATTTTTGGGTGATGCCTGTTACGAAACCACGCCCTTAGCACTGTTTTTCGATAGTTCGGCGGCTATTCCCGTGACCATGCGTTTCTCCGGTTCGAAATATGGGGCCTACCCAAACGGCCTATCAAGAAAAATAATGTTTTCACCTAGAATTCACTAATTATCGTAATATAAATTACCTTTTTAATATCAATAAGGCTCGTGTCTGGCCTTCAAATATCCAAAAAACTGAGCCCACTTAAAATTATAATTTTCGGCTAGGTGTGTATGTATTTATATATTATTATATATATATATATATATTATATATATATATTCGGTATGTATTTATATATTAACAATTACTATTTAGTTAATATAAAAGCACCACTTATCACACGATAATTACTTAGGCACTACCAAAATATTAATGTTGGTTGAGTACCAAAATGAAAATGAAAGACCGAAAACAAATTATTAAAACCCCGCCAAGTTCAACTCTAACGGTACTAACCAGTAAGATCCAAATACAGCACCAACCAGCCCAACAAGGTAATACAATTGCAATAAATTAACCCATAGAGAAACGTTATCCAAAGTCGACCCGTAGTAATTCCAGAATAACAACAACTATATACATTTGTATATTCCACAATTTTATGTCAAAATATAATATATATTTTAAAAAGCATGTTATTGAACTGATGGCATTAATTAATATAGTGTAACAGATGACCTGCGACTTGCGCGTTACAGTATATGAAATGTAAGATTACAATAAAAATGAAAATGAAATCTTGTATAGTAAAATTTGACAGTCACCAAAAATAAAAATAAAATTGTCAAAAGAACAAGAATAAAATCAATAAAATTGATTGTAATAAATTGTGATAAATTGTGAAAAATAAAATAAAATTTAACATTTGTGGTTAAAAACAAAAGTGTGGTGAATAAAAAAAGAAAAAGTAGATTAAAAATGAAACGTCGGAAATGTTTGAAAACAAACTTTTGTAAATAAAAATGGAAATAAAAGTGTGATTAATATTAATGGATAGAAAAATAAGACTAAACAAAACAGACAATAATAAATTAATAGTTACTATGGTAGTGGTGAAGGTAGATGACATCCTATGGTGTGATATAATATTTAAATTTAGATGAATAGGCAGCTCCTTATGCCTCTATTACACCAAGAAAAATTTACTGTCAGTAAAAAATACTGGAACACCAAAAAAAGAAAACATGATATAAAATTGCATTGGAGTGAAGAAGACAAATATATTTTTTTTTGTTATAGCAAGATTTTATAGCTAAATTTTGACCGATACAAAACAAAAAACATAACCAAACAAATTTATTTTTTTATGTGGCTTGTTGTGTGTGTTGACAATTTTAAAATTAGTGGTTTTTATTCGCGATTTTAAAAAATGTACTATATACCCAAAACAGTTAATTAAAAGAAATGTTCACTGTTTTTGCTCACTTTGAAAAATAATATAATCAAAAATGACAGAAAAGAGCGTTATACCATAATTAACTATAAAAAATTTGATGATACATGTGTGAGAAAAATATTTTCAATCGCTACACAATATTTCTTCAAATGTATTGAAATGTTGCCATAAAAAGTACTCTCGATACATATTTTTTAAAATTATTATGGCAACATCACAAACACATACACAAATATTTTGTCAGTAAATTTTACTGATTTTGTTTTTTGTTTCACTGACAGTAAAACTTTTTTGGTGTAATAGAGGCATTAACCTATTTGTGGATCATCAATCGGATGCTCATTGTTGCGTATGAGAAAAATATCATTCATTGAATGAAAACGGTGAACATCACTTTCTGCTGATTTACGTAAATATATTTAACCAGATTTGCACCATAGATATTTGTAATTAAAGTTTAACTTTATATTTTTAGCTTCACGGTAGAGATAAGTTTGGTACTTTGTTAGTTGGTGCATGACGAAAATTCGCTGCTTAGGATGGTTTTGCGGTAGAAAGACATCCAGATCCGTAGTGCTTAGTGATTTAAGCTTACGCATTTTTAAAAGAATACTGTCTTTAATACTTATCGATTTTAGTTTGACAATATAAAAATCGCTCATAATAGAATGACTTTTTATTTGATGCGCAGTGCCTTTTCTGTTTACCTGCTCTATAGCTTCGATTAAATTCGCTTCGAAAATTGGCTTCAGTTTAGAGAGTGTATTAACAATGACCGATTTAATGTCATCGTGCTTCGTTGGTAATCCAGCAATAGTAATGCAGGCAGTACATTGAATTCGGTTTGGTTTATCCAATTGAGCGTCCTGTGGCACTATTCTGGTAATTCCCTGGGAATAGGGAATTGGGGAAAGATTCTATATGTAATTTGTATTTAAAATGTTTTTTTCTAGCATACTGAGGTAAAAAGCTAGTGTTAATTTTTTTGAAAACAAAGTTAAATTGGGAATAATTTTCCCTACCAATTTAGATATGGAAAAATTATTCCCAATTTATAAATATTAACGTCAAACTTTTTTCCTCAGTAGGCCGGAAAAAAACATTTTAAATAGAAATTACATATAAAATCTTTCCCCAATTTCTTATTCCCAGGGAATTACCAGAATAGTGCCACTGTGCGTGTATTTTAGTGTTTTGTATACCAACTTGTTCTTCTAGGTTACTAATTCGATTGACCAAGGCACTATTTTCCAATTTCAAATTGTTAATGATGGATCGAAGCTCATCCAGTACAGCCAGTTTCTTAGTCATTTTCTTCAATTCTTTCATGATATCGGTTAGACTTACATTATATTCCGAATCAGAAGTATCAGTTTCAAGTAACGAATGACTAGATATATCCCGACACTGTTCACAAAGCCAATTTGCGTACCGATCATTGAAGCCTTCCAACAAATCCACAGAAATATTTGCACATTTAACATGAAATGATTTGCCACATGGGCCGCCGCACTTGAGACCAGGATAACGAGATTTAGAAATATTTTCTTTACACTTATGGCATTTGGCTGACATATTGAATATGTTAGATTGTGGTAAGGTGATAACACTTATTCACGAATATAGTTATATTATAACTTACTTGAAATTCAAGAATTAAAAAATTCCAAAGAAAAGAAACATTTATACCGAATCCGATGTACAAAAAGTATTATACAAAATTGGATCAAAATGGGAAATATTAGTAAAAAAGCGGCATCAAAAATTTTCCATATCCCAAGATCTACACTGCAATTTAGATTAGGGTCTAATTTTTCGAAAGTTCGCCCAGGTCCATCTACGGTTCTTACAAGCGAGAAGGAAGAAAGAATAGTACACTGGATTAAAATTTCCTAACAAAAAGGTTTTTCTAAATGAAGAGAAGATGTTACTCAAGCAGTAAAATTGTTTTTACTAGAGAATGGTAGACCACATCATTTTGGGGAAGAAAACATGCCAGATAAAGGGTGGTTCATATCATTTTTAACACGACACCCACCTCTATCGTTCAGAGCCCCAGTAGCTTCGGCGAGGGCTACGGTAGCAATTCGTTGTTATCAATTCGTGGTTTGATGCTATCGAAAAGATTTTAACAGGCCAGGATTATATTGATATCTTGAAAGATCCCACACGAATTTTCAACGGTGACGAAACACATTTTTTATTATGTCCGAAAACAAAAAATGTTTTGGCTGCAAAAGGATCTAGGAATGTCCATGAAGTTGATAGAGGATTGGCCAAAGCCAAGTTAACAGTAATGTTTACTTTTTCGGCTGCAGGAGTGGTATTACCGCTTATGGTTATTTACCCTCATAAAAGGGTGCCTGATGAAATAAGAAAATCATTGCCCAAAGGATGGGCCATGGGTGTTAGTGATAATGGATGGATGACAAAGGAGATATTCTATCAATATATCTCCAAAGTTCTCCATCCATATCTGGTGCAGATAAGTACTTAATTTCCCATAATTTATTTTGTAGATGGGCATGCTACACATTTGACATTATCAGTCAGTGAGCTGTGTGTTAGGTTGCAAATTGCCTTAATAGCCCTGTACCTCAACGCCACGAGAATACTGTACCGGCCGATGTCGCTGCATTTAAACCATTCAAAACATGTTGGAACAGTAAGGTCTTAGAGTGGCGAAGATATAATCCATCCATTGGGTTCGCTTACAAACGAAAAATTTGCTCTTCTCTTAATCGAGGTTATTGGTAACAGTATTAGTGCAGAAATAATTAAAAGTGGGTTTAAATCCTTTACCCATTTAATAAGCAAGCAATTAAAATATCAAAATGCGTGGGAAGATCTACCACAAAATCTAATGAAAACCTTAAGCAAAATCTCAATGGAATTCAAGATCATGCATTTATAAAGCTTTGTGCAACTGTTGGTGAAAGCAAGCTCAAACACTTAAAAAACTGGAGAAAAATGACACTGAAACTAGCAACTATAATGAAGATTTTCTTAAATGTGGAATAAACCCCAAACAAATTTGTCATACTGCTAATAAATCAACGCAAACTGATCCGGAGTACAAGATTATAGAAGATTTGACTATAGATATTGGTTCAATCAACGAATTTTTAATTTTAAAAGATCAACCAAACCAGCAGATTCAAATCGAGATATTCAGTGCTACCGATGCTACATTTCAACTTAACGATTATTTAGGCACCGAAGTTAGAGCAAACTCCAACGCTATATCATGCATAGTTGTACCATCGGAGACAACCAGGTCAATAGAAGAATACTTAGATTATCCAGAAACCCCTTTAAGGAAGGGATGCAAACCAAACAAAACAAAAAAACCATTTGTTCTCACTTCACCTTTGTGGATTAAACAAGAAGAAGCCAAAAGAGAACAGAAGCAGAAAATTGAAAAGGATAAAGAGAACCGGAAAGCAAAAAGATTTAAAAACAAACAAATAAAAGAATTACAAAAAAACTCTAAACCCAAACGTGTGAGGAAGACCAATCCGAAAATTCAGCAATCGACCTACTCTCAAACTCACACTACAACGACCAACAAAATATTAGTTTCAATAGAAAATGATATTGCAAATGAAATTTTTGTAACACCCACTCACTTAGATATGAGGATCGACGAACATACTATCGAGCCAACTTTTGAATTCGGGAATAATTTAACGGAAAACATGAAGGGCGCTTCAACAAAAATTTATCTCCACCCATACATAGTGAAATGAGCATTTGTGAACCTGCAACCGAACATCATATTCGAAAAATTTTCCCAGTTGACACGACATTTTGACATTATGGGAATAACCCTCGTGCAAGCGGTAATATTTGTTAAAACTGTACCTATGCATTATCTAGAAATTCTAGTTCCGAAAATTTTGAACTAAAGTGCCATAAATACACTCGCGAATTTCATTTGAAATGCATCATAAAATTAATGTGCAATTACATTCCCTTATTTATATGCAATGAATGCAAAACTTGTGCATAATAGTATTATATAAGTTATCACATCTAAAACTAGGTCCCTACATTCATGCAAGGAATCATATTGCTACGTTCGCAATATGACCCAATATAATAACACGCGCACCTTGCATCGCATGTTTCGCAAGCAAGCACATTCCTTGAAGAAGCGTATGACTCGTATAGAATAAGTAATTAAGTTTAAGTTAGTTTTAATCCAGAAATTTAGAAGTTAAGTTCTTAATAAATAAAATATTGTAAAAGTAAAGTTTTAATTCAAAGTAAATAAATAAAAGTGTTTAAGATTAAAATATTAAGTAATATAGAAAGTGTAATAAATAAATAAAAAATAAACGAAAAGAAAAATTAAAAATCATAAATTGATTTTTTTTAACAAACGTGAACCTGAGAATTTTAACTGGCGCCGAAACAGGGCCCCGCGCCAAGTGTCGTTAATAATTATATTTAATCAAAATTAAAGCACAAAAGATTTAAACATTAATCATTACAATTTCATAATAACCAAAGTGAAAAGTGCGAAGAATTTGTGTTAGTTAACCACACTAGACAAATCAAATCTAGTACACAAAACCAAAGTATATTCATCAGTGAAAGTGTTAGTACTGGGAAAAGAAGCTCCTCAGTATTCGAAAGGAAAACGGGAGTTGAGACGGAAGGAGTAACAGACACCACGCTGCATCTCCAATACTGCTGAGAAATTTTATAAACAAATTTTTTTGTTTTGAAACTAAAGTGAAGAAATATCTATATTTTATTAAACTATTTGAAATAATCAAAGTTTAGAGGAAAATTTTGGTAACAAAAATTAAAACGAAAATTATTAGTTTACTAAAAATAGAATTTAAAAAGAAATTTCTTAAATTGAACCGAACTTATATTTCATAACAACCAATATTTCAACAAAAAATTTATTATAGAATAATCAATAATCTATTTAATTTAAGAAAATTAAAGTGAAAAAGATTTGAAGAAATTAACTAAATTACTAAATCCAATTATAAATCACAAAAAGTTACAAAGAATTATATTTCATATTAAGTTACATTATACTTCATTCAAGTTGCGATAGTCAAAAATATTGATATACATTTTTAAACCACCATATATTTAGTATACCAATTTAAAATTATATCTGATAATTCTGTATCAAAAAGTTCAATTAATTAGATATTTATTATTTAGAATTCTTACCGCCCGCGTGCACTAACACACCATTAATTAAATTTAAATATTAAAAGAATAGTAAATTTCATATTAAGTCTCAAAATGGAAACAAAACCCTCGACATCAACCGCTAACACAAATGCAAAAACGGAAAACACATTTGACCTTAATACAAATTAAATTGACAGAAATCATAACAGAAATTGTACACGAACAGAGTCAGGCTCATAATAATCTTAGACATGATATAGACCAAACGATAGAAGACCGGTATAAAGGAAATCTCACAGATCTAGACAAGATCCCAGATATCGTGAACTGTATTCGTGAATTCTCAGGGCAACCTGGAGAATTCGGATCTTGGAAAAAAGTGTTGACAGAGTGTTACAAATTTATGAACATCTGAGGGGTACTCCAAAATACTATGGCATTTTAAATGTCATACGAAAGTCATGTCACACGCAGATATAGCTCTAGAATCCTATAATACCCCATTAAATTGGCAAAAATAGCCAAATGGCTTACTCTGCACTATGCGGATAAACGTGATTTAGGCACACTTGAATACCAAATGATGACGTTGGTACAAGGAAACCAAACCATTCAGGAATTTTATCAGAGAGTTTATCAACACCTTTCCCTAATATTAAATAAATTATCTTCCATGGACATGGGTCAAGAATCCATGAACTATTTAACAGATAATTATCGAGACAAGGCACTCGATACCTTTGTTAGAGGTTTAACAGGAGATCTGCCACGACTCCTAAGCATTCGCGAGCCTAGTGACTTTCCTCAAGCACTACAATTATGCCTAAAGTTACAAAATATGGACTATCGAGAGCAATATGCTAATAATCACAGTGCGCAAAACGTCCAACGCAAGCCACCGGTTCCCCCACCTCCTTTCATTCGAAAGAATCAAATGTCTATGTCCGCTAACGGACCACAACAATTTTTCCCACAGCTCCTTTACAACCCTCAAACCTCGTTCGAAAGATCAAACATATTTCAACCTAGTCGACCCCAATTTGGGTATCAAACCCCACCATTTCCAAGACTACAAAATCAACCTTTCAGACCACAATGGGGATACCAAAATTATCCACCTAAGCCACAACCTAAACCGGTACCTATGTCAGTAGACGGCAGTGGTCAATCAAGACATGTAAACTACATGAATCGACCACAGAATGTCCGACATCCTATGAAAAGACATCTATTTAACTCTTCACAACAACATCACCATCTAAACAAAGCTCAAAGGGTCTACCATTATGAGCAATTCAACGAGGATCCTACCGTTCAATACTATCAAGACGAATTAGCTGAGTACGACTCGCAATACGAACAAACTTTAGTGGAATACACAGACGCTCAAAATATCCCTGAAATAAAGGAAGACAACCCTACAGAAGTTTACGAGGAAGAAGAAAACTCCGAACAACTGGATGATATAAATTTTTTAGATTAAAGAGTTCTTCGCTCCCATATTTAGAACATCGTGCGAAGAACGGCAAAATTGTAAGATTCCTAGTAGATACGGGCTCTAATAAAAATTAAATACAGCCCCACAATATTCGTAACCCTATACGGAACAAGAAACCATTCATGGCCAATTCAGGAGCTGGGAGTATAAATATCACTCACCATTCTATGATTGACCTAGTCGGTCCTGAACGGAAATTAAAATTCTTTATTCTTCCTAGCCTAAAATCTTTTGGGGTATAATCGGTAACGATAGCCTTAAAGATCTTAATGCCACCATTCATACAAATAGTGGATTTATGATCATTTACCCTAACATTAAAATTCCCCTTAAACAACACGTATCGGGTTCTGTAAACACTATCAATTTAAGAACCTCACATCTCAACCCGGTACAGAACAAAGCTTTAGAGAGAATAATTAAAAACAATCCTAACTTATTTACCGAGCCAGAGGAAAGGCTAACATTTACTACCACAATAAAGGGAGAAATTAGGACCCAGACTGATAAGGCAGTCTATACTCGGCCCTATCCTTACCCTATATGTCTGAAGGATGAGGTGGAAAAACAAATACAACAACTATTGTCGGACGGAATAATTAGACCATCGAAATCACCTTACAGCTCTCCAATTTGGGTCGTACCCAAAAAGGAAGACGCATCGGGAGAAAAAAAGTATAGGATGGTCACCGACTACCGTAAACTAAATACGGTAACAATCCCCGACAAATATCCAATCCCTGAGATTAATGATATTCTGGCAAATCTCGGTGAAAATAATTTATTCAGTCTTAGACTTGAAGAGCGGCTTCCACCAAATCCCGCTCAAAGAAACGGATATCGAGAAAACAGCCTTCTCTGTCAA
This sequence comes from Nephrotoma appendiculata, assembly GCA_947310385.1. Classification (NCBI taxonomy): domain Eukaryota; kingdom Metazoa; phylum Arthropoda; class Insecta; order Diptera; family Tipulidae; genus Nephrotoma; species Nephrotoma appendiculata. Next base: position 70,134,915 of record OX371225.1, read on the forward strand.
TCATGGGAAATATGAATTTACTCGGCTTCCTTTCGGCCTGAAAAATGCGCCATCTATATTTCAACGTGCTTTAGATGATATTCTTCGTGAGCATATAGGAAAACGCTGTTATGTCTATACCGACGACATAGTCATATTCGGAAAAGACGAAAGCGAGCACTTTCAAAACAACGAAATAATATTCAAAGTTCTTGAAAGAGCTAACCTTAAAATTCAATTGGACAAATGTGAATTTCTAAGGGAAGAAGTTGAGTTCCTGGGATTTGTCATCAGTAAAGATGGAATTAAAGCAAATAGGAAAAAAGTCAGGGCTATAACAGAATTTCCTATCCCCAAAACTGTAAAAGAGCTTAGATCCTTTCTAGGAATGGCTGGATTTTACCGCCGTTTCGTCAAGGATTACGCTAAACTAGCTAAACCCTTGACTGCACTTTTAAGAGGGGAAGATGGACATGTGTCCAAAACGATTTCAAGACATATACAAATTCAATTTAACGAGGAACATATTTGTGCTTTTAGTAAAATAAAAACTCTCTTACCTCAAACGAGGTCATACTATCATTCCTCGATTTCAAAAAAGAATTCCAATTGACCACAGATGCCTCAAACTTTGCACTAGGTGCAGTACTTTCTCAAAATGAAAGACCAATTACCTTTCTATCCAGGACATTAGATAAGACAGAAGAAAATTATGCAGCTAACGAAAAGGAGATGTTAGCAATAATTTGGTCTCTAACTTCATTAAGGAATTTCCTATACGGAAGCAAGAAGGTCCAAATTTTCACAGTTCACCAACCACTTACGTTTGCTCTAAGTAACAAGAATAATAACTCCAAGATGAAGAGATGGAAGGCCATCCTGGAGGAATACAATTATGAACTAAAATATAAACTAGGGAGAACGAACGTGGTAGCAGACGCTCTTTCAAGGGTGACAATTCCCACTGAAGCGAATGCACTAACTTCGACGCAACACAGTGACGAAAGTTCTGCACATGATCTCATTCCAACAATTGAAACTCCTATACATGTTTTCAGAAATCAACTGATATTAAAGACATGAGATGAGGACTCATACCAAATTCAAACACCGTTTCCAAATTATTTAAGACATACCATAATTACACCAAATTTCACTCGCGCTGATATAATAAATATATTCAAACGATATCTAAATCCCAATACGATAAATGGCTTAAATACTACCGAAGCTTTTTTGGGTAAAGCCCAAGAAGTGGTGTACCCAGTACACTTTAGAAACTATAAAATACGATATACGAGTAGAGTAGTAATCGATATCACAAGTGACGCGGAACAGGAAGAAACAATCCTAGCGACATCTAACCGTATCTTGATTTGAATTTCAAATAACTACTGACTCCGAATATTTTTCAATATGATTTTGAGGGCTATGTGTGATTCTAGATGGCTTTGATGTATATGCAACAATTTACGTTTCTAGCAATTATATTTTTTGAGTTGTTAAGGATAAAAAATAATTAAAATTTCGTTTTGACGTTTAATGTTCACGTCGATACAATGAATTCTTCTATTCTTCTTGAAAAATCTTCTTCACTAAAACAGAAGAAATCAAGAATAGAAGAATCTTCTATTTTGCTATTCAGTGTAGCAGTTTGATTGTAATCTTCTATTTTTATTATTGAAAGTTCCAAATCGAATTGTTTTCTTCTATTTTTATTTTCATAAAGTATGCCGTGCTAAAATTTCATGGAAAAAAACTCAATGTGCATATCCATACTACGGTAACTTGAATCCGGTAACTACTTCGTTTCTTTCCCCTTTATCTATAAATGTTTTTTATTTTATAGGTAAAGGGGAAAGAAACGAAGTAGTTACCGGATTCAAGTTACCGTAGTATGGATATGCACAATGAGCTTATTTTTAATGCGCTAGTAGATGTCACATCCACAACTTTACCAGCGCATTTATGCTGTGATATCCTTTTCTGCAAATGTATAAATTGCCAGGTGTCTCAACAAAATTTTCTAGTGAGGCGATGGTTATTTGGACACCGTCAATAGCACTGATTATATTCCTCATTCCATATTTATCCTGAAACCTGTTAATGGAACATTACGAAATTTTATAAATTAATAAATATGATACATTTTTTTCATACCTTGATTTGTTTCTAGTTTTTTCTAAAATAGTTGTAGGCAATGTTCTGTGCTTTGGCAACAAATATTTGTTTATAAGGCAAGTTACATTGTGAATACATCTTGACACACTAGGTTGTTACAGGCCCAACACATTGTTGCTACCAACGGAAGCTTGATAGCTTCCTTGCCCACAAAAAATGCAAAGTAGCAAGCACCTAAGTAATAAGACTCATTTATGTACCCTAATTGCATTTCCAAATAATTAATACATACTTGTAATTTAAATGGTATTGAGTTGAAGCTGGATTTTGCTACTAAATCGGTTACAAATATCACAACAATTCCCTTTTGCAATCAAAAGTACTTGTGGAATACACTATCAATAAGCTGAAACGGATCCTTGTTTATTCTTATATCCTTCAATCTCATTTTTGGTTTTTGTCTACAAAAATTTATTTAATTAATTTTTATTAAATAATTAATAAATTTACTTACGAACCAATACGCTTTTGGCGGATTGTTTCACTTCGCATTAAACAAAAATTCATTTTTAAATTGTGAAGATTTAATCAAAACACAACCCGCTTTTGATAACAATCGAAAAAAATCTATTTCTTCTTGTCATAAAAGTCTCATTTTTATATCTTCTATGTTTAGTCAAAACCTTCAAACGAAAAAATCAAAATAATTGTTTATTTTTAATACGGAATAGCAATTCTTCTATTTTTCCTTCTATTTCGACATTTAATAATTTTCATACACAAATATAGAAGAATAGAAGATATTGAGAATAGAAGATCTATATTGAATCAAATTAAATATTTTGTATACAATTTGTACCTTTAAAATTACCCTTACCACAACCCATAACAAGTTGAAATATAGTTTGGGAACAGATGCTATTTAGAATAACTTATATTCATAAGATTAATGTTGAAATTTAAATGGGAACACAAGATATGGGCCATCAAAGTCTAAATATGAGCCCACGAAGAGTGTGAAGTTTTGACATTTATTTATCGTAACCGTTTTAAATTTTATCTGGGAGTGCAATTAGAGAATGCGAATATTGCAAAAAAAAGGCAAGATAAATTATCGTTTACACGTTTACAAATTATCATACTGTTTAGAGAATTAGGGCACAGTTTTGGTTTTGTGTAATAATACATTTTTGATATTATAGCAAGAGCAAATAGAAGAAAAAAAAATCGATTTGGAACTTTCAATAATAAAAATAGAAGATTAGGATAGCACTGCTACACTGAATAGCAAAATAGAAGATTCTTCTATTATTGATTTCTTCTGTTTGAGTGAAGAAGATTTTTCAAGAAGAATAGAAGAATTCATTGAATCGACATGATTATTAATCAACTATATAATGAAAGGATTAATAACATTACAAAAATGGCTAACGAAATTACTAACGCTATCCATAAGGAAAGCAAGTTAACAGATCAATTGGCACTAACCATACAGTATAAATTAAGGTTGATGAAAGACAAAATTACCAACATTAAATATGCAATCTATTGGACAAAAGCAGGAGTAATAAACTCCCTCGTTTTATCAGATTCCGAAATTAAATTAGCCATACGAACAATTGAAAAAGAAAATTTGCCATACGCGACATCAGAAGAGGCCTTAGATTTTGCGAATATAAAAATTATCAGTAATAAACTATGCCTTCTCTACATCGTTTATATCCCTTTAACAACAATTGAACTTTAAGATAGATTATGATTAAAACCAGTCAAGAAAAATCAGAAACTAATTGAAATTAAATATGAACATATATTAAAAAACCATAACAAAATATACGGTATCATTAGTAATTGTAAGACCATCAACTCGTTATCAATATGTAATCAAAAAAATATAGTAGATATAAGTAATACCTCTTGCTTACCGGACAAGTGGTGCAGTGGTTAAAGCTTCGGCACTTGGACCGGGAGGTACTGGGTTCGAATCCCATCAGAGGCTAGATGCAAATCGAATTTTCATCATCGATTACAATCGGTGATGTTAATAAACACAACTAAGACCCTCTGATGGAGTGCAGAATTCAGCGCCGACCCACCTTCCATGTCAATGTACTACAGGTTGACATGGAGCTTGCAATGTGCAGGTGGTATACTGTAGTTGTGTGAGTAGGTGAATAGGTGAATGGGTTAATGATGTGGCGTGAATGCGTGGTATCACAATGGGCCAAAAAATGGCCTAAGTGTCAACCACTGAAACCTAAACCTAAAAACCTAATACCTCTTGCTTGCCAAACTTCTGCTAAGCAGCAGTCGTCTTTCAAAATTTAATCAAACTAATAGTCAACATCTGTTAAATGTCGCAGAGGTATCTTAAGGCCTCATTCTATTAAATTAATATAATGGAGAAATGCTCATTAATCACGAAGTGCAAAAACTAAATGGCACCTACTTAATAAAATTTTCCAATGCAAGTCTAACCATTGGCAACATGAATTTCATTGCCAACGAAAAATCAACAGCGCAAGCACTTCCAGCTATTCTTCAACCCACACCTGAAGAGGATGAATATAGAGAAATACTATCAGTTCAACTCATGAAAGACTTAAGCATTGACAATACCAAAACAATCGAACTTCTCCAACAACTCTATGAATAACTAATTCCATCAATCATGAGATATTAAAGAAATGCACTGAACAAACAATAAATGAAACTACGGAAAGCAATGGCACTCAACAGCCTCCATTAGCCAGTTCATCTAATGCAACAAATCCGGATCCTCCTAGGAAAAAGTTTTATGATGTTCCATTCTTCTAAAAATAAGAACAAGATCAAATGGGACATTTGAATTTAAGAGGGGAAGAGTTATCACATCTAAAACTAGGTCCCTACATTCATGCAAGGAATCATATTGCTACGTTCGCAATATGACCCAATAATAACACTCGCACCTTGCATCGCATGTTTCGCAAGCAAGCACATTCCTTGTAGAAGCGTATGACTCGTATAGAATAAGTAATTAAGTTTAAGTTAGTTGTAATTCAGAAATTTAGAAGTTAAGTTCTTAATAAATAAAATATTGTAAAAGTAAAGTTTTAATTCAAAGTAAATAAAGAAAGGTGTTTAAGATTAAAATATATTAAATAATAACGAAAGTGTAATAAATAAATAAATACATTTATAAATAAATAGAAAATAAAAGAAAAGAAAAATTAAGAATCATAAATTGATTTTTTTTAATAAAAGTTAACCTGAGAAATTTAACTTATATACGATTGAATCTACGTACTGATTATATTTTGATACTACTAGAAATATATGTTTTGACTGTTTTTTGCACTTTAAAAATTCGAATTTTATTAACTATCTCAAAAATAACCTACCGTAACGTGCCAATAAATGTAAATTTTCCAGAAAAATGCCAATAATTGTACTTATTTAAAGTGCCAATTATTACAGAAATGTGCCAACATTTATAGATTTGGGAAGACTTGTAGTTTTTTCTAATATTTAATTATTTTTCCAATTTTATTTAAAACAAATTGATTTAAATGAAAGGCAACTAATTAATCTATAAGGAAACAATAAACATAGTACGATCAAAACTCTTAAAATGGAACTATGACGACTTTCCAACGAAAATGTCTTAAGAGTGCCAATAACTGTAGTCGTTACACTATTATTTTTCAATATTGTTTGTTTTTCTCTTGTATAAATGATTTTTAGGGATGGTGCTACATTTTTTAATGTATTTACACGTTGTCGGGATGCCAACACTTATCCAAGAAATCCACAAAAAAACTCAGGCTTGGGCTAACTTCATCGATTTGTAGGCCAATCCAATAATTGTAAGCCTTTCGCTCCACTAAACTTAAGCCTGTTCGCATTTTTGTATTGCCTGGCTCAATGCGGCAAAACTGAATTTTGTTCGTAAAATGATGCGAGATAGTTGTTTGAGATATTCTTCTATCTCAATCGATTTTTTGTTTCAATTTGCTTCAATTTAAAATTTCAAGCATAAGAACAATTTGAAGATGCCCTCTAAAAATCACCATCGACACTGAACAATTTTTATTACAATACATTTTTCCTATTTTGCAAGCTTTTCGAGATAAAAGCCTGGCATTTATCAAAAAAATCACCCTATATACATGAAAGCTCCAATTTTAGTTCATTAACAACATTACATGTCAAACCAAAATTATTAAAATTGGACTTCACAATACACCATGGTAATTTAATACAGGGCAACACACCCATTAAAAATCAATTATTACTTATCTTAAAATCTTGGTTACTAATTGATTCCCAACCTCTATCTCTATTATGAAAATTGAATTTCCTCCTACAAAACAAAATAAATATTACGAGAGGCGAACACAAATCAATTTGGACAATATATAAAATTGGACATTTAATTAAAATATTAAATTTCAACATAGGCCAGGAGAAGTGTATCAATTTTGAATGGGACTATGAAAAGCACTCGTAATAATAGAGTTGCGTCTATATTCTCTGTTTCCTCACACTCACACACATACATAAAGGATGAAAAAAAAATTGAAAATAAATAATAAATTCAATTTGTAAACCATTAAATATTCCGATATATTATGAAAAATTGATTTTTATTTATGAACTATATGTGTGGCATATAGTGGCGTATACAATGCACGATGGGAGACCGATAAGTGGAAAGTTGGAAAAATACGTCCGTATTTTCACCCCATAACAATTTATATATGCGGCGAATTAATGATAATCGGGTGCTGTATATAGCATTGTGTATTGGATATTATGTTCACACCTAATTTAAACTTGGAATTATGTTTTATATATAAATAAAAGCTCCGATGGAAAATTTATAAATGTTATACACAAAACATAAAATCGGTAAAATTAACTCTTTCTGGACTTAAGATATTGTTGTTGTATTTTATTACTATATAGTTTATATCGTATAGTACGGTTTACGTATATTGCAAATTTTTAATTATCTATATAAAAAAATCTGGAAATTTAATGGCTTTCCATACGGGGCACAGAAAGCTCGTCGTATGAAAACTTCTTTAATTTAATTTTGATTAAAGGAATACATAGACTTTTCATATTTTTTTTTTTTGTTTGCGTATAGTTTATAGTAATTTATGTATATTAATATTTTTTTAATGTAATATGTTTTTAAAGTCAGTTTAGCAAAAAAAAAAAAAAACTTTGTTCGTTTTATTTATGTAAATAGGATAAAAATATTATTATTTATTGTCCACCCCCCACATTCATAATATAAACGTACGGGTTTTTTTGTTCGGTTTCTCTTTTGTAATTTTCTTGTAATTAATTAACTACAACTTTACAAGGATTTGTTTGTGTTATGTACTACATAATTTATATACTTAGTTCATAAAGTACTATTTTAAAATTAATACCTATATGTATTATGTGTTTTGTATATATACCTATGTTATAGTTTATGGTCTAATGGATTTGATGAAACACGGAATCCATTTCAAAACTTCGATCGCGGGCGTTACTTTTCGGTGATGTATCCTGTGTCATCCATTTTGTGGCTGTAAATAAAATATTAAAATAAATTTGTTAGTATTGGAAAATATTGAAAAATTAAATATAAAATAATTTGCAATTACTCAAAATATTTGCAGTACAAAACAGACCGCCTGATATCAATCAACATTCAAGAAAATTTAATTTTCAAGCAAGTCGACCGACCAAAGTGTAAATCAAAGGAAATATATAATATCGACATAAATCCTGAAATAACGAAAAGCTTTGCAAATCCTGACGGAATGATCAGTCTGAAACATCCTTACGAACCAGATCCAAGTTACATTCCACTTCTCGAGGAAATAAACGATGAGGATTTTTCATGAGAGTTTACCATATACCTTCACTAAAAACATGTTATAATCGACACAGATTCCGATAAGTCTTTCATTAATCCTCGATTCACGCACATTCTTCATACCGTATAAAAATCAAGCCGATGAAATTAAAGCTGTAGAAACCCGACGATGGCTCTTCGTAAGTAGAATTGCAAATTCTGTGACAAAAGAAAATTTCGAGGACTTTCTAAAAATTAAAATTATACTAAATAACGCCGTATGCATAAAATTTTGCATCAAGGAAAACGGTCATATGTATGACTATACATAAATCATTCCGTTCCTTAACGTTGTGGCAATCTGGAGTACTGGTGAAAGAATTCGAATGGAAACGACGTTGGTAAAACTTTCGACTTGCAAGCCCAATCAAAAAACCTTTCTGAATTTGAATTTAACTTTCCAAAAAAAGCAATCGGTTTTTCAGAATTCAATAAACAACAACCAAATAAAAGGAGGCGCTGGTTATACTAGCTCCTGGCGTGCACCCTGGGTAACGCTTAAAGTATAACCCCACGAGTACGGGCGCGGTAATAATCGAGCTACTTGCCTTAAGGGGAAAATACCCATGGCAAATCCTGAAGCGTCTGTTTTCTATGTTAGGGGTGGCTATAAAAACCCTGGCAGTAGGTATAAAATGCTAAGGGAAAGAACCCAGAATATAAATATTCAATTGAGTTAACCAGCCAAATAAAGATTACGGTGCAGGGAATCAGATGTCCAGTACCGGCGGTTTTCGGGAGTGAGCAAGCGAGCTCCCACTCCTCGAGATCTATATAGCAACCGGAGTGATATAGTGATTCAAAGTTTGGTTATTGCACCATATACAGCTGCTACAAGCAATACCACTGAAGTTGTCAGTCTGGTAAGTGGTTCATCCAGTATGGCTAACGGAAGTAAAAATACCTTTTCGGAATTGAACAATCCTTTCTTAAAAAGTGGTGACAAGATCACATTCTACAGAAGAAGTATAAGTGGTAGACGGCCCGATGAATAAACTCACAGAAAAACACAGTAGCGACACAAGCCTTAAAGAGAGCGCTAAACTCAATGTTCAATTGACACAAACTGGCATCGATCAATCTATTACAGTAAAAAGGAAAAGGTATAGTCCAAAAATAAAAAAAACACTGATAAGTAAGAAATCGAACGTCAAAAAATTCAAACTACTGCTATACAACCGATTTGAAACGTTCATCGAAAAGTATGAAGAAGAGAGCCAAACTATATGCAAATACTCAAGAACAGGCTAATCAAAAATACAAGCCACCTCCAATCTACTTGCGCGAAACCATTACACACAAGGTGGTACAAGAACTCAAATGAAGTGTGCTAACAAATGGAAAAATATTTCACGTAACAAATTTACTTCGAAGCAAAATACAAGGTTAACGACTATAGAGAAGTCATTAATTATTACGATGCTTACAACAGAAACTACAATACATACCGATTGAAGTCTTCAAAGGGTCTTTCCGTCGTTATTAAAGGCATCGATGTCCATGTTGAAACAATCAACATCAACATCCGACATCCAGGCTGTGCTTGTTGAAGATGGATTTAAGATACCGAATGTATATAGAATCATGAACCGCTTGAAGCAACCACAATCAATGGTCAAAGTTGAAACGGATCCACCCGAAAGTATTTTGAACAAGGGAGAAGTAAATACATCAAATATATAAACTAAAGTACCTCATACACAAACGCATAACTGTTGAAGAACCAAAGAGAAGTTCCGGACTAATAAAGTGTTTAAACTGTCAAAAATATGGTTACTCGAGGACATATTGCAAGTTAATATCAGTGTGCGTCGTATGTGGGGAACTACACCAAACCAAAAGTTTCCCAAAACCAAAGAACTCTTCAACTGAAAAGAAATGCAGCAATTGCGGTGGAAACCACACTGCAAACTACCGTGGATGGCCAGTCTACATAAATATTAGTCAATTGTCACGTCCTAGGAGGCAGTATAAAACTACAGAAGATGCGCAGAATAATATACCTCCGGCTACGCCAAATGACTCTCATTCGCCCAGAAGACCAACCACCAAACTAACATACGCACACGATCTTCAAGGCGAATCCTCAAATGTTGAACCTATTCTGAATAACTGCATGATACTGATGATGCAGTTAATGACAACAAAATATTGCTACAAAATCAAAACACTATGATCCAGAAACTAGAATGTCTCCGATTAATTATCTGAAATTATGCCACTGGAAAGCAACCGGTATAAGCCGACACAAATTTGAATTAGAACATTTCGTAGCTAAACACGAAATTGATCGTATGATAGTTTCTGAAACCCACTTAACCGATAAACACAATTTCAGAATTAATGTTTACGAAGTTTATGATACAAAACATCCCTTGGGCAGAAGTGTAGGAGGAACTGCTATTATTATAAAAAGGTGGATTTGCCATTATGTTCTAAATTAATATAGCACTGAGGAAATTCAAGCAACCTCTATACAGTTGCTCACAAAATTAAGCGTACACCATTAAAAAAACATATTTTTTTAAAGAATAAGTACAAAAACAACAATTTAATTGATTTTTTTTATATTTCGAAATATTACATATCTCTAAACTTAATTTCTTAAAAAAAATAATAAACCATTTAAAACAATTCATAATAATTAAACAGAAAACAAAAATCACAATATTTCAGTTTCACAAAATTGAGCGTACACTTATAATAAGTTTTTGGGAAGTTCGTAATTTTTACTGTATTAATATTTTATGTGACCATCTTTAGCGTCTATAACCGCTTGTGAACGACGTGGCATGGATTCCACCAGGTTTTCAGTATAAAAGGCTCCAAGATTTTCCCATTCACCCCTTGTTCTTTTTTTAGCTCTGTTTTATTGGACGGATTGCTTTTGGCAACCCGTATCTTTCTTTCCAGCCACAAATTCTAAATCGGATTTAAATCCGGTGATTGAGGTGTAGTTTTAAGTTGGTGGTGAACGTTGTATAGCATCCATTCCTTTACTAAATATGAAGAATGTTTAGGGTCGTTATCTTGTTAATAATAATAATCATCAGACAAACCTAATCTTTCTGCAGTTGGGCACACATTTATTATGAAAATATTTAGATATCCTGTTTTACTCATAGTTTTTTCTATAAATTCCATATTTCCTACTCCACTCGCAGCCATAGAACCCTATAACATAACGGATCCTCCTCAATGTTTTATTGTTGAAAACTAAGTTCTTCATTTTCAAAAATTCATTCCAAACAGTTTTCCTCCCTTCTGAGCAAAATAAATTTACTTTAGTTTCATCTGAGAATATTACCTTATCCCAGAAACTTTGATGCTCTTTGATGTATGATTTAGCAAATTCAAGACGTTTCTGGATATTTATGGTTGACAACATCGGTTTTTTGAGAGCAATTCGACCGTTCAAATTGTTCTTGCGTAAAACACGGCGAACAGTTTTTGTTGATATGGTTTTTTGTGTAGCTTCTGACATTTACAATGTCAGCTTTGGAATACTAGCTTTTGGATTTTTTTTATCTCACGTACAATACATCGCTCGTCCTGCTCACTCTAAATTCTTTTTCTGCCGCTACCTTGTTTATTTTTTAAGTGTTTGCTCATATTTACATTTGTTTATAATTTTCTGCACTATAGAATGACGTTGGCCGACAATTTCGCCAATTCCACGCAACGATTTACACTGACTGCACGATTTAATGACCAATTTTCGAATACATTGATCGACTTCTCTTCTTTTGCTTTCAATTTTTAAATTTTTAATTTTACTGAGATTATCGTAATGGCTCTTAATCGAAATTTTAACAAATAAATTGTAAAAGTATCCTTCCAACGTAAAACTGAATGGAAAATTTCTAGTTCTCAATAAGTGTACGCTTAATTTTGTGACATTGAAATGTTGTAATTTTTGTTTTCTCTCTATTTATTAGGAATTGTGGTATTCACTTTAATTATTTTTTTTTAGAAATTAAGTTTAGAGATATGTAATATTTCGAAATATAAAAAAAAATCAATTAAATTGTTGTTTTTGTACTTATTTTTTAACAAAATATGTTTTTTTTAATGGTGTACGCTCAATTTTGTGAGTAACTGTATGTGACTCCAGCCGAAAAAGTCGATAATTCAGATACGAATTTAAAAAAATTTAAAATTAGAAATTTTCATTCGAAACAATTAAAACTAATATATAAAACCAAATATCTCTAAGTGTGTGTTTCAATTGATTTAAATACGGCATAAAAAGTTGAATATTGAGGTGAATAAAAATGTCAAACTTGTTATCTGGTTCATAACAGCTGATAAAATGTTTATATGCGAAACATTTGGCTGACACAAAATAGTTGTTTGTAAATAGAAGTTTAAATTTGATAAAAATCGTAATTTTTAATAATAAACTGACCGTAATAGAAAGATATATTTTGAAATAGTATTAATTCTAATTATTTTCCATTTTTTATCTTTTATACGTTGGTAATCACGTCAAATAGCAAACATACAATTGTCAACAAATTTTAACCAATTGAAACAGATAAAATGTTAAAAATTCAAAAAAATCTACCACGAATAAATTTTTAACTTTTATGCGACATTTAAACCAATTGAAACACACTCTAATTGCTGTATTAGATATTTGGGGAGGGAAGACGTGAAATGCATTTATAGCTACATATTTAAAAAATATTTTAAATGGCACTTCATCTAATAATTATCATTTAAAAACGGTCAATTTACATGTGAAAAGTATAGGAAAACTCGATTGAATATATCGCACACACAAAATATGAAAAATTCTTAAAATTGACTTAAAATTCTTAAAAATGTAAGTTCTTAATGATACTCACATCTGAATAATATTTTAGGTCAATTTTCATGTGGAGAGTCTGCAAAAATTAGGTTGAATAAAATGAAATGGTTAAAAAATGCACAGAAATACATACTACTGAAATTAGCAGAATATTGGGCTGAAAAACTGCATATCGACATTGCAACCGAAATTGATCAGGAAAACTATTTTATCGACATATTGACGGGCCATCATGTTAATGTGAAAACTGTATTATCGACATTTCAACCAAACTTCGGCGGGAAAACTACTTTATCTTCAGACATATGATGAAGACATCAACAATCATATAAAACTGCAGTATCGACATTTCGGGAGAGGTTTCAACAGAAAACTACACTACCGACGAAATTATAAAAGGAAACGAAAACGGAGATTTTTTTAAAATAAATAAACTAAATATTTTAACAAATTTTAAAATTATATTCAAATCGGTTCTTCGACATATTATGAACATTGGATAAAGCTACCTAATTAACTAACAGCTTCTAGCTTGTGTAAAGTTTGAGGAAGTTTATGTGGGATCATAGTTAGATTTCCGAAACTCTTCAACAAATATCTTTTTCTCATGAAATGATCAACATTCAAAAATTCGTGTAGCTCATATTATTCATCTGTCGTGTAAGCGAGATATATTATTAGGCTCGAAGCTACAAACCTCGAGCCTAATAATATATCTCGTTTAGACGACAAATGAATAATGCGAGCTGCACGAATTTTTGAATATGGATCATTTCATGAGAAATAAGATTTCAGACATGGTGTAGGATAACTATGAAGAAGTTTAACTATGATCCCGGTGATAATTACATACAACTGCCTGAACTTTTAAATTGTAGTACACTTACATGAGAATAGAATTACGTAAATTTAGCGAATTTTTAAATATTATATTTTCATAAATAATATATTTGAAATTTAATAGACATAAAAACATAACCTTAAGAATTTACTAGTACATTTTAATTTATATGCATATTTAAACAAATTTATATAATTTTATCGATTCGATTTACGTATTTATTTTAAAACATTTTGTTAAATAATTATTTAATTTCCATTTAAAATTTGTCGATAATGCAGATTTTGGCTGAATTTTCCGCAAATTAAATATGAACACAGCCGTCTGAATACAGATGTCGATAATGCAGTCAACAGTTTATGTTGAAAATTTATTTTTTCAACTTTTTATTTGATCAGCCATGATACTTTAAACGGTAAATTTTCAAGTTTTATGTGTGCGATCTATTTATAGAAATTTTCGAAATAAATGCCATTGAGTTTTCTCAGTATTAAAACATTTTTTTTATAATGAATTTAATAAAAAGTTTAATTTTCAATAATATACATTGACGAACCGAAAAAAACATTTTTGATTTAAATGAAATTACTGTTTAACACAAAATTGTTTTGTCTACTCTATCGGTGTTTTTATACTGTCTATTTATACGAGTCTGCCTTACCGACTTATACAGGCGAATAATATAAGTTGTTTTTGAAATTGCATTATCGACATTTTCGGCTGATAATTGTTTGTCATTACTGAAGAATCTGCATTATCGACATTTTTCAGCTGGAGCAAGTCAGCTACCTTTAATAGTAGAGAATACTACCCCGACATCAGTAGTATGCATACACCAGAAACTTCGATCACATTTATAAACCTACCACCAACATCAAGAGCATGTAATCAATAGGTGAGAGGCGAAACCCAATACGATTACGAGACATTGAGAGAAACCGTTCAAAGAAATGATTCCCTTTTAAATCCGCAACAAAAATATACCTAGACGGTACGCTCATGAATGTAACAATGGAATAGGCGGTTTTTTTCTTAGATGCTTCCGGTGGAACTCGTAGAACGTTTTTAATATCTTGCACTTGAATTGCACTTGAATTTGTTCCATCAGCTACGTTGTTAGAAGGCCATCGAATAGCTCATTCAGCACTCAAGTTGCCGTTGAACATGCAAACTAATGGAACTCCAACTTGCAACCTTTTGATAAATTCTGCGACGGCCAAAGTGTTGCAGCAAAGCAAACTGATCGTTGAATGAACGCACGATGGCACACAAAAAATCTTTGGTGCCAATAAACGGCACGATGCAAGTTTTACGAAACAACTGAAAGCGGTTTGGTGGTGGGTGCGATGAAACTATTGGCAGGTGATTTTTGACAAACATTGATTCAGCGAGATTGTGTTGCCAAACATTGCTCAAAATTAGAAAAATCATGTTTGGTTCACTAACCAAGATGATGTTGTCAACTACCACCTCATAATCTGCAATTAAAATTTGAATCAGTAATCATTATGTTGCGGAACGTAAACCAGGCACGTCTTTATAATGGCACCCAGTTTTCGATGGCGAAATTAATGAACAATGTTATCATGAACAAAGGCAAAGGCGTTTTGATTTCAAGCATCCCCATGATACCGAAAAACATCCATTCGAATTTAAACGGTTACAATTTCTAGTGCCGCTTGCAATCGCAAGGGCAGTCGTTAAGTGTCCGTGGTATCAATCTTGAAAATCCGACTTTTTCACATGACCAATATTATGTTGGCTGTTCCCATGTCGGAAAACCATCAACATTATTTATATTTAGCTAAGACAGGACAACGTTTGACGGGTCAGCTATACTTTTAAATAAAACTCGGTGAGTTCAAAAACATTTAAATTTTTTTTTTTGTTATAAATTACACATTGAGCTATATGGTTTCAACAAGGAATTATATTAACACAAGTCACAAGAAATTGTTGGTATATCGTTAAATGTACAAACTGGTGCATATCTCAAACCCAGTTGTTGAGTATAAAAAATACTAATACGTTAAAAATTCTAAAAGTTTTCGTAGCAAAACGCAACGCCTCGCAAGTAGTTCAAGGATAAAAATCAAGATGCTTATTAGATAGAAAATCATGCACAATTGATAGCCGCCCGCAACATGATTAAAACTCATTTTGACTGGTGCGCGTGATGGTTTTGTCAGCTGAAGAAATCGGTCATCAATTATGGAATTTTTCCAAAATTGAATTAGGCCAGACGCCATGTACGCAGATAATTCTTTATTTACCTGCATTGTTAGGTATGACCCTTTTTGTACAAATAGTGTCACCGGGAATAAAGTGATCTTCTGCGATCCAATCATATATGGGTTTCCATGTGAAAGCTTGGAATTAGCATAAGCAACAGTATCCCGTGAGGTTAAAACTGCCCCTTTAAAATGCGGATTCCTTACTTTGTCCCAATAACTTTGACGTTGCTCAGGTGGAAATGTAACCACTCGATTTAAAACATTGGGCATCGATTCAAAAAAATGTCGTCCAGCGCCGGCCACATAAAATTTAAAATCACACGCTAACATTTTCTCGATGGTATCGGGCGCGGAAAAGTTTTTCTGCATCTGAAGATAGTCGAACAGTTTGCCTTGATATGAACCACGGATTACAAGGCAGCCAAGCATCCATAACATAGCTAAAGTTCGAGCAAAATTTCGCCTTGGTATTTGGCTGCTCGGTCCTCCTAGAAATATACTTATCATGTTCAAAAATGGACTTGCATTTTGGCGACCAATCACAAAATTGCGTACCGGTTTTGAAACCCATTTTAACGTAAAAATAAGGGCTAGCCCGAACCAAAACTGCATCACAATGAGTAACCATACGGTTGGTCCGAATGGTAAAAATAATTTTTGGAAAGGAGAGTACGGTTGACCCGGCGGAATAATTAGAACTAAATCCGATTGGAAATAATTTATTGTTGAGTCCATTACAGATGAACGAAGTTTAGTTAGTCCGAACGCCCCAATGGTTAAATTTGCTTCATTCTCAACTACCATTCTTGTAGCCCCCGTCGTTGTACCGTTTGGAAATACTTCACCCCAGGTTTTTTTATTTTCCGGCACTTTAATGACCAGTTCAAAATTTAAACGGCTCGCTAGGGTTTCTACCAGAAGCGCTTCGAATCCAGTTATTTTATATTTACTACCGTCCGATTTTTCCACCAGCATAAACGGTGGTGAACTAAACGTCGCTACATATAGAGGGCATTTATGCATATTTCGTATTTTACTCGGATAAAAATTTTCCACCTGGATAAATCGATCGGAAACAAAAATATTTGCAACCACTGGGGTCGTATCATCACATTTATGTTCAGTAAACGGATAGTAGGTGTACAGTAGAGCTGATTTATCCATATCTGGGTTCATGAGCAGTACGTTAATATTCAGGATGCGAGAAGCCCAGGCCCAATTAAAAACTTGTTGAATTAATCTTAGCGACCTCTCTCGGTTGTATGCAGTAACAATAAAAAGATAATATCCGGTCACATCAAAATTTCTTATTGTACTAGGCGTGAAAATTGTGCTAAAATATTTAGTAAAATGTTATATTTTGCATCACTATGTTAACTTGTTAGCAAACCTACCAAAAACTAGTGTAATTATCAATGAACACCACATTATAACGACGTTTACTCGTAACAGGTACTCGACTCGTAATATTCACCGGTTCCCATCGATAGACAACATGACTTTCGGTACGATGCATGATATCTGTAATGATATCCGACTGTTCCAAATAACGTTCGGACGTACTAGACGCCCGACTTATCGACAGTAATGTTGTTTTTGTTGTGAAAAATCTTAGAATTATTACAACCGCCGCTTTGGCGAGTGGTGAAGAAAACACGGTAACTGGAATATTTGTATTGGCATCGCATTTGGTCCAAAAATAACACAACACAATTCCGATCACAAAATATTTCATAACTATTAGGTTTAAAGAATACGTCCGACCACCTCAACGTTTTGCCAATTAGTGTCATATAAATTCTAAAATATTTCCAGCCTGTTGCTATTGCCATATACCTTTCACAGCTAATTGGTTATATAAAACCATTAAATGATTATCGTGTACAGCTAAATTACCTTATTTTGCATTGTTAACAAATTTAAAAAATCATGTCACGGATATTTTGTATTGGAATTTCTAATTACATAACATGATCCGGTGGTGGACAATGTTTGCGCACGCAATATGTAATGAAATGACACATTTCAGGTGCAATGTTTGGATGGTTTGGAATATTTATCTAGATTTGTTGGCTTTTGGGAAAATGACCTTTAATTTTAATTATGTTAATATTTTCTCGTATATATAGTACACAGTGGTTTTCTGAAGATATTCTAATTGTACGGAATGTTTAACCAATTCAGTATGGGTTTTATCGAAATTATTTTTTAGGGTTTCATCATGCAATAGAAGGTACTAAATGGAACCCTGTCCTTAAACGGTATCAAGATGAAATATTGACATAACTCAAAACCCAGCAAGAACTTTCGCCATAAAACAAATTTTGAACTTAAATTTTTTGAGGGGAAGACAACCAAAAGACAATCAAAAATAGATTCGCTCTATTTTGTGTTTGGGGGAAAATGGTTAGTGGCTATTAATAGTTTTTTCTAGAGATTTTGACTCATGTTCCGTTAGCACAGGAAATAGGTTGCTGAATTGCTCATCCAGCAAGCTTGATTGAAACTTCCTAACAAAGGATAACAAATTTGTTGCCTGCGGAATTCGAAAAGTACGAGTATAGTGATAGACTACCGTAAATTAAACGAGAAAGCTAGAGTTGGTACATTTCCAATATAACAAACCGCGAAGATCCTCGACAATTTAGTCAAATCAGCCTACTTTTTAACGTTAGACTTAAAATCCGGCTTTCACTAGAATCCGATGGACAAAAAATAGTAGTCAAAAACAGTATTCTTAACGAATAAAGGTCACTATGAGTTTACTTGGATGCCGTGAACAATGTTTTAAGCGGCCTACTGGGAAAAATCTGTCATGTTTACTTAGATGACATTTTTATCATATGGAAGAAACTGGATGATCAATTAGCAAGAAACTGGATGATCACCTAGAAATCATATTTAAGAGATTGTCAACGTTAAAATTAAAAAATTTACTACAAAGAAGTTACAAAGAAGATCGCCAAAACACAAAAACCTTGCATTCTTTTAATAAAACAAAAATCGGTAGCCTTGCTAAAACCTCTTGGTAATCTCAACCGTAAAAAATACTTTTGGTAGTAGGAAGTTTCTAATGTTCATTTATCATAATAATACGACTTTTCCAATATACCCCCTTCCAAAATTCTGTTTTCTAAATCCGGATCGTGCAGTTAAATTTAATCCTGGTTTTAATTTTTTGTAAAATTAGTTTTAAAATTATTAAAAAAAGGGGATCACGTGCGTTCTGGTCTTGTAAAATCTTCCTACCTTCGTAGTCTCAGTATATCTAATTTCGATGAATACAAAATTTATTAAGTAACAAATATTGTTCAGTCAACGATCTTAGTAAGATTAACCGTTTACTCGAAAGTAGATGTTTTTTAGTTTGGTATAATTTTATTTTTCCTATTTCCTAATTATATAGACTTATATGAGTATAAGCCCGGAATGTCCTCATTTATTCAATAACGCTATGTGTTATGTGCCATAAAGGGTTTAAGCAAAGAATATAGAGCTACATAGAAATTGCATATGGCACAAAATCGGTATGTGGTAGAACTCCTTGTCCGTACAGCAAAACTTCAATAATCACTGTGCTAGTTGAAAAATGTAACAAGCTGGACACCCAGGGGGTAAGCCTAATTCGAGTATGCTGAATTCAACGGTGCTAGTCCCATTTAAAAGTTAGTCCCCATTTTTGAGATATCGGTTTCGACATGTTTTGGCTCTGAGTCAAAATATACCCTCATTTTCACGTTGATAGCTCTTGAATCATTAAGATTTTCGTTATGCTTTCTTCAGCAAAGTTGTTGCGCAGGTCAAGAGCAATAACTTTGCCGAACATATCAAGACCAAAAAACCACATCTAATTTTTTTTTTGCTTTCCATTTCGACGAAAAACATTATTTTTATCATTTTTTATCATTTTGTTGAACTTAAATCGAGTAGAATCGATCGAATAAACATCGCATTGACAAATATAGATAAAATAGAAACTATTTAAAAGAAAGTTAAATCGATTCAATTGATTTGATGGTGATTTTTCCTAAAAAAAAATGCTAAATAATTAACATTTTTCTTCTCTTTGATAAAACAATGGCGTGCCGTTGCGATAGTGGATAAAAATCCTGGATTTTTCCATCCCATCGTTTTAACCAATTACATCACGTAATTTATCACTTTGGACGGCAGTCCAAACGAGTGACGAAAGCACCTACTGTGCTGGAAGTCGAACTCGTATATATACAGCTAGTTTCGAACCTTTTCCCTTTGAAGCCACCAGGATCATGTTATATACCATTGGAAAGGTCTTAAAAAGTAGACCCAAATAATGTATAAAAGCTGGAATTTCTACCAACACTGAGTAGAGATATGACCTTCCGAAAAATGCCCCAAAAAATTAGATTTTCAGGTATAACTGCCCCAAAAAGTGCCCCAATTATTTTTTAACTAGCAAATTATGATTGTAGACGTCAATACCAATTCAACGTCCAAAACGAATGATTTTGACCAAAGTTATGACATTTGGAAATTTCTCTATGACGTCACCATATAATCTTGCTTTGGTATGTATGTTTGTTTGTTTGTCCGTACTTCTTTCATTTGATCATATTTTCAGGGTTTGTAGTACTTGAAAAACTAAGCAACTTTTGTTTTACAACTTTTCGATTTGGCCGCCATGTTGGCCGCGGCCAGCCTCTGAAAGACCATTTTTGGCCATTTTAGCCATACCCACAGCGCTGAACTTATTCGACATACCCGGACATATGCATATCGTTAGAAAGGTATTGACAGATATCAAATAGCATATAAAAAAATTCAAAAAGTTAAGGTTGAGGGTCATTTTGGCCAAAAAACTGAAAAATGCCATATCAGCCGGCCACATTCGGCCAAATTGCTAAAAAATTAGCCAAAAACTTTTGGTTCATATTTTCAGGATTATTAGCCACAAACCTCACCTACAATATGACATCAACCGTTTGTCCCAGAAAATTCGCATATTTTAGATATTGACTTCCATAATTTAAAAGCCACCCTAATTTTTAGCAAAATTTCATTTTTTGGCTCAAATGCACCCTAATATCATCCGTTGCAGTTCATAATGATAGTGAATCAACGTATTACAATGAAACAAATATAAATACATCATATTATTATCATTGCTAAGAGAATTTTTACCATTGACCCTTTTTTCATAACAAAAAAAAAAATGAAAAAACTGATCGAAAAAATCACCAAAAACATTCAACTGATTTGACAGTCTCCTTGCATAAAATCGATATTTTTTGAATTTTTATGATGATTTCTTTATACAGTAGATGTTATCTTCCCTTCCATCGCATAAAGATGAAATATCAGCTAGAGGGTAGCTACCATTAATTTTTGTTTCCAACTAACACATTAAAATATGTATATTTTGTTGTATTGTTTAAAAAATCAAAAATGAATTGCTATCTAGTGTGTGTGAACTGTTTTGACTGACAACAATAAATTGAATCGCAATTCAATTCATTTTCAATTTGCCGTGCCAAAATCGTTGATACCAAATAAAAACCACCTTAACGAGGTAAATATTCGAGTGACGAAAGCCGAATTCAATTCATAAAATTTCTGATATCACAGCACTAACATTCCGAAAAATCGTTGACAAACCGAATGCAATTGTTTTTTTCGGCACAAATTTGATATCAGAAATTTTGTGAATTGAATTCGGCTGTCGTCACTCGAACATTTACCTCGTACAACAGACACGCCACTTTGCATACAAAAAAGTTGAAAAAAATTGAAAAATAATCTGGGATAGAAAAATCCGAGATTTTTATCCGTCGTATGTTTCTGTGATTGGATGGCGCAGTGACATTTGATGGTTGATATATTGATGCAGATGTTTCTTAATTTACTTGTATAATTTATCCACTATCGCAACGGCACGCCATTGTTTTGTCAAAGAGAAAAAAAATTTTAATTTTTTAGGAATTTTTTTTTAGGAAAAATCGCCATAAAATCAATTGAATCGATTTAACTTTTTTTTAAATAATTTCTGTTGTATCTATATTTGTCGATGCGAATTTTATTCGATCGATTCTACTCGATTTAAATTCAACAAAATGAAAAAAATTATAAAAACAGTGTTTTTCGTCAAAATGAAAAGCAAAAAAAAAATAGATGTGGTTTTTCGGTCTTGATATGTTCGGCAAAGTTGTTGGTCTTGACCTGCGCAACAACTTTGCTGAAGAAATCATATCGAAAATCTTAATGGTTTAAAAGCTATCAACGTGAAAATGAGGGTAAATTTTGACTCAGAGCCAAAACATGTCGAATGCGATATCTCAAAAATGGGGACTAACTTTAAAATGGGACTAGCACCGTTGAACTCAGCGTACTCGAATTCGGTTTACCTCCTGAGTGCCCAGCTTGTCACATTTTTCATTTAGCACAGTGAACCTAGGGCTTAGCCAAATCTTAGTATTCTCGGAGAGTTTCAATGGTTACTCGTATTGCAGATTTTGCAGATGTACCAAAAATGTAACACGAGATTTATTTAACCAAAAAAACTAAAATTTACATAAAAAAAAAAAATTATGCACAAGACGTCGAGCTTGGGGATGCTAAAACGACAGGAATAAAAGAGGGATCCGTTTTTAACAATCTTTTAAATTTCCATGTAACCGATAATTTTAGTGTGGATATTATGCATGATAATAGAATTCTCTCATTTGATTTTGCAACATTGTCCAAGAAAAACCACCCCCTATAAAAGAGGAGCATTTATTATCTGGAGCAAAGTTGAGGTATTCTGCTTCAGAAATGAGTGCATTAATTTTCCATCTTAACTGCCTAGTTGGGGATATGGTCCCTTCAGAAAATAAATTTTGGAATTTATATTTGACTTTACGGGATATACTTTTAATATTGGTTACTAGAAAATCTAATAAATCTACAACCCAACTTCTAGAAAATTTAATTGCAGATCACCATGATCAATTTATGAACCTATTTGCAGAACATTTAAGACCAAAATTTCATTTCATAACACACTATCCATATATTATGAATCAAATTGGTACTTTGCAAAATATAAGCTCTATGAGATTTGAGGCCAAACACCAAGAATTTAAAGAAATTTCCACTAAATCCAGAAAAAATTATTATACACATTATGTTTAAAAAATCAACTTAAAATTTGTTATTTACTGTTTAATTACGATGAGATTAGCCTCAAATATAGTAAGCCTATCGTGACAACAAAAACATCTTCTAAAATTGATTTCGATTTGCTAAAAAAATATAATTTGTTGAAAAATCCTTTTACAATTATTAGTACTATGGAATTAAAGGGTGTACTCTATAAAAGCGGTTTAGTTATAACAAGTCAATATTATGAAGATGAAATTCCATTTTTCTTGCTAATTGAACATATTATTGAAATTAAAAATGAATTTATTTTTTGTTGTCAGACACTTGAGACAATTACTTTCGACCCACATTTCCAATTATGTTTTGTAAAAAAAAAGTAATGTATTTCAGTTTTTGTACTTTCAAAAACTTGACATTAAAAAAATATTTAACTTGATTAATTTTAATAATAATATTGTTGTAAACAATATATGAAATAAAACCTAATTTACTATTTAAAAATTATTTTATCGATTAATCTTTTACTAATTTAGGCAGATTTGTCCAAACATTTCAAATTAATAGAACTGTTAATGTCAGTCTCATTCAGAATTATTAGAATTTGCGTTTGCATTGAGACCAACAAAAGCTGAAAAGAATTGAAAAGTTCAGACGAATTGACCAAATACTGCGATGAACATTTTAGAATCCGATATAGGTACCACCACTCTGATAATTTGGTATAAACAATATTGATTGCTCCTTCGTAATATAAAAGCAAACTACTAAGTATTAATCCAATTTACGTCGATCAATACGAGTACAATGTTTAAACTCACAACAGCTTCTATTTAAAATAAACGAAAATCATTTGTATCAAATAATTTAAATAATTTTTCTTGTATGCTACTAATACTCGTATAAGAGTAATTTGCGGTATTTATTCATATAATTTACATAAAATAATAATTGTTTAAATCAAAAATAACTTTTATTTCAAACAATCGGAAAGTATGTATTTATCTTAAATAATTTTAATAATTGTATCAACAAATTTCTCGTTTCTCTTAATCATTTAATATTTTGTAAAGCTAGGAAAATATTTGTTAAACATATCGCCCATTTGCTGGAACAGTGACACAACTCAAAATTTTTAATTTTTCAGTAGAGCGATTTGAAAATATCGCTCAAAATTGTTTGTAAAAACGTCGTTTTTCAAAAGTAAATAAAAATACATTCTAATTAGTTAAAATACATTTTTTTCTATTCCTTGTAGCGGTCACAACGCAATCTACATTGATGTCGAATGCTTGGCTACTGCACAACAAAATAAGTAGATGATGCGCGCGTATAATTATGTACAATTGTTATTTTGGTATACACAGAAGTATTGCGTTACGTAATACCAAAATAACAATCGGATAAACAAAAACTCGGTACACATTTTGGACCGGCTGATTTTACGATCATTATCAGTACCAAACAAACCGAGCTTCAATACGCTTGGTATTGAACAACAAAATAATGTTCAATATAAAAAACAAATAAAATAATAATTCAACATAGTTAATAAATTTATATAGTGATAATTGGTAAATCTTTATATGTGGACACACTGTTATATATTAAATAATAATAATTATTGTATAATAAAGTAAAAAAAATAAATTATAAAGTTGTGGAGTGTTTTATATCTGAGAAGCAGTCATATGTTAGAATCGTTTATTATATGTAGGTAAAAACCTACATCCTACATCCTCAATCGGATCTTAATTTTTATAATTATTTAATATTTTGCAAATTTTCTTAGGATAGTTTTCAGTATCTTAAAATGTTTATTTCTTTTGCGAATTGAGTGATTTTTTATATGGAAGTTTACCTAATTTACTACAAATAACTACACAAGTGAGTATGATTTGATACAACATAATACAAATATGAATTATTAGGTATCGTTTGATTCGAATATCTTAGAAATGAGTGAAATTTGAGTTGTGTCACTGTTCCAGCAAATGAGCGATATATAGTTGGAGAATTTGCGCTAAATGTGGTTGTTGAAATTTATTGTTAGCTGGTAAAATTGTTTGTGGTGAACAATAGTTTTATTTGAGTGTATGAAACCTCACTTCCGGTTTGCCAATTTCCGCTCAATTTCACTGAGACTTCCCGATTTATGTAAAAAACTTTAAAATCAATCCATCCTACACAGTAAATCCGATTGGCATCTAACGAGATGGAATTTGGACAGAAAACATTGTTTTTGTATCAAAAATCGTTATTTCCGTTTGCTAGAATTTTTTTGGTTTTCCTAATCTAAATCTTAAATACATATATAAAAATGGCGCACATCAGTTGAGAATGGCTGAACCGATTTGGTTCAATGTTTGAGCACACAATGTTGTGTTTGCAATTGCCATTAGATGGTTCTTACGAAAACAAATTTTGGGAAAATCTACTGCAAAAGTCGGAAAATTCGGAAAACCGAAAAATGATGTTTTGTACGGGATTTCGCGCATATCCTATCCAGATAGTCTTTTGAAAAAAATGGTAAATCTTAGTGAAAAGCTCGGAAACTTCCGGAAAAACCCGAAAAAAATTGAATTTTTCTATGAAATTTTGAATTTTTTGCATGTTTTGATGATTTCGAACACCATGCACAGCAAAATAACGTGTACGATGCATTGGTCAATGCAGTTGACGAAGGAAACGGCAGAATATTCTTTCTCAATGCTGCCGGTAGAACAGGAACTTTTTTTTGATTGCATTGATTTTGGCCACAATCCGTTAGAAATCTCAAATAACGTTAGCTGATACATTATCGGGAATTGCAGCCACATTGGTGGACGGCACATTATGCATTGAAATTGCGGATGAATATCCACATGAATGACAAGCAAGTGTGCTTAATTGCCAAAAATGAAAAAATTGCAGTTGACCTCGAACATGAGAGCCGCGTTACCGAACGACTCATCCGCTGTTGATTTTTCCAAACAAATGTTGGCGCTTAGAAATGGTCAAATTGCTTTTGATGTTTCGACCAGATTGATTCCGTTTCCCTCGAACTTTGTTTGTTCACGACGTCAAAGGAAGAGCTTATCACGAAATTGTTTCTGGACATCCACCGATCCGATCAAATCGATTCCTTCATTCGATGGGTATCAAAAACAATTAACAGAATGGCAAACAGTATGGAGGATGCAAACGATAAATATTAAAATAGAGCGAAAGCCAAAATTACGTTATGTTTAGCAGGCTACCCTTAAATAATTAGGGAAATTAAAAAAAAATCTGCTGGAATCTTGAAGGGATTGGCAAGAATTATCTTACGTTCAAGCCTTAAAACCTAAAGGAATCGAGGAGGCGTACGCTTCCTTGTGAAAATTCAATTGCAACGAGTTAATTTCCAGTAAGGCAAAAAAACAATCTAACAAAATTAATTTTCAATTGAGGCCGCAAAAACAAACGACTGGCAACATAAACTAGTCAAGGAAACCTTACTCAGTAAAGGAAAAACCCATCCCTATGGATGAGGATACTTCAATGAGATCCAAAAATACATTTAATAAAAAAAAAAATAAATTACCACGAGTTAGCGCAAGAGGTTGAGGAATCTTTGCCATCAGCTGTGAATAACGATCAGCAAGAACATTTTCAAGTGAGGCTGAACTCCGACACGAGAGATTAAACTATCTTTCATATTTAAATAGTGTTATAGCGAGCCATTAAAGGGCAATTTTTAAAATCACATTGTCACCATAAAAAGCTCAAAGAACGGTGACTGGTTAGTCTCGGAGTTCCAAAAATTGAACAACTACACAGATATAATTAATACAGTGGTGAACGATAGCCCAGATCCGCCGGAAAAGCAGAATGAAAAGCTACCATCAACCACAATTATTAGGCATAAAAGGATCACGAAAGATGAAACCCTGTATATACTAAAACGTGCAGATTTTAAAAAGGATGTTGAGGAACAAGTACAGAAAATGTTGGATAGTGGAATAACTAATCTGGGTAATTCCGAAAAAAACGGATGCCTGAAAAAACGAAAAATTGGAGTTGTGATTGACTATTGTAAACTTAAGGAGAAAACGGTGGACGACAAATTTCCAATCCCTCCGATTGAGGAAATACTGGACAGCTTAGGTAAGTCGGTGTATTTTTCCATTTTGGATTTGAAATCCGGCTTTATAATCTTTATACTAGATTCCAATGGACAAAAAAACTAAGGAAAAAAAACGCATTTTCAACCGGCAGAGGTCATTTTGAATTGCTCAGAATGCCTTTCGGCTTAAAAACGTGACTAGTTCCACCGTGCAATGAATAACGTTATGCTGTACCTACTATGATATTCAAACGGCTACCACATTTTAATCTTAAAATCCAATTAGAAAAATGTGAATTTCGGAAATCTAAATAATATTAGACTGGCCATTACCAAAAACCCCGAAGAAAATTAAACGATTTCTGGGACTTTCGAGATTTTATAGATGAAGATGATTGAAAGATTACTCTAAGATTACGAAATTCATGTCAAAATATTGGGAATAAAAATGAATTCGTGCGTTTTCAAAAAGTGGCTATGACTATAATAATTTTTTTTATAGTGATATGATTTCCATTATTTCAGACAGATAAGACATCTGCCGTTAATCACACAGTTTGTATTACTTTGAGTTTCATTTAAAACGTGTTTTTACGGTGTTGAATTTGTCGGATATTGTGATAACTAAACAGAATTTGCGGGAAGTGTTAGTTTTTTGTTTTAATTGGAAAAAGTGCATCTGAAGCACATTGAATGCTAATGGAAGTTTACGGTGACAATGGTCCAACTGACGCTTTCAAAATGTTGAAAAAATGTGTTGAAGATAAGCGTCGTTCGGGACAGCAAAAAAAATCGTAGACGATGAATTAGAGACATTTCTCGATAAAAATCCGATTCAAACGCAAGAGGGACTTGCCGATACATTGGGGGCTACCCAACAAACAGTTTTTGTACGATTGAAATCTATATGGGCATCATTCAAAAGCAAGAGACGAATTGAAACAAAGAGACATCGGATAGTGGCATCAACTTCAAAGACGAACATTCATGGCCAAAACGTTATATTGTGTATCTGGTGGGATGAAAGAGGTATTGTGTACTACGAGCTGCTACAACCTGGCAATTCAATATGTCTGTGAAGTTAGCCCGAAAAATATCCCGAAGAAATGCGATGGCAACACTATAAAACAAATATCACGACATTTTTCAGTGTCATCGCGAAAAATTTTCTATATCACGCTAGTTTTGAATGTCATCCCGAAATTATATCTAAAACTTGACTAATAGACTTGATTTACATTTTTGGGCATTTGAAAGGTGGATCCTTCCTCTACAAATTCCATACCAACCTTGGTCTGTTAATTGATATCTACTATGATTTCACACGACTATATCTAAAATTTGTCTAATAGATTTCATTTAAATTTTTGGGCATTTGAAAGGTGGATTCTTCCTCTACAAATTCCATACCAACCTTGCTCTGTTAATTGATATCTACTATGACTTCACACGACTATATCTAAAATTTGTCTAATAGATTTCATTTAAATTTTTGGGCATTTGAAAAGTGGATCCTTCCTCTACAAACTCCATACCAACCTTGCTCTGTTTATTGATATCTACTACGTCTTCACACAGCTATATCTAAAGTTTAACTTGTTATATCTTTTTACCATTTTAAAAAAATAAAATAATTCTATTTTAGTTCAGAGAATTGTTGTTTTTCTAATATAAAATATTTGAATTAATTTTTTTTTATATTTTATTAATTTTGATTATATTGATGTAGATTATTATAGTGTAATTTTTTCGAGGTGATATAAAAATTTATCACGAAATGTTAAATAATAATAATATGTTTTGTACATATAATTGTAATTGAAAATTTCGTTATACTTATTTAATATTTCAAAACTATATAATAATTTACTATATATTATAGCTAATCTCGTGATATATTTTATTTATATGCAGCAATATTAATTATATATACTTGACTATCAGGATAGTATTAAAATATTATGTGAATATATAATAGTCTTGCCATATTTAACTATAATGGTTTTTCGGGATAATTTTTCGCGCTAACTTCCTAGAGGTCAATTCAATTATGTGCAAGCAATACAGACTACGATTAATTTGTTTGAGCCGTGCATTACGAGAAAAACGACCGGAATATGAGGAAAGGCATGATAAAGTTATTCTTTTGCTCGACAACGCCCGGCCTCACCGCCTCACGTTGCAAAAGTCGTAAAAAAATATTTGGAAACGCTCAAAAAACGAAACGTTTTGCCGAGATGGAATTCAAAAATTGCCTGAGAGGTGAGAAAATATCGTAAGCAGCAATAATTTAATTAATCTGTTCTTTCATTTTATTTTAAAATAAATGTATTTTTAAAGTTAAAAGAACGGACCGAATTAATTTGTACTAGCAATAATTAAATAAAATAATTAATTAAATATTGTTGACTCGACTTATACTTCTCAAGATATCAAGAAATTATTTAGAATTAACTACATTTTTTTTATTATTCAATTTTTGCCATCTGTTCTGGGGCCGAAGCATTCCCAACTGTGTCGCCATTCTCTCTTTACGCCTTTACCTTACGCCAACCACTGTGCCGTTTGGTCGGTAAAAACAATAAAATTAAATAAAACATCACCGCAAGGGTGTTAAAAAAAAATTAAAATCACTCTTGGATTTTATTGTTAAGCCAATAAATTGAATAAAATGAATTGCCAAATGCACCATTCTCATTTGGTTGATTGAGAGGATAAGACCGAATACAAACGATGATGTGATATCAGCGGAAATTCCCGATAATGAAGAAAATCCACTGTTACATGAGGTTGATACAAAAATATGATTCATGGTCCCTGTGGAATATTAAATCCCAATTCTCCGCGTATGGTTGACGAAAATTGTCCACAACGCTATATCTAAGAGAATAAATAGCAAAAATTATTACTGGAAATGATGATTATCTATACGTTATCGCCGCCGATCCACTGATGACAATGGAAGATCGACAATGGTCAAAGTGTATCAACAGGAAATGGGAGTTAATAATCGTTGGGTTGTTCCATTTTCGCCGTTACAATCCTAGACATTTAAAGCACACATAAATGTTAAATTGCGCCATTCCGGAAAATCTAATAATACATTTGCAAGTACGTGAACAAAGGTAGTGGCATGGGTGTGTTCGTAGTTGCTGACGAAAATTAAAACGACGAAATCACTCAATTTCAAATATACCGCTATGTTAGCAGTAACGAAGCGTATATGGACAACGACTGTCGGGTCAGCTAGTTTTAAATAAAAGTCGATGTGTTCAAACAAATTTAAAATTTTTTTTTATTATAAATTACAGATTGAGCTATATGGTTTCAACAAGGAATTATATTAACACAAGTCACAAGAAATTGTTGGTATATCGTTAAATGTACATCAACCTAGTTGTTGAGTACAACAAATACTAATACGTTAAAAATTCTAAAAGTTTCCGGAGTAAAACGTAACGCCTCGAAAGTAGTTCAAGGAGGAATACAATGAAACCTATTAAATAGAAAATCATGCACAATTGATAACCACCCGCGATATGATTAAAACTCATCTTGACAGGTGCACGTGATGGTTTTGTCATCTGAAGAAATCGGTCGTCAATTATGGAATTTTTCCAAAATTGAATTAGGCCGGACGACATGTACGCAGATATTTCTCTATTTAACTGCATTGTTAGGTACGAGCCTTTTTGTGCAAACAGTGTCACCGAGAATAACATGAGCTTCTGTGATCCAATCATATACGGATTTTCGTTTGAATGCTGGTAATTAGCATACGCAACATGATCCCGCGAGCTAAAAAGTGCCCCTTTAAAATGCGGATTCCTTACTTTGTCCCAATAACTTTGACGTTGCTCAGGTGGAAATGTTACCACTCGATTTATAACAGTGGGCATCGATTCAAAAAAATATCGTCCAGCTCTAGTTACATAAAATTTAAAATCACGAGTTAACATTTTCTCGATGGTATCGGCCGCTGAATAGTTTGTCTGCATCTGAAGATAGTCGAACAGTTTGCCTTGATATGAACCACGGATTACAAGGCAGCCAAGCATCCATAACATAGCTAAGGTTCGAGCAAAATTTCGCCCTGGTATTTGGCTGCTCGATCCTCCTAGAAATATACTTATCATATTCAAAAATGGACTTGTATTTTGTCGACCAATCACAAAATTGCGTAAAGGTTTTGAAAACAGTTTTAACGTAAATATCAGGACTAGCCCGAACCAAAACTGCATCACAATGAGTAACCATACGGTTGGTTCGAATGGTAAAAACAGTTTTTGGAAAGGAGAGTACGGTTGACCCGGTGGAATAACTAGAACCAATTCTGATTGGAAATAATTTATTGTTGAGTCCATTACAGATGAACGAAGTTGTGTTATTCCGTACGTCCCAATGGTTAAATTTGCTTCATTCTCAACTACCATTCTTGTAGCTCCCGTCGTTGTACCGTTTGGAAACACTTCACCCCACTTTTCATCATTTGGCGGCACTTTAATGACTAGTTCAAAATTTAAACGACTCGCTAGGTTTTCTAACAAAAGCGCTTCCAATCCTGATATTTTATATTTACTATCGGCTGATTTTTCCACCACCATAAACGGTGGTGAACTAAACGTCGCAACATGTAAAGGGCATTTATGCATATTTCGTATTTTACTCGGATAAAAATTTTCCGTCTGGATAAATCGATTGGAAACAAAACTATTTGCAACCACTGGGGTCGTATCATCACATTTATGTTCAGTAAACGGATAGTAGGTGTACAGTAGAGCTGATTTATCCATGCCTGGGTTCATGAGCAGTACGTTAATATTCAGGATGTGAAAAGCCCAGGCCCATTTAAAAACTTGTTGAACTGATCTTAGCGGATTTTGTTGGTTGTATGCAGTAACAATAAATAGATAATATCCGGTCACATCAAAATTTTTTATTGTATTTGGCGTGAAAATCGTGCTAAAATATTTAGTTTAAAATTATTTTTTTATCATCAGTTTGGTAACTTGTTAGCAAACCTAAAGCTGGTGTAATTATCGATGAACACCACATTATACCGACGCTTACTCGCGACAGGTACTCGACTTGTAATATTCACCGGTTCCAATCGATAGATAACATGACTTTCGGTACGATGCATGATATCAGTAATGATATCTGACTGCTCCAAATAACGTTCGTACGTACTTGATGCCCGACTAATCGATAATAATGATGTTTTTGTCGTGAAAAATTTTAGAATTATTCCAACCGCCGCTTTGGCGAGTGGTGTAGAATATGTGGTAACTGGAATATTTGTTCCTGCGTCGCATTTGGCCCACAAATACCACAACACAATTCCGATTATAAAATATTTCATAACTATTTAAAAAATACGTCCGACCACCTTAACGTGTTGCCAATTAGTGTCATATAAATTCTAAAATATGCGGCCTCTTGCTACTGCCATATAGCTTTCACAGATAATTGATTATATAAAACCATTAAATGATTATTGTGTACAGCTAAATTAGCTTATTTTGCATTGTTAACAAATTCAAAAAACCGTATCGTGTATGTTCTGTGTTGGTATTTCTATTTTAGGTTCAAACCAATTTATTTACAGTAGGTTCAACAAGAACGTATATGGCATAACTGTATTTAAAACTAGATGAACAAATATGGGCAGGGCTAAAATCGATTTTCTATTGGTTTCTCTTGGACGCTCTTAAACAAAAATTAGTTTAACTGCAACTGTTTTTAATCCTTACTCTGTGCATTGGGGTCATTTTCACCTCAACTGGGTTTAAACATGTTCAAATATTCTGGATATGCGATGCCAAAAGTTCCTTCTCTTTGAATGCCGAAGTGTACGTGGGTAAACAACCAAATGAACCTCGTCTGTTGATTACTCACAAAATTTAGTTCAACAAATATGGACACCATTCTTGAACAAAGGCCAAACAATTACCACTGACAATTTTTTTACTAGCTGCATTCTGGCCGAACAACTTTTACAGAAAAAACAACGATCATTGGGACAATTCGACACAATAAACCAGATTTACAAACAAGGCCGAATTGAGAAAGAGAGCAGTGAACTCTTCGCGATTTTGTTTTGATACTAATTTAACTTTGGTAAGCTCATTCCAAAAAAAAAAAATAAAAACGTTCTATTGCAGTTGATAGCAACACAGCGATACAGGAGTTGACAGTTCTTCTAACAAACCAAAGATTATATTAGATTACAACGCCATAAGGAGTGGGTTGATAATCTCGATAAGCTTGGACGGACCTATCCTTCCAAATCGTAAGGACCTATACTTGTAAATATCGAAAAACAAATCGATGGTCAATGGTCTTAGTTTTTAACATGTTTGATGTTGCTGGTGTAGCAGCTTACAACTTGCACAAAAGCGCTAATCCACAACTAACTATATGCGTGGATCGAAAGTCATCGGAGAGACATTTCTTTTTGAAAGAACTGGCTATGCAGTTGGTTCAGGAAAATGTGCTGCACTGACTATCCAATCTACGAGCTTTAAAAAAACCGTGAAAACAGCGATCAATATAATTGGATACAAAGTTTTTGATGTAAGAAGCTCTTCCACAACAGACCAAGCCGAAAAAAGTAATGCATCAGAATAGGATATGTCTAATGAATTTGACTGTGATTTTATTGATTATTTAGATTTTTAAACTATATTAATGTGTAATATTCATTGAGTTTATGAATTGTTTGTTTGAATTAATTTTATTTTTGGAACAACATTCTAAATAAAGGAAAAAAAAATAACAATATCTAATTATTTCTATAAAAATGCACCACCCTGTGAACAGACAACGTCTTGTTAATCTATGCAAAAAGTGAGGGTTCCGAAAGGATCAAAATATCGGATCTAAAAGTCGAAAACATTTGTACAAAAGAGGATTACACGTTCTCCAATATATAAAAATGTTGACGATTTGCAAGATAGAAGCAAAATCGGAACCACTAAAAAAAGGAGGATACGGCCATCATACAGTTATTTGTTGAAAATTCTTTGTTTACGATGGATGCAGCTGTGAAACAATTGGCGAGATAGAATAATATTTTACTAAAAATAATCATACGAAATAGACTTATGGAATATGGCAACGCATATGGAACACAAAAATAAATTGAAAGGCGTATACAGTGGACGAATGAGAATAAAAACAGAGATTGAACGAATATTGTGTTTACCGATGAGTCATCGTTTTGGAGTTTTAATATTAGAAGGCGTGTTTGGCCAACTAAAGAAAAAAAGGATTGTCCGAACTGTGAAACACTCGCCCAAGCTCTATGTATGGGGATGCTTCACCAAGCAAGGTTTTGGTAAATAAACCGTTTCCACACGGAACGCACTTTTCAAGAAAAAAATTTATTCACGAGGTTTGTTACCATCTGTCCTTAAGTAGTTTGGAGCGGGGAACTCCAATCGGATCTTGCAAGAAGACAACGTGTAACGTGCGTTTCATTTACGCAACCCGTATATTGTTTCAACTGCCGGGACACCCTGTTTTATCATTACTATTTTATAGCAATTAATTTGTTATTACGCCTGCGATGTTGGCATGTTGTTGGTATAGTGTTCGTTAGACGGTTTGCTATTATGACTTGCATTATGGGTATATGCACCATTCTCTGTCCGAAAAAAAATCGTACGACAATTTTTATGGCGTTAGCGGATTTTTCTGTTCGTATGGCATATAAACAACGAATAATTTTTTTTGTTGATTGTTTTCCTGTAGAAAACGAAAAATAATTTTAGTCAGTTACAGTTTAGTATTGATTGAATAGAAGTCTAAAGCTCTATCCAAATAAAAGGTTAAATAATTTTGGAATGTGTTATAAAGAATTGAAAAGTTGTATGATGCAAATAGCATGCGCATTAATAGAGTGCTATGTAGGATTTTTGGAACATTCCGAATCCAACGTTTTGTGTTAGTGCATGAATATATAAAAAGAAAATTTTATAAGTTGGAAATGGAGGTCGACATAAATATAGCGGTGTGCCTTTGCTAGAAAAATCGGAAAAATTACACCCGGAAGTACCTGAAACGGGTAACTCAGGTGTTTTCAGCAAAATTTTGTCACGATGCCAGAATGCCATGACAAAATATGTTTATATTGAATCTATGATCATGCGCATTACACCGTGAGAATGACAACATTTATTAAAATTGCCGATGTTTTTGTGATGACACACTGTGATGAGAAAATGAGTAGAAAATTTGTAATTGAATCTCAATCAAACAAAACAGAGAACATAAAATGATTTTACATACATTTTGGTGTTAGGTTAGGTTAGGTTAGAGTGGCTGCTATCGCACACTTAGGCCAGTAGTGGCACATTGTGATACCACAGGATCCTATCTCCCCTTTACTCCCGTTGAAACCATCCAGAGCTACTTATGTAGCGTAATATATCTCGCACTCTACAGCCCGCGAGTTCCGAAAGGCTGTCCATACTGTACACACCTAAGTACTTATGCCTTCTGCATGATAGTGCCGGACACGAGCATAGGAAGTGATCCAACGTCTCCTCCTCCTCTTCGTCCAAACAACTTCTACAAAAGTCATTAGTCTGTATACCCATCCTTCTTGCATGTTCCCCAAAAAGGCAGTGTCCTGTCAGTATCCCTACGACCAATCCTAACTCTCGTTTTCCTAGGGATACTAGTGCCTTGGAGCGCTTCAGGTCCAGTTTTGGCCAAACCTGTTTCGCTACCCTGCACGTGAGAGAGTTGGTCCACCTCTCATTTGTCAAGGCAATTGCCTGCTTACTGAGCGCCAATTTGAGTGCTGCTATAGGCCTCCCCAGACCCGCCCTTCCCGGCTGTATCTGGAGAGTCGTACCGTACCTAGCTAGATCGTCCGCCCTGCAGTTTCCCGTGACGTCCGAGTGACCAGGGACCCAGATTATCTGGATGCTGAAATACTCGCTCATCTCGTTAAGAGATGATCGGCAATCCAGCGCCACCCGTGACTTCAGACAAACCGCCTCCAGCAAAAATTGCAGTGCCTCGTTTTCCAGTATTGATCCGTCCCTCCAAGATTCTCTCGAAGGACAGATGGTCCGGAAACCTTTATCGAAGCACAACGTTGGCTTAATATAATCTAGATTCGCCAGTTCTTCCCTTAGCAATCTAGTTATCGTCGAGTATCCCGCGTGAAGACACTTCCACTGAGAGACAGCCGAGAGTCTCGTAGCCACATTGGCTGCTATCTGTTTACCAAAAAATTCGATTGGAAGAAGGTGGAACATAACCTCCAAAGCGCGTGTAGGTGTTGACCTAAGTGCCCCGCTTATAAGCATGCAGGCCGTTCTTTGCACCTTTTCCATCATTTTTATATATGTTGCCTTCTCCAGAGCTGGCCACCACACGCCTACCCCGTACGTCAGCACTGGTCTTACCACTGCCGTATAGAGCCAGTGCACCAGCTCTGGTTTCAGACCCCATTTCTTACCTATGGCGTTCCTACACGAGTAAATGGCTACATTAGCCTTATTCACCCTTTCCACAATGTTAGGCTTCCAGCTGAGCTTACTATCCAAGATTATGCCCAGAAATCTTGCTCTGTCAGCAAAAGCCAGCCTAATGCCGTTCACGGTAGGAGGGCTAACTACCGGAATTTTATACTTCTTAGTAAATAGTACCAGCTCAGTCTTGGAAGGGTTGATCCCTAATCCACATTTGCTGGCCCATTTCGTAACGATCAGGAGCGCATTCTGCATAACGTCCCTAATCGTACCCAGATATTTGCCAGAGACAGCCAACGCTACATCGTCTGCATATGCTACAACCCCTATCCCCTCTCTCTCCAGTTCCAACAGCAAACCATTCATCACCGCACTCCAAAGAAAGGGGGACATTACACCTCCTTGAGGGGTTCCTCTAACCACCCGCCTTCTAATGGTGGCCTCCCCCAGTTCCGAAGTAATAATCCTGCTTACCAGCATCTGATTTATCAGCCTTATTATGGGGTAATCCACGTTCAAAGGTAGCAGTCCTTCCATGATCGCCTCCGTTTTTACATTATTAAAGGCGCCCTCAATGTCGAGAAATGCTACCATACAGAACTCTTGCGAGTAGATTGACTTCTCAATCATGCGTACCAGATCGTGCAGAGCTGTGTCCACCGACTTACCCTTACAGTACGCATGCTGCGACGTTGCCCAATTCCTGGGATTTTGGTGTTAATAGTTGTGAGTGTAAAAATACAATTTTGTCATGACACTCTTATCTATTTAATATTTAAAAATTAACCGCGTATATGAATTTACTTTATTTTTGATAAAAGTGCATCAAATTTACATCTTAAAAAAAAAATCTTCTTAATTATTTCTTAACCAAAAATTCAATAAAATGTATTCACGTGACTGATTATTCAGTCGAAGGTCAGCTTCTATCTATCTTCTATTTATCTATTATATTAATATTCTTAATAATTTTTTCATACTCAATCCTAAAATAACCCCTAAAGATGATCCGATCCGTTAGATTTTTTTAGGGTAGATCGCCATAAATACTGTGCTGTGCGTGGGCTAGAAAAATCAGAAAAATTCCACCGGAAAGTACCCGAAATGGGTTTCAGAAAAATGTGGTTTCAGAAAAATGGTTTTTGTTCAAATTACTGGCGCGCGATTCAAATTCAAAGTTGTAAGACAGTTGGTACGCGATTCAGATTCGAAGTTACAACACTGTCGGCACGCGAATCAATTTCACAGTTGCTTAATGGTTAACGCGCGATTTAAATTAAAAGTTAATCATGCCAGGAGCAGAGCTCACAATCATAGACGGGTAGTGAGTGCTCCATTAGCTGGGAAAATCATCCTTATGTGTGGTGACTACCTGAAGGCGGGACGCGCGCGAACTTGCAAATCAACCATCAAGTTGAACCCGCTTTGGAAATTGGTAAATTAGTTTACACTCACCAAGAACACGCGGGTCGATGAAGGTGAAAACAAGTTTGCGCAATATTAGCTTTCTGTTGGAAATGGCAATGTTCGAACCGATTCGATCACACTTCCGGCAGACTTCCTCAAAGTGTGATCGATTTCGTGTAGGGTGACATCAACACAACACCAGCCGAGCGAACCATCGAGGAGCGCACCATCCTTGCACCCAAGAATGATGATTGCACGCTAACCAATCAGCAGGTGCAACTCCGCCTACCCGTCAAGTTTCTCAACAAGATTGAAGGGTCCGGATTGCCGCGCCAGGTTATCCCGCTAAAGGTAAACGCGATCGTTCGTTTGATGAGGAATCTAAACACTAGCAAGGGTCGAATCAATGAAACACGCATGCGCGTCGCAAAAATAAACCACTACATTCTGGAATGTGAGGTGCTGACTGGCTTCTCAAAAGGCGTTCTCATCCCACACATTAAGCTCTCACCCTCGGAAGGCATCTTCTCTTTTAAAATGTCTCGCCTTCAATTTCCGGTTCAGCTCGCGTTCGCCATAACCATCAACAAGAATCAGGGTTAAAGCTTGAAGAAGGTAGGAGTGTATTTGCTGGCCATCGTATTTACGCATGATCAGATGTATGTGGCCTTTTCACGATGCCGCTCATTTGACGGACTCGAGGTGTTTATCGTTGAGATAAGCGATCAATCAGCTGATCGGGATGGGCGCATCACAACAAAGAATGTATTTTTTGAAGAAATTCTGTGCATGTAAATTGTAATATATTTTACTATTTTATTATCTACCTTCTACTACTATTTTATTAACCTTTTGTACATTTCTTATGAAATATTTAGATTAAAGTTTGCCTCAGCAATTATGTGCATTTTCCCTTTTGAGATTTTAATATTTAGTTTGAGATTTTTATTTAGTTAAAAATAAACCGCTACATAAAAATATTTTAATATGTTTTAAAATTCAATAAAAAGCTATTGGTAAAAGTAATAATTCATAATATTATTA
Organism: Nephrotoma appendiculata; assembly: GCA_947310385.1. Classification (NCBI taxonomy): domain Eukaryota; kingdom Metazoa; phylum Arthropoda; class Insecta; order Diptera; family Tipulidae; genus Nephrotoma; species Nephrotoma appendiculata. The sequence continues at coordinate 70,173,944 of OX371225.1, forward strand.
TAAAATTATGCATTCTAAATTGTGTTAAATATGTAAACACGTATAAAATGTGTACACATTTCGTATAATTTACGAGAAGACATAACCTTACTTTTAGCACTCGTATAAATTTTTTATTTTTTTTTTGTGTTTGTTTTCGTTTTTTCTTTTTATGAACGTGACTGCCGTCTACAGTTCAAAGAATAAACTGTAGACATAAATTTAATGACATAGCACGCAGTGTGGCCTGTAGTATTCTAGGTGCACTGGTGCATCACAACAAAGAATGTATTTGTTGAAGAGATTCTGTGCATATAAATTGTAATATATTTTACTATTTCATTATCTACCTTCAACTACTATTTTATTATCCTTTTGTACATTTCTTATGAAATATTTAGATTAAAGTTTACCTCAGCAATTGTGTGCTTTTCCCTTTTGTGATTTTAATATTTAGTTTGAGTGCGTAAGTGATCATGTGATCCCGAGCGCGAGTTACATGTAGGACATTGACACCACATGATAACAAAAATACAATTTATAACAAGAATGCACACGAAAACATTTTATTCTAAAAAAAGATCAAAATACATAAATGTTCTCATAAAAAGTGCAAACGAAATATTTTAACAATTTTTATATTTTTTTTAAGAAACGAAATTTAATAGATAAGCATAAATATTAGTGTCAAATTCGAAACACGTTTAAATATGCTTACATTGAAATTTTTACCAAAAAGTTAAAATTAAAAAATTAAATAAAAATTTAGATTTGTATCTGACTCTGAAGAGTTCAGACTTAAAACCAATTTTCAAAAACAACTCTAAAGAGTTTGAAACACGAATACATTAATCTTAAGATTAATGTATATACTTAAAACACAGAATAATTTACTAGTTAACTAAATCTTAAGATAAATAGTGTAAAGAAATAAAAGTGTAAAGTATAAAAATAAATAAAGTTTTTTTTTCGTTCAACCGAAATTAAAATATAAAACTGGCGCAGTTGGTAGGATCCTGTTCTGAAGAAGAAGGATCTAGTGATTGAACTTTAAAAAAAAAAAAAATTAAAAATCGTCTAAATTAAAATATAAGTGACTGAACATTAATAGAAATTAAAAATCGTATAAATTAAAATATAAGTGCCAAAGTTCGCGATACAAGCAACAAAAGTGTAAAAAACAAAAAGAATTTTTTTTATATAAGAAACATAATAAATAAGTGAAATTTTTTTTCTCTCGTGAAAGTTGAAAATGGAAATTGAACAATTAAAAAACGATTTATTTGATCAACAAGAGATCAAAAAAATGGATCAAATACAATGTCTAAGCCAAAAAGTGTTAGAACAAGAAGGTAGAACAAAAGAAATAAAAGTGACAAAGTTCAACTTAACACCTGATCAAATAATCAGAAATTTCAACGAGATACCACCATTCTCTGGTGAAGATTCGTTCAAATTAAAATCATTCTTGAAAACAGTGGAAGATACAGAGACACTGTGTGGAAGCAATAATATCGAACTCAACTCATATTGTTTACGAAAATTAGTGAATAATAAAATCATCGGACAAGCCAGAAATGTGATCATGGAGATTCCAGACCATCAGCGGACGTGGAACGTCGTAGTACAACAACTTAAATTGAAGTTCCGACCCAAACACACAACACACCAATTGCTTTTTCAAGCAAAGGATCTCAAGGTATTTAATCTTAAAGATTTGTTTAATAAATTAAATAAAATTAAATCACAATGTAGCGAAATTTGTGATTTCGACGAAGAAGATATATTCACTTATGATTCCATTGATAATGAATTAGTAGAAATTTTGAAATCGAAGTTAATACCGATTGTTCAATTACAAATCGCAACAGATAAATCTTTGTTTGAATTGGATAACTTATTATGCAAATCAGAAATTTATCTAGCGGAAGATGTCATTAAAATTGAGTATAGATTAAATAAAAGTAAAAATATCTTCAACAATAAACCAGTTATTAGCAATAAGAAAAATGATTATGGTATACCAAATTCAAATCAATTCAATAGATTTAACCAAAATAACAATTATCGAAATAATCATAATAATTATCAAAATAGGCATAATTTGTTTAACCAAAATAGTAATTATTATAGAAATAATAACAATAATAATAGTAACCGAACAGGACAGTACAGATTTAATACAGAACAGAACAGATTTAATACAGAACAGAATAGATTTAATACAGGACAGTACAGTCGTCAATTTAATAACAATAGAAACAATTTCGTTAGAAATAATCAACAAGAACATGAACCTATGGAAGTAGATAACATAACTAGGGTTCGCGAATTAAATCAAGAGGTAAATTTTATAGAAGAGCCTCGGACAACCAATTACCCATAATAAAATTAACATTTGAAGATTATCCCATTAATTGCTTAATAGATACTGGCTCGGATACCAGTTTAATAAAACCTAATATTCTAAACTATAAAATATTTAAACTAGAACAACCAATTATGTATAATTCCCTAGGTGGACCAAACTACGTAACAGAAAAAACAATAACTCCCATCCCAAAAGAATTAATCAAATCAGGCACACTCGAGTGGAAAATATTCCCTCTAAAGAGTTGGAAATACGATGCCATAATAGGTATCAATTTTTTAAAAGCATTCGAAGTGACTATTGATATAAGAAACGAATATATAAAAATATTCAATGAACACGTAATTCCATTTTTAGAAATTAATTATCCCAAAGAATTTACTGAAGTAAATTACTTAGAACCAATAATAAACCCAAAAGAGGAAATTATTAATAAAGTAAATCAAAAACATTTAAATCCCGAAGAAAAACAATATTTAAAAGAAATTCTATCAAAAAATAAAGATTTATTTTATAGCGAAGGCGAAAATTTGACCTTCACTCATGAAATAACTCATGATATAAAGTTGAAAAATGATAATCCCATTTATTGCAAAATCTATAGATATCCCCAAGTACACGAAAAGGAAATCGAACGACAAATCAAAGATATGCTAGAACAAGGAATAATTAAAGAATCAAATTCACCGTATAACTCACCCCTTTGGATTGTTCCAAAGAAATTGGACAATTCTAATATAAAAAAATGGAGAATCGTTATAGATTATCGTAAATTAAATGAAATTACTATCGACGATAAATTCCCAATTCCCAATATCGAAACCATTCTAGACAAATTAGGTAGAGCACAGTACTTTACTACTCTAGATTTAGCAAAAGGTTTCCACCAAATATTAATGAACAAAAATGATCAAATCAAAACCGCATTTTCAACTCCATTTGGTCATTATGAATATGTAAGGATGCCTTTCGGGTTGAAAAACGCCCCAGCTACCTTTCAACGACTAATGAACTCCGTATTAAGAGAATTTATTAATAAAATTTGCGTGGTGTATCTCGATGATATTCTCATTTTTAGTACATCTATCGAAGAACACATTTTAAACATTAATAGAATCTTTAACAAGTTAAGGGAAGCAAATCTGAAAATTCAAGTAGACAAATGTAATTTTTTCTGTAAAGAAACAGAATACTTATGGCATACACTAACAACAGAAGGTGTAAAGCCAAATCTAAAGAAAGTAGCCGATATTACCAAATTAAAATTGTCCGAAACAACAAAACAAATTAAGTCATTCTTAGGAATAACTGGCTATTACCGAAAATTTATTCAAGGTTACGCTAAAATTGCACAACCTATGACAAAATACTTAAAGAAAGACGCAAAAATTAATAAATTAGATCCAACTTACATAAATGCATTCGAAAAATTAAAAACTTTATTAACCACCCATCCTATTTTAAAATACCCAGATTTTAATAAATCACACAGACGCAAGTCAATTTGCGATCGGAGCTGTGTTACTTCAAGAAAACCATCCTATTGCTTACGCAAGCAGGACCTTAAACGATCATGAAACCAAATACAGTACTACGGAAAAGGAATTACTTGCTGTAGTATGGGCTATAAAGTATTTTAGGCCGTATATATATGGAAAGCAATTCGAATTGAATACGGACCACCAGGCACTCAAATAGTTGCACACCAAATATTTAGGTAAGGACCTGAATGCCAGACTCCAAAGATGGATATTATCACTTGGAGAGTATAATATCAAAATAAATTACCTACAGGGTAAAGACAATAAGATAGCAGACTTTTTAAGTAGAATAAATACGGATATTAATGAAATTAACAAAATCGAAACTGTACTCGAATCTAACGAAGGGAGACAACTCCACTTACTTCCAAAATATGAAATAAATAACGAAGAATTAGTAAATAACAATATAACACTTTTAGAAACAATAGTAAATAGATTTAAAACACAGTTAATATTCACTGAAAACTTTGCAGAAGAACTAGAAAACATTTTAGGAAATAGAAGAATCAACATTAACCCAAAAATAAACAGAAATGAGTTAATAAATAAATTAAAAACATATTTGTCAGGAAATAGAGTAGCCATTCATACCAAAATCCCAGATAATGAATTTCATAATATACAACAAACGTTAATAGAAGAATTCCCTAATATTAAATTTATTAGATGCACTCAATTCGCTCAAGACGTATAATCAGAAGATGAACTAATCAGGATAGTTTCAATTCATTATAAAGAACAACAACATCCGGGAATAATTCCTTTGTACGAATATCTTAAAGATAAAATTTACCATCAAAATATGAAATTAATAATCAATAAAATCACCAATAATTGTGATACTTGTAATAAGGCAAAATATGATAGAAACCCCATAAAACCTAAATTTAAATGCACTGAAATGCCAACAGATAAAAATCAGATAGTTCAGTAAATAAAAAGCAATCATTCTTAATTTTCATAGACAAATTCTCCAAATTTGCAACAGCTTACCCTTTAGAAAGTAGGAACAATTTAGAAATAATAGAAAAATTCAAAATGTATCTCAACCATAAGAAACCACTAAAAATAGTAGCAGATAACGAATTTAGCCATGTCAATATTAAAGAATTTCTAAATCAGGCAGAAATTGAATTACATTTAACCAAACCAAACAGTCACACTGGAAATGCAGATGTAGAGAGACTGAACAATACGTTAACCGAAAAGTTAAGAATTCTTAATTTAGAAGAAAATAATCATGTAAGAATTCAAATGCTAGAAGCTATTAAATGTTACAACAATCAATACCATTGTACCATAAAATATATTCCAGTAAAAGCTGAAGAAAACTCACAAATTAAAGAAGAAATTTATAAAAACTTAATAAACACTCAAAAGAAAAGATTAGTAAAGTATAATAAAAATAGGGAAGATTACGAAGAAACTAGACAACAGGGATATATAAAAAATTACAAATCTCTTAGACATAAAGACGAACCAAAGTTTAGAAAACATAATTTAACGAATATACATGCCATTAATATTAAAAGACCGTTAAAATTTACAGATTATCTAACAATATTATTACTGACAATAACGATGACAATTACTCCGATTCTTGCTCAACTACTAGTCGAGAAAATAGAGACTAATTCAGGATACACAATACTGAGGGAGACAGAAATACTAATACCGGAAACATATAACTATTCCTTACATATCGTAGACTTAGTACCAATAGAAACAACAATATTAGAAATTAAAACACTAATTAAAGGAATGATACCAACATTTATAGAATACAATATTAAAACACCATTTATAAAAGAGTTAGACAAATTACTATATAAACTAATGACATTAAAAGACGGACACCATACGATTAGGAAAAGAGGACTAATAAACTTTTTAGGGACAATTAACAAATGGATAACCGGAACAATGGACGACGAGGACAGACAATTAATTAACGAACATTTAAATGTAATAGATAATAATAATGAATTAATAGTATCCAATATGAACAAACAAATACAAATCAATAACAATTTTAATAAAAGTATAAACAAATTGTATGAAACCATAGTAGAAGATAAAAAATTAGTCAAAGAATTTATCGAAGAAAAAGAAAAATATAATTCGATGAAATTAATAATATTTGATATAAAATTGAAAATTCAAGAGGTAGATAGAATTATTAATGATCTACAAGACAACATAATTTTTAGTAAATTAAATATCATTCACCCCTCATTATTAACAATTCAAGAAATTATTGATTATGAAATAGACGCTAATAAATTAAAAAAATTTGAAAGTAGGCTTTTCCAAGACAACTACAAATAAATTAATATTCTTAATCAAAATACCATATAGTATGAAAAATGTAAACAAAAAAATAATTATCCCTCTAGCTAATGAAAATGATTGTAAATTAATTGATTGTAGAATTATCGAAACAATCGAATTTAATGATAAGTATTATGAATATGATGAAAGTAAATCTATAAATTACTTAAGTAACTTAAAACATTGTATCTTAAGTAAAAACTGTGAAAAGATAAAAAATTGTAACACAGAAATTTATAATATTAACGATAATAGTTTAGTAATACAATTAGCAAATAATCTAACGTTAACATCAAATTGTGATGAAAGACAATTTATCTTGGATGGAAATTATTTTTTAAAATTTTATAACTGTACCGTTAATTTAGGAAGCAAAACCTTCTATAATAATATTAAAGAAATAAAAGATAATTATATAATTCCAAATCTAACATATAAACCTACAAATAGTACATTAACATTTAAAGAAATAATATTAGAAACAAATAAGAACATAGAAGAAATAAAACTTTTAAAATATCATAGAACTTTTGTATATTCGGGAATAAGTATAATTACAATAATATTAATAATAATGATAACAATATTAACGATTTATAAATATTATAAAAGAAAGAATTTTAAAGTAAAAATAATAAACAGAATCCAGGAGGATTCTAACCTCAACGAAGGGAGAGTTACATGTAGGACATTGACACCACATGATAACAAAAATACAATTTATAACAAGAATGCACACGAAAACATTTTATTCTAAAAAAAGATCAAAATACATAAATGTTCTCATAAAAAGTGCAAACGAAATATTTTAACAATTTTTATATTTTTTTATGAAACGAAATCTAATAGATAAGCATAAATATTAGTGTCAAATTCGAAACACGTTTAAATATGCTTACATTGAAATTTTTACCAAAAAGTTAAAATTAAAAAATTAAATAAAAATTTAGAATTGTATCTGACTCTGAAGAGTTCAGACTTAAAACCAATTTTCAAAAACAACTCTAAAGAGTTTGAAACACGAATACGATAATCTTAAGATTAATGTATATACTTAAAACACAGAATAATTTACTAGTTAACTAAATCTTAAGATAAATAGTGTAAAGAAATAAAAGTGTAAAGTATAAAAATAAATAAAGTTTTTTTTTCGTTCAACCGAAATTAAAATATAAAACTCGCGCGCTTCCTGTTTGAAATATGAATATTTGACTTGACACCGTCTAAGATTTAAAGTCGTCTAAGATTTTAGCCGTCTAAGATTTAAAAATTAACCACCTATAAGCTTTTACTTTATTTTTGATAAAAGTGCATCAAATTTATATCTTAAAAAATCTTTTTAATCATTTCTTAACCAAAAATTCAACAAAATGTATTCACGTGACTGATTATTCAGTCACAGGTCAGCTAGTATACTATTAGTGATATAAATTGTGTGGTGCTACGATAAATTATGGATTCCATTAACGATATAAATTGCAGCGGTACTACAAAAAAACTATATGAGAGCCGATGGTGTGTGCTGAAATCGTGCGTCGATAATTGGTGTATGAACTAGTACCTGTGCCTACTTCGGTTATATTATGATATTGGTATAGTCAGAGCCGAATGCTGGTGGTCAATTAAGGCAACGGATGAGCCTTGCTGGAGATTTGGTGGCGTTTTCTTTGTGTCTTTGGTATCCAGAGCCATTTTGCGGAGCGAACGGTTGTCAAGTCAAGGGACAATTTGTAAATGTAAATTTAGCATTGCTTGAATTGCCTAGGGACATTTTGTTAAAAATTGATTAATCGCCGTTGTTTCTTTTTGTTTTTATATCTAGCTAGAATTTACGCTCCAACGAGATTTGCCAAAACAACATTTTGAATTGCTAAAGTCATTTTGCTCAGTTAGTTAAATATTAACCAATTTAAAATATTGCTTTCAGTTTTTTCTTTAAATATATTATTCTTTTCTATTTTTTTTTTATTATTATACTATATAATAATAGCTGTATTTTGTTGAGAATTAATTATTTCGAATTATTTTAGAATTATTTAATTCTCAACAAAACAGCAAAAAATGTTTTTTCTGTTGGTAGTATTTTGTATTTTCCTATTCTTAATTATAACACAAAATATAATATAAAAATTTTAAGAAAATATTGACCACAATACGAATACAAATGTCGCTTGTCATAAATGTCATTAAATTTACAACACCAACTTAAAAACAATAAAAAACAAAAAAATGTTTTCTGGTGGCAAATACGATAAGTAACTTTTGGAATTAGAATTAAATAATTCCAAAAAAATTTTGGAATTAGTTTATTCTACTGGGAATTATCAAATGCAATTGTTGTTGTAAATTCTCAACAAAATACAGCTAATGATAATTACAATATTTGTGATTTTTTTTGAATTTTTTTTTTTTTAATTTTGCTTTTGTTAATAAATATAATTTTAAATATGAACATATCTGGCCAATTTTATAAGCGTGAGTGAGTAAAAATGGATGAAGCGTGATTGGAGGGAATGAGGTAAGTTTTGGAGAGAGTCGGAGTGTTTCCCTTCTTACCTTATGTTTTTCTTATTTCTGAACGGGTTTTTGTATTGTGACCCCTTCAGTGAAGAACCCTTCACTGATTGAGCTAGCGGTAAAACAAAAGGAGTCTGTACACTGGGAGGGTCACATTCGACTCCATCATCAATGGAAAAGTACACTAATGTTTTCCTGTTTTGGCAACGGCATTCTGAACCCAGTGTCGTTTGAAACGATCAAAAACACCATAGTATACTGTTCAAAATTTAAAATCAAAAGGGGCATCACAACATTGAATTGGCCATCTCACTCACCGAATTCCAATCCGAATTATGAAGACTAGGCTGAAAATATATCACATAAAAATTATCAGCGCTCTAGCGCAAGTTCCCTAGAAGATATGGAAAAAATTATCACCACAATATGCAGAAAAATTAGTTGAACGTATGGACAAAAGGAGCAAACCAATCATTAATAGTAATTTTGAATTTTTTTTTTTTTTTTGGCTTATAGATGACTAATGTGTAAGAATCACAACAATCAGTTTCGAACAGATGAGACTAATGATTTGAAAAAATCAATCTTCTCATCAGGTCGCGACGACTGATGTTGTTTATTACATTGAAATATTGTAATTCGCTAGTAGTACAACTACATTGTATTGCTCTATATATATAGACAATATTTCAATGTAATAAACAACATCAGTCGTCGCGACCTGATTAGAAGATTGATTTTTTCAAATCATTAGTCTCATCTGTTCGAAACTGATTGTTGTGATTCTTACACATTAGTCATCTATAAGCCAAAAAAAAATTCAAATTTATCCGCGATCCAGCGTTAAAAGGAAAGAAAAATGTATGGGGTGGTTGGGAAGTTGATTGTGTATAAGTAGGTGTCGATTATCATAGTCGTTGTCATACAGATTGACGCAAATGGAAGAATTTCCTACGGTTGTGTAATTAATTCGAGAGTGTTGAAATAGACCAATATACGGAACAATTACAATACACCATTACAATTGATAAAAACCAAAGTATATTAATAGTAATGTTGACTTTACTATCTAGTTGGTATTTACCGTACACGCTTTTGTTGCACATACTGTATTTATTGATTTATGCTATTCAATCAACTAATTACAGATATTATCGTATTGCAATTACCTTTGAGTAAAATAGATGGGTATAATTTAAATTAATAATTATAAAACATAAAAAATAAAATAAACAATACATAATAATCATATATTATGTAAAACATATTAAAAAAATAATGAGTAAAACATTATCAATAAAAATTAGAAAGTTTAATTATATAAATTATTAAGCATAAGCTTTTTTATTTCACCATTTATGGAAGCTGTCATGCGGTCCAGGAGAGGGAATACTTTTTATTAATAAAACTGTTTTTTTGTTGTTTATTTCTATGTTTTAATTCGATTTTACCCCTAATTTTCATGCTGACATTCATTCGTTCATTTCAGCTGAATTCATACATCAAGTACAGCAAGCCTCTGGGTGTCTCTTATCCGTACAGTTAGCTTCAATACCACGCAATTAATAGTGACCTTCGATGTAACCAGCGCAATTCCCAGATATTAATTTTTGAATGCTTTGATTAATGTGTAAAAGACAAACCCGATTATTAAAAATCGTGGGTTACACATCAAGTGAATGACGCGTTATAATAAAACTAACTTTACTCATGGGGAAGATCTACCGAAAATGTTTGCAGATTACGAGTCAACAAACCGCACAGTATCCTTAAACAGTTTGCAAATGGCTTTTGGTTCTATTGTAATACATATCAGATGCTGTGGCTAAGATACGCTCGCTATAAATAAGTTTTCTACCACTACGATGTGTTTAAGCCAACCAGTGTTTAACGAAGTTATTCCAAAATAGATATTTCAAATTAATCGAACTTTTTAACCTTTTCATGTTTTTTGTACATTATTATGCTCATCGATTTTAAACGAACGGATCATGACTATGGATGTATTAATATCTTGCTCTATGCGTTTATTCAATAATTTATTCTTTTTTTTTTTGGTTTTTTCCGTTGTGATTTTGTAAAAATACTCTATAATTAATTTAGTATTGAGTGAAAAGTTATCGTGGATACACGTGTAATTAAAATGTGGTTGTCATATTTATAAATTGAATTTAAGGTAGTTTAAATAATTTAAAAGTATAATATTAGTTTATTATTTTGTTAGCACATGTTTAAATTTCAATAAAATTTAGATTTTAGTGCAATTTTTTAGAGAGTGTTTGAATAAAAAGAATACAAAAATTGATGTACATAATTTTGTACAAATCGTTCTTATGTACATGATTATGTCCATGAACACGTTTATGTACTTTACGATTTGATGGTAGTTTAATTTTTAATTTTGTTCCTTAAAAAAATGAGTTGAAAATGCCGTACTGAAAAAGAATTAATTAATGTAGTAAGCACTTGGGATTTAGATTTAGAAGATTTCATAGACCCAGAACTAACTGAAGAAGATGAATTTGAAGAAATTGAAAAGAATAATCATATTCAGCCGTAGTTTTGGCAGAGACCGAGAACGAAGAAATCTTAATAGATTCATATATCAACCTTAAAATAATTGATAATTTGGAAGTGTTACAATACGCAAAAAAACAAAATATAAAATGGAGCCGCCGTCAATATGAACCAGTTATTCTTAATTTTGTACCAATGAAACATAATAGAAACCGTCAAAACACCTTTGCAATATTTATGAATTATTTACCGGAAACCATTTTTGAAGAGATCGCTTTTCACACAAATTTATATGCCCAGCAGAATATGGTTGTTGGAAATAAACATGCTAACAAGATGGAAATAAAAAAACTATTTTGATTACAAATAGCTATGGCATGTTTTAAGCTACCGAAAATTCGTTTATATTTTGACAGACCACTAGGAATAGAAATGTTCCGAAACACGATGACCAGTGATCGATTATTTCAGTTGCGTAATAATATATACATATATATTACGAATAATTTGGAGATTCCCAAGGATTGCACAGACCGATTCTTTAAAGTTCGGCCATTCATTGAGTCCATTAGATATATTTAGATAATATTCAGGAAGTTTAAAGGAAGCGTTTTAGTAAAGCAATGCATGTGAGGTAAACCTAGTCCTTTGAGAATTAAGGTATATGTACTCTGAGGAAAATCAGGTATATGCCATATGATTTTTTTTTATACCACGGCGGGAATTCAGGAATATGCAACAACCATATAACAAAATTAGGATTTGGAGTGGCCGCCGTTTTACATTTGGCAAACCTTCTTAAAAATACTGGGCATATTTTTTATTGTGATAATTCTTTCACAACTTACCAACTTTTAGAAATCCGACGAGACAAACAAGTATTTACATACGTCCCTTTAAGCTAGCAGCAGAACATTATAAGATAGTATGGATAATTATAGGCTAATTATAGGCTAATTAAATGTTGCATTAAACATTTTTGGGCTCCACCCCTTCCAACTAAAACGCGGGTGCTGCTAGCTTTAAAAAAAATTATCAGAACCCATATCAAAAACTGATTTAAAAAAATTCGAAAATTAAAGGTTAATTTTAGGCTAATTAAATGCCCTATTTAAATTTTTTTATTCTGCTCGATCTAGAAAATGCAAAAGGCTTTATTCCTTCGAAGCTAGAAAAACCCAAATCAAAAATCGGCTCAAAATCGAAATTAGAACGCAAAACAAGATCTATATTGATAAGCAAATAATTTTAGGCTCACTATGGGCAATTCAAATGCATCATTAAAAAAATTTGGGCTCCACCCGTTTTTGACCTTCAGATCATTTAATCTAAAGCCAGCAGAACCCAAATCGAAAATCGGACCAAAACTGAAATTAAAATACAAAACAAGATCTATCAATAAGCAAATAATTTTAGGCTCACTATGGGCTAATCAAATGCCCCACATCCCATTATACGATCTTGTTTTGCGTTCTGATTTCGATTTTGGTTCGATTTTCAATTTGGGTTTTGCTAGCTTCGAAGTGATAAAGCCTTTTGCATTTTCTAGATCGAACAAAATAACAAAAATTAAATTGGGCATTTAATTAGCCTAAAATTAAACTTTAAATTTCCAATTGTTTTTAAATCAGTTTTTGATATGGGTTCTGCTAACTTTTTCTAATGCTAGCAGAACCCGCGTTTTAGTTGGAAGGGGTGGAGCCCAAAAATTTTTAATGCGGCATTTTATTAGCCTATAATTATCCATACTATTTTGTAATGTTCTGCTGTATGGGTTCTGCTAGCTTAAGGGATGTATATACACTTCGAGTTCAATACGAATTAATAGATTTGGCAAACCACCAATTTTACAGACGAGAACTAAAGAATAACGGGATTTTCCGACAAGAGCTGACGGTAAATTAACCATTGTAAAATGGATGGATTCAAAGCCAATTTATACGTAGTGTCAAATTTTGTTGGAGTTGGAAATGAACAGGAAGTAAGAAGATAGGACAAACACACTAAATCGTATATTAGTGTAAAACAACCATAAATAATAAAATTTTATATTAGTTGGCTGGAGTACAAAAAATACTGCATTTCAAATAAAATGAATAAAAAAAATGTTAAATTTACTACATTTCAGCGTGTATTTAGCACAATCGTTGGTACAAGCAAAAACCGATCAACCTTTAAAGACCCAAAATGCCAATGCCTCCACTTAAAAAGGAGGATGAAACCTAGGCAAGAGGTTCTAAAGAGAAGGCTGATCTGTTTGCGGAGTATCTCGACGATACCTTCCATAACCACCGCCAAGACTAACCGGCTAGTGCAAATATAAAATCAATTCACAAGCTAGATGATTTTGATATACGCCCAGTAACTCTCAAAGAAGAAGTAAAAAGCAACATCAACGTTAAAAAACTCTAGGGTATGCTATTACTAGACAAATAATCAAGGCCCAGATAAAAGATTTTGAAAACTATAATTACACATAATCAATGCAAACTTTCGGTTAAAATATGTTCAGTGGCAGTGGAAAATAGCAGAAGTAATCATTAGAGCAAAACCTGATAATCCACCTAACAATAACAAAATCAACAGGCCAATTTCATTTGCTGCCATTTATGCCAAAACTCTTTGAAAAATTATTACTGAAACGACTTAAACCAATAATTGAGGACCGACAACTAATTCCTCCACATCAATTTGGATTCAGAGAAAAACATTTCACAATTGAACTGGTGCATAGAATAACCAAAATTATTGAAAGAACGTTAGAACGTAAAACAGTATGATCCAGCTTATTTCGGGGCGTCGTCCAAGTATTCGATAAAATCTGGCATAAAGGACTGGAATTCAAGCTGCATATAGATCTGCCGAGGCAATTCTATGCCATACTAAGATCTTATTTATCTAACAGACATTTTCGTATGAGATATGAGGATGAATAATCAAAGATGAAATAAAAAAGCCTACCGCCAAATACGACTTATGGCTCCAGGAATACGGAAACCCCTATATTCGCCATATGATAGATAATTCTGTCGTTGAAAGAAGACTCCAAAGAACGAGGCCCCTTGGCCTAGTAAACCTACCAAATTAAAATTAGTATTTTAAATAGATTGAATTAATTATGGGACTAACCATTGGGTTTCACCCCAACAAATTGGTTGTAATTAATAAAGAAAAAAAACGTGTTTGTTTAATGTAATGGATGTCTAATATTTTTAATAAAATGCCAAGAGCAGTATGATGACGATCAACAATAGTTAAAGGTTCTAAACTTTGCGAAACCCTAATTCCATGGAAGCTCCATGTCAACCTGTACATTGGACGCGGACGGTGGGTAGGCGCTGAACTTTGCACTCCATCTGAGGGTATTAGTAGTGTTTATTAACATCACCGATTGTAATCGATGATGAAAATTCGATTTGCATCTAGCCTCTGATGGGATTCGAACCCAGTATCTCCCGGTCCAAGAAGCTTTATCCACTGCTCCACTTGTCCGGCTGGTTCTAAATAATTAGAATTACTTATACCGGCTACACTTAAATACAATGAGCCTAGTTTTTGATAATTCTAATTTACCACATCTTACAGTGCCTTCAATATTTTCCAACACATTTGTAATATTGATGTAATCAATAAAGTAAATATTTTTTAAAATCAAAGAGAAAATTTCGCAACTTGTTTCAGGTACAACATGCACCACTAAATTTCAACTTCTATATGGTTGTGTTCGATATTATTAGTTAATCAGATTAAATCTTTGACTTTGAAGCCACACGTTCTATTCTTCAATTTTCTTTATTTTTAGATGGCAAACTACAGAATATTATCAAACTTGTCACTTATGAATGCTTATGTTTCGGAATATTCGTTCTGTGTTTATTTATGAACCTTCAGGTTTTTGCCAAACATCTTGATATACAAAAGCACTGTTTCAATTTATATATCACGCTCATTCAAAGCAGGTGGGAAAATTTAGATTTCCAAAAAATTGTTTGCTGTTTCTTGCTCAGATTACAATGTTTGGATGGTTTGAAATTTTTTTGTAGAATTGTTCGTTTTTAGGAAAATGACTTTTAATTGTAATTATGTTAAGTTTAGTCAGGATTGGTAACTATAGTGTATATCTTTTGCTCACTTGGTAATACAGCCCCGAATACTTGGACTCGTATGGAAATGATGAGTTGTTAACGAATTTTCACAATAAATTATTAAGTAGTGATGACCAAACGAAAACAACTAGTGACCAATCCTCAGTGACAATTGACTAATCAATTCCGATTGTTGGATTTATAAAATTATTAGTATTGGTCAAGTTTTTAACCCCGATCAGTAAATGGGATATTCCAATTGGATTTTTTATTAATTTTGTAAAATGAAGTTCCCTAATAATCGGAGAATCTGATTTTATTGAATTAGTATAATTTTGATTTCATTTTTTCGCAATAAAAACTGACCCATTCGTGACCAAACCCTAAAATATGGTGAACAATCCTGACCTGACGATAACCTAACGAAATTTGATAAAAACGGTATGATTTTCTTGCAATGAGGCAACACCCGTGAATTAAGTGATCAAACAGTAAAAACTAGTGACCAATCCTGACCAAACGACATTGACTAAACGAATTCAATCATCAATTTTTACAAAATGTAAGGCATTCCTCTCCCATGTATCTTTCTGGGTACTCTCATTTTACGGAATGTTTAGCCGATTCAGTACGGCTTATATCGAAAATATGTTTTAGGGTTTCTTCATGCAAAATGGAACCCTGGCCTTGAACGGATGCGTATCCAAGGTCTTGGATATGGGTCAAGAAAAACTGCTACTATATTCAAAATAAATTTCTGCCAAAGCGAAAATTCTAAATAGAATACCAGTCTGTAATACAAACTAGGGGCTGGCCCTATTTTGTTTTGATTTCGATAGGCTTTAGAAAATACATAATTTGAAAATAAGAAGATTTGACTAATGAAAAACGATTTGAAAATCGATATCTTGAAATCCAGAATTTATAATTATCCGGGATTTTGAATTCTGAGTTCTTGCTTTCCGAGAATTTAAAATTCGGGGTTTTGATTTCCATTCACTAATAAATCTGGGCATTTCTGTTGTGTTTCTCCTTTCCGATTTCTAATTCGATATAAAGTCGGTCTGCTTATTTCAGTTCGTCGCTCGTTTTGACTGTTAATTGTCTTAGCGTTAGTTGCCTTTGTTTGAAAATTAAAGCTAATAGTGTTTTAAATGAACCAAATAATGCTTTTACAGAAATTATTTTAGAAGCTTTTATAAGATTTTAAAGTTTAGCACCAATTCAATAAATATACAAAATTAAAATTACTATGCTCGTTTTACAAATATACCTACAAATTATTGCAGATTGATCAGAGTATTTGCAAACCCCCCTGATATAAATATAAATGAAGTACGGGCCAACTTACCTTTGTAAGACATATCTTTGTACATGCTAGGACAATGTTGTTGTTGCTGCTGAAAAATAATAAAATATACACCTTTATATAGCACTGAACTATAAAACTATAAAAACGTATAGAGAAAATTAAAATCGATTTCATAAATTTATACCTTTGTTGCTGGAAAATCAATATTTGTTCTAACTGTTCGATGGTGCAGCGGTTGCAATGGTCTTGCATTATTCCCCAATGGTGCTTTTGGTGTTTGCTCTGAACCTTGCATTATTTTTCTAAGAACATATAACTGAAACAAGAAAAAAATAAAAATTTTCTCGTTAGAGATTTTCACGAACCATTTGTTAGTGTTGTTCTAGTTTACTGTGCAGCTAGACTATGGTATATGAAATTAAATTGCATAAATTTTTAATTCAATTGGGGTTTACCTCTTGCCTTGTTATGTAAATCGGTTTATTTAATATGATCCACACTGTACTCTCCCAGCATCCCGGATGCGTTGTTGAACCCTCATACGTCATATATTGTTCGGTATTTGGTAATAACGATCGTAACGATATATGCCTAATCGGTGTTGATGTACCTGGAAAACACAAAAAAAAAACATTAAAACGTTATTAATTATTTAAAATTGCGAAATCAATTTAACGATGCAAACGAAAATGCATTAATTTTTTTTTTCGTGGGTTTTGCGGTGGAACGGGATGAAACCGCCCAAAAACAATTTACACTGCGTTAAAAGTACAAACTCATTAATGTTTATGTAAAGTTTTTTGTGTGTCGTTTTAATTTTTTTTTGTGTCTTAATGGTGCACCCAATGTCGCTCTGTGTGCGCTATCAAAAAAAAAATATTTAATGAGCTTTATGTTGTTGCTATATTTGTGTATGCCGTTCTGAACTTAATGCTGTGCTTTACGATGATGATCATTATATGTGTTAATTAGTAAATTTTTAACTTTGCATTTTTTAGTGTGCGGTAATTTATCAAAACGTAAAATAGACCGAACTGTATAGAAAAAATTCATTATCTTAAATACACCATCGTTAGGTGCTATAAACGAGACCTGATAGATATACGGAGAATTGAATGTGTTGATTTTGCATGTGGGAATGGGAAATGTTTACAAAACTATTAAAATTTTTATAGCTTTTGGTGGGTTGAAAAAATAGAGAAAGCAGACTTTTATTATCCCACCTGGTCAACCAACATTGTATAGAAAACAATTTGTTGCATAATGTAGTTTCGTGATAATGAAATTTCTTATTTCAACGATAGCTATTCACGTTCGCTAATCTAGGTCTATTTTAGAACTCAAAATTTCGTAGCAGTTATCTAGAAGTTAATTGAAATTTACAGTGCGAGAGGGATTTGACTGTACACTGATATAGTTAGAAAGCCGCGTAAACATCGCAGGAGTGAGTTGCCGCTTTATCAGTGTTTATGAAATTTCAAGGACCAACTATCATTGCCAATACATGAAATAAGGAATACAATATCGCAGTTGTTACTCTAGCATGCATTTGCTGCTTCATCCACTCACTTTAGAGGTTGGTCTAAATTATTCTGAGATGGACTATAATTTCATACGAATGAGTAAGTTCTGCCAAATTAAACTGAAGTTTGTAGAGGCCAATTAAACATTAAAAAGATTTCCGGTACAACAAGCATTTATAAACCAAGACAGGTAGCACAGCACGTACATCAAAGAAGTTGTTGCGGAACATCATATTATAGCGTCTTCCATCAGTTGTTTTTTAAGGTGAGACAACATTTTTTGAACATTTGAGTGTTATTAAGAAAACGGTCATTCTATAATTTTTTTTTTTTTTCGTAAATTACGTGGTTATTTTGGCCAAGATGAACGTCGTACAGACGCTGGACTCGCAAAATTGTTGAACGTTTTATAGAAACTGTATCATACTCGGGAAATAGTAACGACTGTATAAGTAAAAATATTCGTGAAGGGCTAAGCATTTCTACTAGGCGTCGTTCACAATAATCAAACGTTGATTTATACATGCATCCTTACAAAATTCAAATAACTGAAAAAAGGTTGGGGAAAAAACGGCAAAGGGGTAAGCCTAGGTAAATTTAGGGAAAAATATGGATGGAAGAAAAACAAAAATTTTAACAAAACAAACTCTGCGATTCACCCAAAAAGCTCCAAATTTGTGAAAAAGTTTAATTATGAAGATTTATCCCGATCAACCAAATTTTTAGGCTGTACAGCGGTCTACGATTTCATGAAATAAATTTAGGACGTCCCGTAAGATAGCAGAACCCATACAGCAGAACATTACAAGATAGTATAGATAATAATTAAAGGCTAATAATAGGGGAATTAAATGCTCTTTTAAACAATTTTGGGCTCCATCCCTTCTAATTAATAAACAGGTTCTGCAAGCTTTAGAAACAGTTAGCAGAACCCATATCAAAAAATGATTTAAAAACAGTTTGAAAACTAAAGGTTAATTTTAGGTTAATTAAATGCGCTTTTCAAATTTTTTTATTCTGCTCGTTCTAGAAAAAAACATAATGCTTTATCACTTCAAAGCTAGCTGAACCCAAAACGAAAATCGGCCGTTCAATATCAAGTTCAATATCAAAATCCTCTGCAGAGTCAAAAGAGGTGAATCTTTGCAAGTGTTTGAATAAAAAATAGTGAGTTTTTCAAAAGCTTTCATATCTCAATATTCATATCGATGCAAATTTAATCAAACGGCTCAAGCCGCTCTCTTCTCTTTTCGCTTTCGATAACTGTTTACAGAAAAAAATAAACAAATCGGTTCCGCAGTTTTTGACATTTTTCTATAAGTAAAACGGCACAAGTGTACGATTTCAGCACTTTTTGTCTAATTCAAGTGGCATATCGCATACAATTTCATAGAAATCGGATGATAATCTGCTTACAAACTTATATTCCAAACAGTGAATTTAAAATATAGTTTAAGTGGAAATTTTGGTATGATATCAAAGGGCCGAATGACGAAGGGCCGAATGTCGAAGGGCCGAATTTCAAAGGGCCGAATGTCGAAGGGCCGAAAGTCGAAGGGCCGAATATCGAAGGGCCGAATGTGTCGAAGGGCCGAATGTGTCGAAGGGCCGAATGTCGAAGGGCCGAATGTCGAAGGGCCAAATGTGTCGAAGGGCCGAATGTGTCGAAGGGCCGAATGGGTTGAAGGGCCGAATTTTTTTTGATTTTTTTTTGTTTTTAGAAATATTTTTTTATTTAATTTTATTATTTAATTTAATTATTGTTTTTATTTTTTGTACCATATACCTATTATCAGAAGGCTGACAAATAGGGCCGAATGTCTCTGGTTAAGTATGACAAAATTTTCCTTCACCAAAATGTAACACTAACCGGATACGTGGAATTTCATATAATTCAAAGATGAAAAATATTAAAAAATACATAAATTCATAAGAAATTCATTTATGTTTAATACAAAAAAAAAATTTACAAAATATTCTATAAAAAAAAAATACGAAAAAATAAAAAATATAAAAATATTCTTAAAATATTTTATTTGGTTATAAAATAACAAATTTAAAAATGTAATTTTTTTAATATAATATAATTAAAAAACAAAAAAAAATTCGGCCCTTCGACCCATTCGGCCCTTCGACCCATTCGGCCCTTCGACACATTCGGCCCTTCGACACATTCGGCCCTTCGACACATTCGGCCCTTCGACATTCGGCCCTTCGACATTCGGCCCTTTGACATTCGGCCCTTCGTACCTATTCCGTTTTATTTTGGTTTAAATTAGGAAATAAATTATTTTAAGTAATAGGTAATTATTTAGTAATAATACGTAATCTTTTATTTAACAAATTTAAACCACAATTTCATGAGCTATTAGAAAAAAAGTTATAGTAATTTTCCTGTTAAATTGTGCCATTTAATTTTTATTTTGCACATATGACTTTTCGAGGTAAAATGTTAACGGATATGGTGCGAAAAGCACAGCATAAAATGCTCGACAAAAATAAAATTCAAATTTGTGAAACTAATAAAGCAATAATTACCCCCCGTTTATGTGATGCTGAAAATTTTAAAACGGCAATAGGTATGGATGTCGAATAATGCGAAGATAGGAATTTTGAAGTTATCTTTTCCACCAAATCAAACGAAGATGTTGTAATTAACGTTGAAATGGTTTTTTATTTTTTATTTATTTATTTATTTATTTATTTAAAGAAATCTATTTTGTAATATACATGTATGATTTCAGATTATTTACAGTTATAGTTAAAATTATATTAAAACAACAAAAAACTTTAAAACAGAATAAAAGAAAAAAAAAAAAAAATATAAACCAAATTTTGGTTTAAACAATTAAAAATTTAGAAAAAAGTCTTTAAGGATATTTTTAAAGTTGTCCTTTGATAAGTTGAAGTCAAATAGGTCGTCGATTAAGTTGAAAGATTTAGACATCCTATTAATTGGGTTGTTTTCTCCATAGTTGGTGGAATGGTGTTCAAGTGCTAAAAATTTATGGTTTCGAAATGTTCTGCATGGCACGTGAATTGATATGTTTTCCAAGATGTAAGCTGAATCTACGTGACCAAGCAAAACGTTACCAATAAAAGCTGCTCCCAAGAGAAGTCGTCTATTTTCAAGCGTGCATATTTTGTAATCTGTGCATCTTGTTGTGTATGGAGGTAAGCGAGCCACATTTTCATGGAATGGTAAGTTGTGGTCGTAATCCCAGTCACTTTTCTTTAACAAAAAAACCAGGAACTTCTTTTGAATGCATTCAATTCTTTTTATGTGTACAGCATAGTATGGATTCCAGACCGTTACAGCGTATTCCAGTTGCGATCGAACATAAGCGAAATAGAGTGAACATAAGGTTTGAATATCCTTAAATTCACCTGTCCATCTTTTAACAAATCCGAACATGGAACTGGCCTATTGAAACTGGCGTTTTCGACAAATGTAACACCTAAGTCTATAATCTCATTGACTCTTTGCAGTACTTCGTTGTTGACTTTGTATGAAGTAATAACCGGATTTCTTTTACGATGGAAAGACATGATTTTGCATTTCTTAATATTTAAGTATAGTGAGTTCCGATCACACCACTCACTTAATCTATCTAAGTCTTCTTGAAGTTTCTCCGTATCTAACCATTCATTAATAGTACGAAAAATTTTCACATCATCTGCAAATATGAGCACGTCTGAGTTTTTGATTATCTCGGTTATTCGGTCTATGAAAACAATAAAAATACAGGGCCCGAGGTGTGATCCTTGGGGAACACTAGATGTAACTTTAATAACGTTTGATTTCTCATTTCCCATTATTACAAATTGGCACCGGTTTGATAGATATGATTTAAACCAATTTATGTAATCGAGAGAAAACCCAAAATTGAATAAACTCTGGAGTGCTTTATGATGACAGATAGAATCAAATGCTTTACTAGAATCCGTGTACGCTACATCAACTTGACGGTGTTTTTCTATCTCGTTAATTAGTTTACTGGTGAATTCAACCAGATTAGTCGATGTGGATCGGCCAGGCATAAACCCATGCTGGTTTATTGATATATGACGTGCAATTTTGGATTTAAAGCTGTTGCATAATACTAACTCAAATAATTTTGGAATTGATGATGTAGTTGATATTCCTCTGTAGCATGAGATATCCTCACGTTTACCCGATTTAAAAATTGGAGTAATTTTTGAAATTTTCCATTTTTCAGGAAACACGCCGGTGTTTAAGGAATGATTGAATAGATAACATAATGGAATTGTTAAAATTTCAGCGTACTCCTTCAGAATAGAAGAGGGTGTATCGTCAAGACCGCAACCATCTCCAAACCCCCTTAAAGCCGATGTAATGTTGTCCTCAAAAATAATAGGTGGAGTTACTGATGTGTTGTTGTTGCTGGGTTGTTCGTACAATCCACTAGTAACGCTTGGTCTATAGACTGATTGAAAAAACGACGCGAACATGTTAGCTATATCTTTGGCGTTTGAAGAGCAGGTATTGTTGTACGTCATATTAGCAGGATATCCTTCAATTTCGCGTTTATTCCTAAAGTATTTCCAAAATTGTTTTGGATTTACTTTAATTTGGTCTTGAATTTGATTAAGATACGACCTGTATTTAGATTTAAAATAAATTTCAAGTTCATTACTATATTGTAGAAACGTAGTTTTGTCCGCTTCTAACCCGCTTTTCAACATTTTGGCATACGCTTTCGACTTCCGATTTTTTAAGTTAACTAGTCTATCATCAAACCAATGAGGGTGAGCATTTTGTGGTTTACAGCACATAGGTACATACATTTCGAAGCCTTGAAGCATGATGTCATTAAATTTGTCCACATTTTCGTTTATATCATTGGAATTGAGAGTTATTTGCCAGTTGATGGATTCCAGGTAACTTTGTAGCCCCACACGGTTAGTTTTTTTAAAGTTGTATTTCATTGGTTGTAGGTGTTCTGATCTCGCCATTTTAGTTAAGTCAAATACAATATCCAAAGATTTGTGATTAACATCATTTATGACAAAAGGTAATAGGGATTCAGAAATTTTAAAGGTGTCAATGTCGTTGCTGAAGACAAGATCCAATAATCTATCACGATTATTAGCAATTGTGTTTATTTGGTTCAAATTATAACCAAGCATGGCGTCCACAAATAAAGATTCCGCATCTGTTGTTATATTGCAAGGTAAAATACAGTTTAGTTCTGGGTCCAAGTTCCAAGTTATATTTGGAAGATTAAAATCACCAAGCACAAGAACTAAATCTGACGAGTTTGTTGTATTAATAACTTCATCAATCGCATCGATGCAAGTTGCATAATGATCACAATTTGATTGAGGTGGTATATATGCTGCGTAGATGGTTAGATTGATTTGGTTGATTTTGATTTTTACACCGATCTGTTCGACTCTCGATGGGGCTAAAGTTACTGGAGCATTCCAGAGTTTAGAATGTACTGCTATCAGTACGCCACCACCCGATTTCTTTGAACTACTTTCAGGAGTTGTGGACGAATCGCAAACTGAACTATCCGATACGTTACAAGAAATTTGTAAATTTAGGTATTTCATTTATCTAATAAAATAATGTAGCATCACAGATTTTGTAATACATTTTTAAAAATTTCAGACTGGTGGAATGGCAACCAATGAAACAGATGGTAATATTGTAGCGGAGATATTTACACAAATTCGCAATTATTACCAATTATGTTTTTAAAAAGTACGAGCTTTGTAAAATTTGCAGTGCAATATTTACAGTGCATTTTTAAATATTAAAATTATTGCTGAGCATCGCTTGATGACAAATTAGATTAGTGATATTACAATGCTCTTAGGTAAATTTGAGCTGCGCAATTTGAATATATCATTTTCAATGCAAACATATTAAAAATGAAAAAAATTTGTTTTTTTCGTTGAGAATAAATTGCAAAGTGTTTTTAAAAATGTTCAAATACTTTTCAATATTTACTATGCACTTTGTTAAACAATCTTTGCAGGGAGATTATAACCAATCAAATCATTTATTCTACCCGACTTTGCATTTTGTTCTCAAAATTTTATTTAAAATTTTAAACAAAAGTTATTCTTAAAGTGAATTTAAAGAATTGCCACAAAAATGCCAGTTCGTCTAGTTTCCGGATTTGTTGGGAAAATGGTAATTATTTCAATATAAAATAAAATATAAATTATATTTATTTGTATCGTTCATTTGCAGTTTTTTTTTATAACCTTACTTCGCGTCACAAGAAATTGCCGCTAACCTTCAGGATTAAACCAAAAAGTTAAGCCATAAAAGTGCTGAAACGATGTATGATAAACACAAATTAAATTTACAAAACTTCAGAATTTTATAAAGCAATGAAGGTCCGCAGGATCGGACCAACTCAGTTCCCTGAACAATAAATGGTTACTTTAATGAGGAGAATTTAATTATTAGCAAAATTACAACAATTGAATATCTTTCTAGGCTGTAAAACAAAAACATATTTGATCAAAATTCGCACGTAGGTTTGGTTTTTAAAATTATTTAGTTAAAATTGGTTTTTAATATGTTAAATATTAAAATCTGTCTCCTCCAATCTAGAAGTTTCTAGTGTTTGCTTCTGTGCAGAGTAAATATTAATGCGCTGAAATTTTCTCGATCCACAAACTTTATAATGCATTGTAAACCATTATCCACCTTGGGGCCATTATTTACCATGCGGTGTAAATGTATCAAAGCAGTAGCAAATATTGTTTATCCACCGTGAAATAAAAATAATTAAATTTACTCAGCAAGTTGTAATAACTGATTTCCTAAAATCGCAGTAAATACAAAGCGCCTTAATGGCTGGATTTTTAATGATTTTTCATTGAATATTACTCCGCTTTTATGTGAATATCACCGATTATTTTTTTTAGTGTGGACAGCTTGAATTTAAGCGTCAGTTAAATTTAAACAATGAGGAAGACCTCTCTCAGGTTTCTAAATCCGATTGTTCTAGTATTTTAAATGAACCTAATGCTGAAAACATCGTTAGTAGAGCCAATCGTAGAAAAAATAAACAAAAAATAATAATTATAATACCTTGCGACGACTTCACGGACTTGCATACCAGACAAAAAAAGGCCAGTTTGTTGCCAAACGAATAATGAAATCAAATCTTTGTCTAAAGAGAAAAACCTGTACCAACAAATGCAATACCATCACTGAGGATATTCGTAAAAATATTTTATAAACAATTTTGGAACATCCAAGGATTAGAAGTTAAACAGAAATACATTAATAAATGTTTTAGCGTGGGGCTTGTGCAACGGAAAAGAAATAAAACATCGAATATAAGAAGTATAACAAACACTTACAAACTGGTTTTACCAGATCATGAGTTCGGCACACCTGTTTGTAAGCAGTTTCTTATGTGTACTCTGGCTATTTCAATTCGATTTATCAGAACAGTGATAGAAAAATACAAAAATTTAAGTAAATTGGATTTAAAACTCACCAAAAGAAGATCATACTACAGAAGGTACTACAGAAAATTTACTACAGAAAATTTGCATCGTATAACTTTACGATTTACGAAACTTGCACAAAAAATGGAATATGTTGTTTATGAGGTGAATAAATTGCCGAAGAGGAACAAATGAAATTTGCAGCAATTTGTATAGTTTTTTAAGATCTGTGGACTGTCGAGTAAATATAAAAACGGTTTCGTTATATTGTGATAATTGTCCGGGTCAAAATAAAAACCAACAAATGATTGGGTTTTTTAAAATATTTATGACAACTGCAATTAACAAAAACAAAATTGTTCTTACATTTTTGGTTAGCGGTCATACATACATGTCAGTGGATTCCATGCATGCAATTATTGAAAAATCAATTAATAATAAGACTGTTTGGTCATTTCTTGAATGGCCAGTTCTCTGACGAAATGCACGAACAAATCCTAAACCGTATAATGCTATTTCGATGAATTATTTTGATTTCTACGATTCCAAAATGATTCCAAAAAATAGTAAAACATTCACGATATCTAGACCTCGAATTACTATTACTCGACTATTACTATTACTCGGCAAAACTTTTCAATTATTAGTAGGACTGTTATCATTTTGGTATTTCATTTTTAAATGTTATTCCTGAAATATATCTTTTTAATTTGTAAAAAGGAACAATTTTAGCAAAAGTAATCCTTCACGATGCATCTTTATGACCTTTAATTATTAAAGGCCATATTTGCTGGTCCTGTTGCGTTGTCAATATACTCTACAAAGTTTTTCGTTTCTGGTTCACAATTTACGATTTGGTGTTTGAACCTTTTTATTATTACCATGCTTATATTAGCTCTGTGTGTCTGTTTGTATCGTCAAATTTTGTAATCAATTTTTCAACCCCTTGCGATAGTCCAATTGAGCTGCTATTTTGCATGCAGGCTGAACTCCGATGACAATGCAAGATTCTAACATTTTTGGACATTAAATATGCTCTAGCATATTCGGGGTAAGGGAAGGGGTGTGGTTGGGGGTTCATACCTTTTTGCAAGTGGACAAGCTTATGTAGCTCTAAGTCAAGTCAGATCTCTCAAAGGTTTGCAAATAGTCGAACTAGATTGCGCGAAAAGTAGAAAATAAAATTTTTCTTCCTTACTCCTATCAAGGTATATTTATAACAAGTAGAAATTTAAAATTAATATGACTAAAAATATAAGCGTGGGGCGCTCGAGATCTGACTCGACTTAGAGCTACATAAGCTTGTCCACTTGCGAAAAGGTCTGAACCCCAACAACACCCCTTCCCTTACCCCGAATATGCCAGAGCATATTTAATGTCAAAAATGTTAGAGCCTTTAAATATAAGCGTGGTTTTTTAAAAAGTTTTTTTTAACTATATTTTATTAAATTAGAGTCGATATATAAGGTTACTGTTGCTATAACTCTGTCTGTCATTGACGGTGATAATTTGAGTTAAGGACATGCATCAAACACGATCTCGGTAATTTTAATAGCTAGGGCTAGTTCGAAGATGATCATCGTCCGACCTTTCACCTCCGAGATATAACAAAAAAGGTAAAAAAATGGTTTTAGCCATTTGGTTTTAAGCTGGCAAGCAAAGTTGCGAAGTTCTTCTTTCTACTTTTTGTTTGAAGTGAAAATTTCTTAAGGTGCGTTGGGCGATTTTTTTGTATGGGATTCGCGTCACCGACAGACTAATTTTTGTTATTATTAATTAAGATGTACGTTGAAATTTAAATAGCTTGTTGTTTATGGCACGAACAGAGAGCAAATTATTCTGATGAGCAATAAGCTCAAGTCCGTGTTCAAAACGCACAACGATATTCTCAGAGAAGATCGAATCTTCCTGATCAGCAAGTACCTCAAGTTCGTGCCCAAGAGATGCAACGAAACGTTCAAAGTAGAGTAAATGAAACTTTTGAACAAAGAACTCGGAGAAATGCTACCTTCAGTGCAGGAAGACTTCAAAGAGGAGCAACGAGAGATGGTAGTGTTGATGTAGATCTTCACGATTTGGGTCTAATGACTTTTGAATGTGGGTCATGTCATTCTCTGAGCTTCATATGTAAAATTTCACAAAAGAAAAGGAAGTTTGATGACAATCTTCTTATTAACTGTTGCCATAAAGGCAAAGTTAATTTCGAACGCACTGCATTTCCCAATGAAATTCAGAAGTGCATCATCGATGTTGGCGATGATGTTCACCTAGTCACCGAAGAAGTTAAAAAGAACTTCATGGACTACATTCGCAATTACAATTGCGTTTTAGCATTTGCCTCTATGGGAGGCAAATAAATATCTGCCAAAAATGTTCAGCCTGGCCCTAAAGATCCTTATTGCTTTAGAGTCTAAGGTAAAATATGCCCAAATGTACATTTAAGACACTGCACAAGATACCATGTTAGGTAAGATAAAACATCTTTATAAATACGTTTAAGAAGGACATGATGCTGCAAACATCAAATGTTATGAACTAGTGCCGGGTACCTCGAACAAAAGAACATCCAGTTCATAAAAGGTTACAATAAATTTTGGTGTTGGTAACTTGGTTGGTTGAAATAAATATGATCACAAACTCCGGTTTCACCTTTTTAATTCTTCACGTAATGCAAAGACAACTTGTCGGTTTGGTGGTTGATGATAAAGAGAACAATTTTTATTATTATTGTTACGATTTTGCCTTGTCAATCAAGGTTCGAATCACTGGATTGTGAATAAATACACTGCTTCAATTTTAACTCACACAATTTTATTTACACAACACAATTTATTATACAGCACAATTTTCACAATTAATTATTATAATTATAACACACTCTTTAATTATCACTTTAATAATCGCTTTAATAATCACTTTAATAATCTTTCTATTTAACCTTCACTGTATCACGTTTAAAATAATACTCAGCATTCCACGTCAACGCGCGCCTTTATATACCAAAATATTTGTTTCTAGAATAATCCTAAATGCGCAGCAAATATGTTAGTATAGAAATGACGCCTAAATGTTGTTTATAAATTATAAATGTAATTGAACAATTAATGAAATTAACTTATTCTATTCTATTCTAGGTGTCACCGTAACACTAGCCCCCACCTAAGCCTGTTCGTCCCGAACAGGATCCAGATCACCTCCTCTGTAGAGCGCCAAACGCTCTAAATGCACCACCTTTGGTTTACCTTTCCATCCTTTCTGTATGCGATAAACCACGTCGTTCAACCTTTTAATGACAGTGTAAGGTCCTTCCCATGTGGGTTGCAACTTCGGTGATAATCCCTTGTGCCGTTGCGGGTTGTGAAGCCATACCAATTGCCCTTCCTCGAAGCATTGATTATTTGCTCGTATGTCATATCGAGCTTTCATTCGATCACTTGATATTCGAATTTTCTCCCGTACAAATTGATGTATTTCATTGAGTTCCTCTTTCATCCGGTCGACGTAATCCTGTCCGCATAGAGCTGCTGATGGAACAGCTCCAAACTTTAAATCTCCTGGTAATCGCAGATCGTTCCCAAATATGGTTTTAGCTGGTGTCACTCCTGTTGTGTCATGTACCGCTGATCGGTAGGCCATCAAGAACATCGGTATATGACGATCCCAGTTACGTTGGTTCCTTTCCACAACCTTTGCTAGATATTCCTCCAATGTGCCATTGAATTTTTCCACCATACCGTCCGACTGTGGGTGTAAAGGCGTCGTCCTTGTTTTATTGATTCCAAGCATCTGACATATCTCCTGAAATACCACCGATTCGAAATTCCTTCCTTGATCCGTGTGAATTTCCATAGGTACACCAAATCTGCTAATCCAATTGTTGACCACGGCATCAGCTATTGTTGTTGTTTCCTGATTGGGTATGGGGTACACTTCCGGCCATTTGCTGAAATAATCCATTATTACTAGCACATATTTATTTCCGCTCTCGGTGGTCGGAAATGGCCCCGCCACATCCATTGCAATTCTCTCAAATGGTGCCCCGACATTATATTGTTTCATGATTCCACGGCTTTTTCGTGCTGGTCCCTTTACTGCCGCACATTGGTCACACCTTCGACACCATTCTACTACTGACTGTCTACATCCGGACCAGTAGAATCGTTGGCGAATCTTGGCTAATGTTTTATTAATCCCTAAGTGACCTCCACTTGCTCCTCCATGATACTCCTTCAGGATTTCCGCTATCCGATCCTTTGGTACCACTACCAACAATTGTTTTACTTTACCATCCGTGCTTTCCCACTTTCGTTTTAAACATCCATTTTCTATGTGGAGGCTATCCCATTGAGCCCAATATGCTTTTACAATGGGAGTTTTGTCAGCTATCTCACTCCATGTGGGCCGGTGTTCCTTTTCCTTATGTTTCATGATGAATGACAGGTCAGCATCCCGTAATTGCTCCTTCTTGATCATTTCATCAGTCCATTGCTCCTCAGGTAGCGCTTGCATGAGCCGAATATCGACGATGTTTTCCTTGATCTCCACATGCCCACAATTCTTGCATTCTGCGGGACATGGTCTTCTTAATAACGCGTCGGCATTTCCATGTGCGCTTTCCTTTCGATGTTCAATATTGGCTTCATCTGTCAAGCTGTCATCGCCTCTTTCTACTCTCGAAACTTGGATGGACCTTATGGGGCAATCGGTTGTGGGAGTCAGCTTTTGCTCCATCAAGCTGTCTCTTTTTAACGACTCCAATGTCGTCCGACTCTCCTTTCCGGCCTCTCTCTGCTGTTCGTTTGGTCTACGCTTCATAGGAGATGGCGATCTTCCTCGTTTGTTCTTAATCTCCCAACAGTCCCGTGAGATGTGACCCATTCTATTACATACCCAGCATTTAATCCTGCTACTTCCATATCTCAACCTTGGCGTAGCTCGCTCTGTATCTATTCTGGAATCAATCTCCACTCGGCGAATTTCCATTGCTGGTTTGACGATGGCCTGAACAGTTTCATTTGTTAACGCATACGCGATGGTTTCCGTAAAAGTTGTCTTAGGTGACAACATCACCGCTCTGCGTGTCTCAGGATCTCGAATACCGTCAATGAATGCATCCATTTTAATTCGCTCCATGTAATCGGCCGACATATTTGAATGGGCTAAATGCGCGAGCCGCTCAATTGCCGATGAAAATTCCTGTAGCGATTCTCCTGCTCTTTGGTATCGACCCTTCAATTCCATGCGATAGATTTCTCGTTTGTGGTCACTTCCGTATTTTCGATCTAACGCCTTCATAATTCCGATGTAAACGTTCCGCTCCTGCTCAGGAATGATTTGTAGTGTTTCTGCCGCTTCGCCTTTAAGAGCCACAATTAACGCTGCAACACATTGTTCTTCAGTCCACTGATTTTGCTTAATCGCCGTTTCGAACTGGAACTTAAAAATACTGAAGGATGTTGTTCCATCAAATGTTGGTGGTTTTATCTTAACTGCATTAACCGTCTGGATCACTTGCTGTGTCGTTCCAATCGCCTTGACATCTTTGAGCTCCTTCTCGAGACGTTTAAAATCTTGTTCAACCGACTCAAATTTTTGATGAACCGTCCCTTTAACATTTTGAATTTCTGCGTGTACTTCTGTTTGCAGTTTTTCCACTTTACCGTGTAATGTAGAAGATAACTCCATAAACCTCTCGTCCATTTTCTTTTGGCCAACTTGCACTTGTAACATCTGCTGTTTTATTTCGTGGTTCGATTGTTTAATGTCCGCCCCTTGTTGCTCCACTTGTAACATCTGTTGTTTCATTTGATGTTTAATGTCCGCTCCTTGTTGCTCCATCTGCTGTTTCATTTGATGTTTAATGTCCGCCCCTTGTTGCTCCAATTGTTGTCCCATCATTTGATTCATAGCAGCCATCAACTGCGATAAATCGAAACTTCCGGATGGGTTTTGTGTTGTTCCGACCATCGTTTGTTCTTCCCTTTCTTTCTTGTCCACACTGATCTCATCCGTGTTGTCCTCCTCGAAATCATACACATCTGGATTTAAACCGTCCTTCTTCATGGCCTCACGTAGTCGCTCCACCAAACTAGCTTTTGTGCCTTCACTAGCCAAACCTCGCTGCTTCAGTTGCTCCTTTAATTGCGCAAGCTTTAATTCGTAGAGAATCATTTTTCTTATTATTCACAATCCCACCGCTGTCACCAATTGTTACGATTTTGCCTTGTCAATCAAGGTTCGAATCACTGGATTGTGAATAAATACACTGCGAATAAATACAATTTGAACTCACACAATTTATTTACACAACACAATTTATTATACAACACAAAATTCACAATTAATTATTATAATTATAACACACTTTTTAATAATCACTTTAATAATCGCTTTAATAATCACTTTAATAATCACTTTAATAATCTTTCTATTTAACCTTCACTGTATCACGTTTAAAATAATACTCAGCATTCCACGTCAACGCGCGCCTTTATATACCAAAATATTTGTTTCTAGAATAATCCTAAATGCGCAGCAAATATGTTAGTATAGAAATGACGCCTAAATGTTGTTTATAAATTATAAATGTAATTGAACAATTAATGAAATTAACTTATTCTATTCTATTCTAGGTGTCACCGTAACATTAGGTATTAAACGCACTTTATAATAAATAGGAATTGCATTGGTGGTAGTACAATTTGAATTAATTTACTTTAGTGTGATACAATAACAATAACAAAGTGTCAAAAATAATAACAAATCGGTAAGAACAAATTATATGATACAAATTCAATTTATACTAAATTAATATGATTGTTTTAGGTAAATGATTATATTCCTGGTTATAGGTAAGTATCTATACGTGTTAATAAATATAATGTGCAATTTTAAGTGAATATCTGTGTTATAATGTACCTAACATAATTTGTTTTGATTACCAAATTGAGATCAAGTTCAAGGTCAAATTATGTTAAGTATATTATTTTGATCTAGTTGGTATTAATAATATTTTAATCTAATTTTCTAGGTAACTAATTGATGATTCGATATAATGATACAGGTAAATACATAATTAATAATTACTAATGTTTATGTGATGTGTTTCAGATTGATGTGTTTCAGGATGAGAATTTGTTTCCAGGTAAGTATATCATTAGGTACAGTCGCTAACATCAAAGTTACTGAAAATGTGACGGCACCTTAATCATTTCAACATGATGAGATTAAAGATTTTTTGGATTCGCGTTAAGTTAGCACTCCGGAAACAATGTGGCAACTTAATGGCTACTTGATGCACGACAAGTCGCATCATATCTTTCGACTGGCAATACATTTAAAGAACTGTAAAACGATGCTAACAGCATGGTTTAAATTGAATCAGAGGGATTCTAATTAATGCGCGGCAGTATTTATATAGGGATATACCGCAACATTATACCTTGCACACAGAACGTTGAGGAATTAACCTTTGGGAACCCCGCCAACAAAGCCATAACAAGAAACGCAAACATCTAAATGCAGATTTGCAAGGATTTGCATTTTTGGCAATCTACAAGATGCGGGAAAGCTAATTGTAACCTATACAGTTGCACTAACGGACAATTTCGTTCATGCAGGGTTATCCGACCCACAAAGTCGAACATTACACGAAGTATTGGTTACACTCCATTTGCATGGAACTGATTGGAGTGGGTTGAAATTGCCTACTCCTAATAAAATTCATATGATGATATTTCATCTGAATATGACCTTGTTACACATTGTTAAAGTTAGCCAAAAGTTACCAGCCGAAAGTGTAAAAATCGATAATGCAGTTAGTGTCGTGACTAGTTCAACCGAAAGTTAAACAAATTATATATTAAATTGAAGTATCCCAGCCGAAAGTGACTAACCTACGAAATTAACCGAAAGCATATATTAACCCTAATCAGTACGGGTTGAGTCTCGGAGACTCATTTAAATTTTATTCTGTAAGAAACCATCTTAAAAACTATTTTCATACAAATTGATCAAAATGTATTTTAATATACGTTATTCACGATTTAAAAAAATGCAATTCTATATTTATACATGTAACGGTAAATGTCCTGAGACACCATTTTCAAAATAAAAACAAATCAGTACGCGATGAGTCTCAGAGACTCATTGTAGTATTTAAAACAAATGATCTAAACACATAGCACTGTTGTTGTAAAATTAACAGTAAATTATAAAAAATTGTTTTATGATGATTTTCATTGGATAGTACGTGAGCATTATAAATATATTATGAACACGTGCAATATGTATTAGATCTGTGCAAGTGCATTATATACATATATTTATGAAATATATATTGCAAATCGACGCTCGATTGTTATGCACCGTTATAGAATAGATGTAGCTACTGTTGAATATTATAATTTTATTTAGTCAGTAGTATAAGTAATGTGTTAGTGTTGTGTAGTCCTCGTTTGATTATCTTATAATTACAATTTACAAACCGGTGAAGAGAACGCCAATTGAACAAGTGATCTATTATTACAATGTAAGTTTGTTTGTAAATTATTCAAATGAAAATCTAAATTGTTGTAATATTCTACACTACTTTGTAATATTCTAGTATGGCAAACAGAAGACGTGTCTGGACGGAGGAAGAAGTCCGGGCTGCTTTGGAGGAAAGTGATGATGAGAGTCAGGATAACTTTTTGGAATGTGTCGATACATCCGATAGCGAAATAGATGTATTAGAAAGCGACTCTGACTGTGAAGATGAACAAGAAGCATCTGAATCCGAAGATGTTCTGATTGAAAATGAACCACATATCGATGAAACGTTCTTTATTGCGAAGGATGGATCCAATGGAAAAACAGCCCATTTCCACAAAGACGAACACCGGCTTGTAACCTTATTAGAAGCGGTATGAACAAGGTGAAACTTCCACCAGGAAATCACATAGATTCACCAGAGGATTCTTTTTCACTATTCTTTAGTGATCAAGTAATTCAACTCATCGTAAGCTCTATGAACTTATACGGTTACGAGAAACGTGCAGAAATCTGGATAAGAAAAACGCCGGTCTAAATAAGCAGGGCATATCAGAGTTGCAGCAATTTTGGCATCCCTTATTTGGTGACATTTTATTCAAAGCAAGCATGTCTTATCATAGATTTAAATTATTATGCAAATATATTCGTTTCTATGATAAATCAACACGCACGGCTCGAAAGCATCGTGATAAATTTGCTCCTTTTCGAGAAATTTGGGATTTGGTAAATGCCAACTTTATAAAACATTATATTTCCGGTGAAAACCTCACAGTTGATGAGCAATTTGCTCTGTCCTATCGAGGCAGAGTATCATTTCGGCAATATATACCCTCGAAACCGGACAAATACGGGATGAAGATTTGGTGGATATGCGACAGCACTACCAGTTATCCATTGAAGGGGATTCCATATTTGGGAAAAGAAGGACCACAAAAAGCTGTCAACCTAGGGTCCACTGTGGTTCAACAATTGTGCACTCCATTTCACAACACAAACCGCAATATAACTTTTGATAACTTTTTTACCAGCTTGGAACTAGCGCAATATTTGCTAAGTGTGGGGTTAACATGTGTTGGGACTATGCGTAAAAATAAAAGATTTATACCAAGTAATTGTCTTCCAAACCGACGGAGAAATGTTGAATCAAACGTCTTTTGTTTCCGAAAAAATATGACTTTGGTGAGCTACGTTCCAAAAAAAAAACCGGGCCGTAATTTTATTGTCGTCGATGCATTTCGATAATAAAATCGATAACGAAAATAGGAATAAATCAAATATTAATTTATATTATAACAGTACAAAAGGAGGAGTTGATACTCTGGACCAGCTGTGTCATTCTTTCTCTGTAAAAAGAAAAACTAATAGAAGGCCCATCGCTCAATTTTACAATTTAATTGACGTCGCTGGAGTAGCAGCAAAGGTTGTTTGGATAAATTTATATCCTGAATGGAAAACTACCCAACCGAATAATCGTCGCAAATTATTCTTGCAAAGTTTAGTGCAAGATTTAGTAGTACCAAATATACAAAGGCGTAGTTCTGTGCGTCTTTCGAAATTAATCAAAACAGTTGTACAGCAAGTTTTATCTCATAGCAGTGCAAGTCAAAATATTGAACCTGCATTGCAAAACGTAGATACTAACACGAAAAAACGTCGGTGCTACATGTGCCCTGCTGAACTAGGCCGAATGAATAAGCAACTGTGCGGGATCTGTACAAAAAATGTTTGTTCTGAACACTCTGAGAAAGTTGTAATTTGCGGTAACTGCAAAAATAAATTAATTTTATTATTGTTTTAATATATCAAATGAATTATTACTTATTGAATTTATAAAATAAATATCGAAATATTTAATAAACTTGATTTAAATGAGAAAATATCATATGAGTCCGGGAGACTCATCGCGTACGTTAATGTAAGTAAAATGATCCATACTGATGAGGGTTAAAACAAACAACAATTAAAATCTTCAATTTAACCGATATTTATTTATTGTTTCATACCAATTGTGAAATTTTATTTTTCCCTTCTCCTGGCAATAAAACCGTTTATCATTCGAGATTTTGCCATGAACGGACACCAATCTGACTATGCCGATTCAATAGCCCATGACTATAGGTAGACTCTGAGTATAAGGTTGGGGTAGGTCTGTTGGGGTTATAGGGGTGAAATTTTGATTTTTCATGCGTTATTCGATATTTTAGCATATAGACACTAATCTGACTATGTCGATTCGATAGCACTTGCCTATAGGTAAATTCTATAACGCTTGACCTATTTTCACGTTCGTATTAATTTGATTAGGTCAAGTAGGGTAGATTCGGGATGAGTCTGATGAACGATAATGATGAACGATTTTACCCATGCAAAATGGGGAAAATGTTAATTTCATCCCTATAGCCCCAGCAGACTCACTCAAACCCCATTCCTCAAAATCTACCTATGGTCATGTACTATCGAATTGGCATAGTCAGATTGGTGTCTATATGCAAAATCTTGAAAGACGAACGATTTTATCTATGAAAAATAGATTAAATCAAAATTTCCCCCTATAACCCCATCAGACTCACCCTTAACCTAAAATCAAAATCTACCTATGGTCATGGGCTATCGAATCGGCATAGTCAAATAGGTGTCTATATGCCAAAATCTCGAATTACGAACGAATCTTGACGATGCTTGATAATTTTCAATCTTCTTTATCGACTAATTTCGGCTGTATGAGGCAGATATGCCGCTTGGTCCCTTTAACTTCATCAGATTCACCAGTAACCTTTACTCAGAATCTACGTATGGCCATGGGCTATCGAATTGGCATAGTCGGATTGTTGTCCATATGCCAAAATCTAGAATGACGAACGATTTTATCGATGAAAATTGGGGAACATCAAAATTTCACCCCTATAAACCCATCAGACACATACTAAACCTGTTTTCAAAATCTACCTATAGTCATGGGCTATTGGATAAGCCTAGTCAGATTGGTGTCTATAAGACAAAATCTCAAACGACGAACGGTTTCATCGATGAAAAATGGGGAAAATCAAAATGTCACCTCTATAGTCTTCTTTATCGATGTAATCTACAATATCGTCATTTTGAAATATTTTTGGACCGGAAAACAAAATTAATATCTGCATTGCCATTTTTAGGCCGAGATAGCAAATTCACATCTGCATTACCATCTTTCGGCCGGGGTAGCAAATACACTATCTGCATTACCATCTTTAGGCTGGAAAATTTCGGCTAACTTTAACAGTATCTCTGTTTTTTAAGCAGAAAAGGGACTTATGTTTTTGTCTAAGCTGAATGTTACACAAAAAGAAGGTCATGACATGGTTATGAAAGCTGTTGATGACCCAAAAGAATGAGTTAGATACTTTTTCGTTGATGGGCCTGCAGGAAGTGGAAAAACTTTCTCTGTACATTGAGAGGTTGCAGTGACATTGTATTACCGGTTACTTCCACTGGAATTGCAGCCACACTTCGTGAGGGAGGGAGAACTTATCACTCTCAATTTAAGATAACAGTCCCAACAAAATCGGACCCGGTATCTAACATAAAGCAGACGTCAGGCGACGCTGTGAAAGTCAGGAATGCCAAACTTATGATTTGGATTGAAGCTGGAATGAATCCAGGGAAAGCCCTGACATGTGTTGGCATACTTTTGACAGAAATTAAAAGGGCTGCTGATGTGTCAAATTGTTGTAGGCCATTTGGCAATATCGTCATTTTTTTGGAGGTCGAGTAAAAATCGTGGAGACACTCTAAAAAGTTCTCCAATGTAGTGTCATATTACTAAAATTGATTTACTAAGCTGTAAATGACTTTCAAGATGCTGAGTGGCTAATGTGAAAGTGTTTACGAAAGTGTAGACAGTGCCGTCACCGACGCCATGACTATTAATAGAGCTCAAGGACAGACTCTTGAGAAAGTGGTACTGTATTTGTCCAAACAGTAGTTGCTCATGGGCAATAACACATTGCCTTTTCAAGAGTGAAAACCTTTGAAAGTATCAAAGTTACAGTGAAAGAGACTGAAGAGCAGAGAAAATTAGTTCCGTATTGTGACAAAATATTCAAGTAAAATGTCGGTTACACAGAAGATCTTTAAATTTTAAATAATGTTGGGCGTGGTTTAGAACAACAGGGCCGGGTGAGTGGTGGGTGCACTTCGACACAAAAATGTGTCGAATTTTCGTTTTAAAGAAATTATTGGAGCGCTTTTTTCTTGATGTTCCGTTCAAAACATCAATTTTTAAATTTAAAATTTCTAAATCCCCGCATCCAGTCGTGTTACTTTCCCGTTCGTAGAACGGTTCAATTTACTAGTATTCTGGTAATTATGAACCATACAAAAATTTCTAATGAATTTTTCGTCCATAGTGCTGCCTTACTTTGGGAACTTTAAATTCATTATACCCATAGAATTAAAAACCATAAACTGGCTAATTATTTTTAAAATTATGCACAAACAAGCGGCGAACCAGTTAACCGATTAAATTTGCAAGCTTGCAAGTTGCTTTCCATAATTCGGAAAAATACTCTTTAAAT
This sequence comes from Nephrotoma appendiculata, assembly GCA_947310385.1. NCBI lineage: Eukaryota > Metazoa > Arthropoda > Insecta > Diptera > Tipulidae > Nephrotoma > Nephrotoma appendiculata. The sequence goes on from OX371225.1 coordinate 70,212,651, forward strand.
CCGGCCCTTTTATTGAAGCATTCATCGCTAGAAGTCGCCGAACTTTTTTCAATTTATCAGTAACACTTGAAGTTTTATCCCAGATTACAGCTTTAATGAAATATAAAATGAAATTTGTGCAACAAAATTTTTAATTTGCTTTGCTTGTACTAATTTACTAATCATATAAATATTTCCACTACCGTACCCACCCCAAAGCATTATTATATTATTAAATTTCCGTTATAATCATATATTTGCGTTTATTTAACACGAAAATGATTGTAATTTAAAACATAAAAAAGCTCAACGAACGAACAGCAATAACAACAACAGCCCAGGGGTAAGCGCAAAAATGAAATTAAAGCATAAAAGATCCGCAGTCATTTATCAGTTATTTTTCGAAGCGTAACGTTCTGCAATTTAAGTCATTGTTTCACACAAATTTTTTGTTGTTGGTATTTTGTGCCGTCTTTATTTTTCTTTACACCGTTTATTAATTATACAAAAGTAAAAAAAATCGGTTTTCTTTATATTTATCCGTTTGTATATAATATTAAGTGAGTGAATGTGTCTGTGTTCGCGCGGAAAAACACTGTACGAAGAAAATGAATTTTAATATAATTAAATCCATTTTAATTATGACAATCTCAATGCCGCCGGGTACTATTAGCTATAACTTTACTAAGCTTTTTTACACCTCGCCACTAATCGACGCTACCGTTAATTTACTAAATGGATTTTTTATACGGCAATCGTCCACGATTTCTATAATACGGGAGCATAACGAGCTCGATGTACGCAGCCTACAAAACCAGTCCGACATTATAAACGCGGTGTTGCTAAAAGTACAACCTCGCGTTGCGATCCAATTTGAAGGTCATCATCATATTGTGGCTAAGCATCCTCGGTTTTATGTAGTCATTTTTATTGACACGTACGAATCATTTCGAGTACTGATACAAAAGCATACAAAGTACCAGAAAATATTCGATTACACCGGATATTTTTTAATTGTGGTTACGAAGCATATTCCCGATCAGAATGGCATGATGGAGAAAATTTTTAGTGACTGTTTCGATTTGTACATAACAAATGTAAATATTTTAACGATGTTTCCGTCGGATTCGGAAACTGCCCTCTTGTACACATTTTATCCGTTTACACCGGGAAATTGTCGCAATATGCGTCCGACGATATTAAATCGTTTTGAATGTAGTGATTTTGTGTTCCAACACGCGATATATCCTAATAAAATTAAAAATATGCATGCGTGTCCGGTGTACGTGACCACATTTAATACTCCGCCGTTTATGATGTTTCGCCAGCGGTTGAACGATAGTATTGTAACCACCTATGGAATTGAAGGAATTATTTTTCGTGTATTATCTCAGCGAATGCATTTTACGCCGGTTTATGTATTCCCAAAAGATAAATCAGTGCACTGGGGCCAAATATTTGCAAACGGAAGCGGAACAGGATCAATTGGATTAGTAATAAAAAAATAAATTTTACAAATTCAAATATTTTATTCTATTTTTTATTCATTATAGATTCTGGAGGGACGTGCTAATATTACGATGGGATCGTATGGCGTATCCGCCGTTCGTTTACAAAATATGGATTCCACATTTTCCTATTACCAATCACCACTAGTCTTTGTTGTACCACCCGGGCGACCGTTCACATCATTTGAAAAACTTTTTAAACCATTTCGTCGTTTAATCTGGGCGTGCATTTCCATGTGCTTTCTAGCTGGCATTGTTCTAATCGTAATGGTAAAATTCCTAAAACTTTCAATACGAAATTTTGTGTTTGGCCGAAAAAATCGTAGTCCGTTATTCAATATGGTCGGGATTTGTTTAAGTGTACCAGTGCCACGGGAACCGGTTCGAAATTTTGCTCGTACTATAATGATGTTATGGCTATTTGGTGCTTTGGTATTAAACAGCTCGTACAAAGGATCACTTTTCGATCATATTCAACGACAAACCGCTATAAATCCGGCCCACACTTTCCAAGAAATGATTAATCGAAATTTTACATATTACATGGGTCCAAGTGGCATAACAAATTTTGATCAGTATCCAGAAATTCTAAAACAGACAGTTTTGATTGAGCCGGTTAATAAATATTCGTACTACTGGTTGGTTGAGGATTCCGAAGCGAATATTGCTATTTATACGACAGCTGCGCACGTGGCGTATTACAAAAAACTTAATAAGGCAACGATTATTGAAATAGCACGTCAAAATATTAACTCGTTCCCGATTTCGATGTATCTACGAAAATATTCGTATCTCACGCATACAATGGACGTTGAAATTATGAACTATTTGAGCTCGGGACTAATCGATAACTGGATACGGCTGTATGTTGAGCAGAAATACTTTTTTAAACAGGCGCATCAACGTGAACCAGAGCATCTCACTAATAAACATTTATCAGGAGTGTATCAACTTTGCTTTATGATGTACCTATGGTGTATAGTTGTATTCGTTTTGGAAGTTTTAACAAACAAATTTTCGAAATTGAAGACGGTGGTCGACTTTGTTGCTTATTAATGCCAGATTTATTTTATATAGATCAAATTAATTTTTAGATTTTTTGTGGTAATAAATCTTTACATGTTGGCTTTGTTTTAAATTATTTTAATTGAAGCTTCAGTTATACCTAAAATTATTGATTCAGTTTTTTTTGCCAGATATCACTGTAACTCTAGATAGAACGAGTTATGTATTTTACAAAATATTGAAATTTGATTCTATTTCGAAGGTTCTCCAAGTGTTCCATCACTTATATATTGCGCGGTATTCAATATACCTCTTTAATTTACTTTTAATTGCAAAGATTTTTCTGGTGTTTATGAAAACTAATTATGGATTTATCAAGAGGAGTCAAATAAACCTATTCATTTTTGATTATAGTTAAATATCATGAAAACCATATTACATTATGTCAGATGACTTTTATTGACCACCACGCGTATATTCGTCCGATAGTTTGGTGCAATACTTCCACTAAAGGTCAAATCACGGTTTAACAAACTGATATACACGACGGTGATGAAGTATTTCCTAAACCTCCCTAAATAATAAAAAAAATTATTTTGTTTCAATGTATTTGTAAAACTGCTTATGACGAATATTCTTAATAAATGGGAAATCTATAAATATTATACTAACATACTGATTTATTAATTTCCGTATTTGAGTAGAATATAGCTTCATTGTCTATAATTCTACAGAAACACATTCCTACTCACTTTAAATAACTAAGAAACTAACACATTAACACCATTCCATAGAAAAATCTAGGGGCCCCGGGTGTTTTAATAAAAAAAATTTGTGAATAGGTCAATTTGCGTATCGTATGGTTTTTCCAAGAATTTTTCCTTGTGGTAGAAAAACTGCTGCCTATACTAAGCGCACTTTTAGTTGTTCTGGATCGAAACTAACAGATAAACACCGTTCCATAGAAAATCTATGGGCCCCGGGTGTTCTAATAAACAAAATTTGTGAAGAGGTCAATTTGCGTATCGTATGGATTTTCCGAGCATTTTTCCTTGTTATAGAAAAACCGCTGCCAAATACTAAGCGCACTGTTAGTTGTTCTGGATGGAAACTAACAGATTTACGCCTTTTCATAGAAAATCTAGGGACCCCGGGTGTTTTAATAAACAAAATTTGTGGAGAGGTCAATTTGCGTATCGTATGGATTTTCCGAGCATTTTTCCTTGTTATAGAAAAACCGCTGCCAAATACTAAGCGCACTGTTAGTTGTTCTGGATGGAAACTATCAGATTTACGCCTTTTCATAGAAAATCTAGGGACCCCGGGTATTTTAATAAACAAAATTTGTGGAGAGGTCAATTTGCGTATCGTATGGTTTTTCCGAGCATTTTTCCTACTGGTAGAAAGCAATTATTTTTGAGAAAATACATTGATAGGTTTTTATAATTATAGCAATAGTTTTTCAAAATTTTTAAAATTTAAATTATATTCAATATTTTAGTGCTTTTTTGTTAAAGAATATTGTTTAAATTAACAACAGATAAAAGTTCAAACTATTTTGGTTTTCACTAAAAAATAGGTAATTAGATAATTTTATTTCGATAAATCAATCCAAGGCATAAACAAATTAATTGATTATTAAAACAAAGTTCACAGCGACAGTTATTAAGATAATCAATCTAAAATAATTTTATATAGTTTTATATATATATATATAGTGAAATCCCGCTATAAGAAACAGTCAAGGGACCGCTACTAATGTTTGTTATAAACGAATGTTTTTTATAGCGAGATTTCGGTTATAAAAAACACCGTGTTTTATAACCGAATTGTGCCCTATTCGTGTATAACAAACCCTGTGTTCTATAACCGAATTTTTTTGTGGCTAAAGTTTTATTCTGAAAGCTTAATGTAATAATAAAACAAACATTTTTTTAGGAAAATAAATTATGTATTCATTAAGAATTAAATAACTTCATAACAAAAATAAAAAATTAAATTCATTAACAATGCTTGCCTTTTATATTAAAATTAGGGCTATAACAACGAGTAACTTTGATAAGTTAAGCCTTTTTCAAATAAGTAGTAATTTTTTCTTGGATTAATTTTTTATGGACTAAACTATCAATCGAATTTTCAATGAAATGCAATTTATTGATTTCCTCTTCAGTATTAGGATGTAAACTGAGAAACATTCGTACAGTTTCAAGTGCTTTTATTACTTCGTTCGATGGAACGGTGACAGGCGAATTAACTAAATCTAACACTAATTCAGAATCGTCCGACTCACATTTGTCATATTTATTACACACTAAATCCACAATGTCGTCATCGGTTAGTTCCTCACATACAGCAGTTAAATCATCCGCTGTTACGAAATCATGTATTCCAATATTGTTGGTAATGCCATTTAAAGCTGGATTAGACCAAAGCATTTCTAAATCATCTTCTGTCTCTTGAGCAGTTATTTCACAATCGGCTCCTTCTATTTCTGTCGCTAAATAAAATCCGGCCTTCTTGAAACAATTAGTGATAGTTTCAGGCTGTACTCGTTTCCAAGCCCGCGTTACAAAATGTACTGCATCCAGAATATTAATATGTATGTCTGATGCATTTAATTGGCGATTTTCACCAATTCTATTTATTATCTCCTTCACGACGAACTCTCTATAAAACAATTTAAAAAATTTTATTATCCCTTGATCCATGGATTGTGACAGCGATGTAGTATTAGGTGGTAAATATTCTATTTTTATGTTATGCAGGCCTTCGATCGGCAAATGTGGTGGAGCATTGTCTATGATAAACAGTACTTTTCGATTTTCTTTTTTGAATTTTTTATCTAAATTAGAAATGTATCTAGTCCACTCTGTCGAAACCATCCATGCTTTTTTGTTAGCAGCATAAAGAAGTGGAAGCGTTTTCACATTTCTAAAAGCACGCGGTTTCGCTGATTTCCCATTAAGAAGTACTGGCAACTTTTCTGAACCATTTGAGTTTGCCCCCAGAAGTATAGTCACACGATCTTTGCTCAGTTTTCCTCCACGACAAGGTTCGTTTTTAAAAGCTAACGTTTTGTTTGGCATTAGTTTGTAAAATAAGGCGGTTTCATCTAAATTAAACACGTCTTTATGCTCATAACCTTCTAAAATCCGGGGTAATTTATTTTTGATCCAATCGTCACAAATCACTGGTGGTACAGACGAACTTTCACCCACTATGTCCTTAAATGAAATGGCATTCCGTTTTTTGAAACGATCTGGCCACCCGTCGCTGGCGCTAAAATCATTTATTTTCATTTTTTTACCCAATTGTTGAGCCTTTTCTTTAAATATCGTACCATTAATACTGACTCCAGCATGTCTCATAGATTTTATCCATATAACTAGTGCCTTATCTAAATCTGGGTAGTTTCCTGAACGCATTTTCATTCGTTTTTTACACTCATTCATCTCATTTTCGTATTTACTGCGATTGCGCACAATTCCCGCAACTGTTGATCTTGGTAAATTCATGATTCGCGAAATTTGCTCATAGCTTTTTGTCTTACCGTCGACAATTTTTAAAATTTCAATTTTTTTTCTATGGAAATAGCGAATGTTTTTTTGCAGGCACTCATTTTGTCTAATCTAAAAATTACGATACAATAAAATTATACATTTAATTAAAAGTTATCGAGTGTTTACAAGAATGATCAAAAATGAACCTACCTTTATGAATCATAAGTTAAAACTGTATACCTTAATATAATTTAAAATTATGTACATATTATTGATTCGAGGTCATGTCATAGTTCAGATCAACCTATCTAGTTAGCAGGTTATTGTCACGTGTTAAAACACCTGCATACTTTTCAAATTTTATATGTATGATATTTGGCACGTGCTGCTATTTTTTATATTATACATACGTATGTATGTTATGTAACACATTAATGTAAAATGCAACCAGTGGCGGGATATTGTTACATCACTTTCGATTCGTTTTCGTAAGTAAGTACAATGTATTTTTGTCAAGTGTTTCAAGAATAAAATTGTACACTATGCACAATTTCGCTTTTTCTATTATGCGTTGTCTATAATTGCTATCTCGACATACTAGAACAAATTTGTGTACTATGTATTCCTTCTCCTCATTTCGATAAAGTACCATAAATAAAAATTTGAGTGATAAAGATTGATGAATTGAAGTAGGAATAGAATGGTTTTAATCGAGTAAGTTGAAATCACAATATACACACATTTTATAACATCCCACCCCAGATACGAACTACGTTCGATTTTAGATAATATGTATGTACATAAGAAATTCAAAGCAATCATGACTGTTTGTTATATCAGGATTATTTCACACTGAAACGAACAAAATAACTTAAAAAAGTGATTGTTATAGTGGTATAACCGAAGTTTTTTATATCAGAAGTTTTTTCATATATTTTGTACTGATCAATCAAGGAGCCAGCCGTTTTGGTTGTTATAAACGAAGGTTTGTTATAAACGGTGTTTGTTATATCGGGATTTCACTGATATATATTTAGATATATATATTTATATATATATATATATATATATATATATATATATATATATATATATATATATATATATATATATATATATAAATATATATATATATATATATATATATATATATATATATATATATATATTTGTATATATATATATATATATATATATATATATATATATATATACAAATATATATATATATATATATATATATATATATATATATATATATATATATATATATATATATATATATATATATATATATATATATATATATGTAGGATCTCAAACCTCCGACATCGCAACGCACCACACCTCAGTAGTAAAACATTGCAGTATTACCCTGTGCAATCAGCGGTAATTGAACTTAACGGTTTTGTTAATCAATAGAAAACGAGATGAGAAAGAAAGATCATTCTCGATTTGGTTGTCAACATATTAACATTAAATATAATAATTATGTCGAAGCTGTGCTGATTGAGTTTTATTTATTCGCCGATTTACTTATTTTTACTCTTTTCATCGTTGGACACTACATATATATATATATATATATATATATATATATATATATATATATATATATATATATATATATATATATATATATATATATATATATATATCAAGGTGAGGTTATCAAGAAGATGGAAGAGTTTGGTTTCGAACTAATGAAACATTGAATTTTTTGTATTTAAAAAATTCGGTCGTCTCATCAGACTGCAGTGACCAAACTACAAAAATATTGAAAATACTTTGAACTAATCAAAGTATAATCAAAGTATAAAAAAAAAAAAAAAAAAAAAAAAATACTATCTGGCTATCAATCCAGAATAACCCAAAATTTCATATATATATATATATATATATATATATATATATATATATATATATATATATATATATATATATATAGTAAATGCTCGATTTGTGCAACACATTAAAAACCAAGCCAATTGCAACGAGCGAACATGGCACATCTATCGAACTAATTTTAAAAACGCCATTTAAAGTTCTCCATTTAGCAGAAATGTTAGAATAATGTGCAAAATAGTAAATACATTTTTAATTTCGAAAATTATTTAACAATACATACTCATATATACAAAATTTATATTCATCCATATCCAAAACCAAATGAACAGAAAAGTAGCTTTATGCAAGCTAGCTAGTTAATTTTTCCTTGACATCGCTCTCATTCTTGCTTTATACATAAATTACACTGTGCTAGTTGAAAAATGCAACAAGCTGGGCACCCGGGGGGTAAACCTAATTCGACTATGCTGAATTCATTGGTGCTAGTCCCATTTCAAAGTTAGTCCCAATTTTCGAGATATCGCTTTCGACATATTTTGCCTCTGAGACAAATATTTGTCAAAATATACACTCATATTCACGTTGATAGCTCCTGAACCATTAAGATTTTCGTTATGCTTTCTTCAGAAAAGTTGTTGCGCAAGCCAAGACCAACAACTTTGCTGAACATATTAAGGCCGAAAAACGACATCTACAATCACATTTTTGTATTATTTTATTTTTTGAAACGCAAAAAAATAAAATAATACAAAAATGTGATTGTAGATGTCGTTTTTCGGTCTTGATATTTTCAGCAAACTTGTTGGTCTTGGCTTGTGCAACAACTTTGCTGAAGAAAGCATGACGAAATTCTTAATGGTTCAGGAGCTATCAACGTGAATATGAGTGTATATTTTGACAAATATTTGTCTCGACGAAAAACATGTTTTTTATCATTTTTTGTCCATTTATTGAATTTAAATTGATCGAATAAACACCTCATCGACATATATAGATACAATAGAAACTATTTAACAGAAAATTAGATTGATTCAGTTGATTTTATTGTGATTTTTCTCAATTTTTTCCTAAATAATTTAAATTTTTCTTAACTTTTAATTTTAATTTTCTGATTTGTTCGTGTCGTCTTCGGGTTCTTCTTCCTCTTGCAAATTCCAACAAATGTCACCCAAGAGTGCATCTAGCTTTTTGCCGCTGTACCAATGTTCGAGCCTTGCCGTCACTTGGTGAAAACGCTCGCCGTGCTCATCGGATTCGGCTGGTGATTGTTCAATGGAATTCTTTGAGTTGGTAACGTGAAGGAGAACTGCCTTCAAGCTGCTTTTAGAGGAATCGATGAACAATCGCCAATCTTCAGGATTATATGCATTGTGCATTGTGGATACCAAACCTCGGATATCAGTGCAAAAAGCGAGTGAATTATTCTCAATTGATTTGAAAAAATTCGTAAAATGACGATGACGATTTATTGCTCCATATATCCGAACATTTGGAGCCAAAATGTTCACTTGTTTTAAATCCTTTGACAAAAGAATGGCTTGCCGCTGAGATAGTTTCAGGCGTCGTACCATAATATCCAAACGACTTTGTGAGATTTCAATGTGATTGCATGGCGCAGTGACATTTGATGGTTGATATATTGATGCAGATGTTTCTCCGGTTTCACCTGATTCAAATGTTGTTGGTAAATAATCCTCGGTTGGGTTTGATCTTTCCGGAACAGGCATTTCATCTGAATGCGGCAGCGGTAGATGTGTATTTCTCGTTGCAGTGTATGTCAAAGAACCACTTTTGTTTCTGTTTGTACCGAAAATATAATTCATGCACCCATAACATTGAACTGCATCATGTCCTTGTGGATCGATCCATATCATCGGGACACCAAATGGCATTGCGGCTCCAGTGTTTTGCCATCTATGCAGATGGGAAATGCATGTTGTACAAACAAAAGACGGCACCCAATTTACACCACTAATAACATTTTGTGAAAAGTATAGTCGATATAAATCAGCGGTTTCACCACTTATTTTGCGGCGATTGCTCATAATTGTAAATTTTCCACACACATAACAAAAGCACTTGAGTTTATAACACCTATCCATATTATTTGTTTCACCAGATTCACAAGACGATTTTCACTTTATTTTTTGTATTCTTTTGTCACTTTATATATTTAGATGAATAACTTTTTATTTTTAATTGTATATTACAGTTTTTAGTTCTTACTTCTTGTGCCAATTTTTTAACTTTTTTAGAAATATCAATTTCAAGAATAATCTCTTCTTCGGTTTATTTTCTGCTATACTGTTACATAATCTTTTTTGAAGCTCTTTATATACTGTAGCTAGGCGCTGCTGTTTGGTACCTGCTTTGTTTTTAAGTTATGGAGGTCGTAAATTTTATTGGGGTTTTGTGTTGATTTTGTCGCGAAGTAAATTGTGGGTGTTTTTGTTTTTGTATTGTATATTTTCAGGGTGTGAATTTTGGCCGTAATTCGTATACGTGCAGAATACAAATGTCTCATGACTCATGAGTCAAATTGGGACACCTGTCTAATTTCGGTCCTTTTTTGATTCTGTGCAAAATGGTTATATTTTTATTGAATTTAGTGTATGGTTTCAGTTTTTATGTGTTGTACGAAACTTGATTTTATGTACTTGTGATGTGTTCTTTGTATCTTATCTGAGATGAGTGTCTTGTTTGGCCTAAGTATGCCGAATTCCAGTTGTATTTAGCCTTACCTGTGCACTTATGTTTCTCGAAACGGCAAGGTGGAGCCGGAGTCTTCTGTGAGAAGCTTTTGCCAAAACTGACAAGACCCTGCCTTTTTGGGGAACATGCGAGAAGGCTGGGTTTACAGACGAATGATTTTGTAGAAGTTGCATGGACGAAAAGGAAGAAGAGACTTTAGATAACATCCTATGCTCGTGTCCGGCACTATCATACAGAAGGCATAAGTATTTGGGCGTGACCAGTGTGACCAGCCTTTCAGATCTCGCTGAATGTGGAGTGCGAGATATTTTGCTGTACGTACGTAGCTCCGAATGGTTTTGAACAGGGGTAAAGGGGAAATAGGTTCCTGTGGTATCACAACGGGGCACTCCTGGTCTAATTGTGTGGAAGTGCCACTCCAAGCTCACCTTGGCCTAAGTAAAACACACACATATGGAAAAATAACACAAAAATGTGAATGTAGATGTCGTTTTTCGGTCTTGATATGTTCAGCAAAGTTGTTGGTCTTGGCTTGCGCAACAATTTTGCTGAACATATCAAGGCCGAAAAACGACATCTACAATCACATTTTCGTGTTATTTTATTTTTTTTGCGTTTCAAAAAATAAAATAACACAAAAATGTGATTGTAGATGTCGTTTTTCGGCCTTGATATATTCAGCAAAGTTGTTGGTCTTGGCTTGCGCAACAACTTTGCTGAAGAAAGCATAACGAAAATCTTAATGGTTCAGGAGCTATCAACGTGAATATGAGTGTATATTTTGACAAATATTTGTCTCAGAGGCAAAATATGTCGAAAGCGATATTTCAAAAATGGGGACTAACTTTGAAATGGGACTAGCACCAATGAATTCAGCATAGTCGAATTAGGTTTACCCCCCGGGTGCCCAGCTTGTC